>JAWRVF010000311.1:0-369699 GCA_036785485.1 Physcomitrellopsis africana | reverse complement strand
GGATCCATCATGAGGCCATCATTCGAGATGATATATCCTAAGAAGTCAACTTGAGTAGTGTGAAATACACACTTTTCCATCTTGGCATACAATCCTGTTTCTCTGAGTTTTTATAAGACATGACGAACATGTGTTTCGTGCTCTTCTACGTTCTTAGAGTAGATTAAAATATCGTCTAGGTAGCAGACAACAAAATCATCTAAGAATTCATGAAAAACATCATTCATGAGATGTTGGAAAGCAGCTGGTGCATTTGTGAGTCCAAAAGGCATAACATTATATTCGAAATGCAGTTTTCCATTCATCTCCTTCTTTAATGCGAACCAAGTTGTATGCTCCTTGTAGATCTATTTTTGTATAGATCTTAGCTTGATTCAGTTGATCAAGAAGTCCAGAGATTAAAGGTAGTGGGTACCTGTTCTTGATAGTGATCTTGTTAAGTCCCCGATAATCCACACGCATTCGTAATGATCCATCTTTTTTCTTTACAAATAGAATTGGAGCTCCTGCAGGAGATTTGGAATGGCGTATGAAGTTCTTGGCCAGATTCTCTTCAATATACTCCTTGAGTTCAGCTAACTCATTTTGTGATAAATTATAGATTGGTCCAAAAGGAGGCTGAGATCCCTCTTTGAGATCAATCGAACAATCATATGGGCGATGCTCCGGAAGAATATCAGCATTCTTCTTCTCAAAAACATCTTGATAGTCTAGGTATTGGCTTGGAATGCCACTTGAAGCCTTTCCACTATCAAAAATGGGTGTTGCGTAAATAGCAAAAGTTGGTCCTTCTTTTGCTGCGTGTATAAAAGCTTTTGCACCTATTAGTACAGGTTTTACTGTACCAGGCTTGTAGCTTTTTACTGGATTGGTAGGATATTTAATAATATCTTGGGAAAAGTCAAGTCTATGAGAATTCCAATCTATTTGAGGGTTATATTTTTCTAGCCATGACAAACCTAGAATAATTGGATTAGATGGAGATTTAATTATGTTAAAGGTTACATAGCTATTATGACCATCTATTGTTACTTTTATAGGACGGGTTTCATGAGTGACATCTCCTGAGGACAATGGGCGACCATCTATGACTTCTACATGTACGGATTTAGGTTTCTGTACTAAAGATATTTTACAATTCTTAACAAATTGTTCATCTAGAAAACATGCTGAGGCTCTTGAATCTAATAAGGCAGAGGCTATTGAATCTAATAAGGCAGAGGCTCTGTAATTTTTTGGTCCTAAATATACATCTATCATAAAATAAGGAGAGGATTCTAAGGAGAGAATAGGACCTTTACTGGGAATTGTACAGGGTTCCAGCTGCACGGTCCCTATTGTAGCTAGACAAATTCGTTTTCCGACATGTTATCTTCTTTGACAGCCATACTCCTCATTTTGTAGTTGCGACGTTTCTTTGGACAATGTTGAGCAGTGTGCTTAGGTTCTCCACAATATAAACATAATCCTTCTTGACGACGACGAATCTTTTCTTGTTCAGTAAGAGGTTTAAAATGTACCGCATCAATTTGCATATCTTCTACTTCCGAATGTATGTTTTGTGAGGATGTTGATGTTGCCATTGAATAATAACGTTGAGGCTCTCTTGTACGACTCTCGGATCGAAACTCAAAAATTCGATTGTCACACTTCACAGCAAAATCAATTGCTTGACTCAATGTCTGAGGATCGGATAAATTGAGCATTAACTTTTTTACCTCATATTGTAATCCATAGAGAAATTGACTGATGAGTGCAGCATCGTCCCACTTGATGTCGGTCGCTAGTTGTCGAAATTGTGAAGCGTATAATGACACTGATCGATTGCCTTGACGTAGGATGCAAATCTTGTTGGTTGCAACACGAATTACATCATGTTCTCCATACATCGATCAAAATTTTGCAAAAAATGCCTCCAAATTATCCAATATTGGATCACATCGTTCAAGAAAAGATAAAAACCACGATAAGGCAGGGCCCAAAAGTAATGTTCCAATAAACCTAACTTGAGATCCTTGCGTAGGATAACTCTGAGGTTGAAGTTCGATCACCAGTTGTACCTAATTGATGAATCCTCGAAACTTAGATCTTGTGCCATCAAACTTCTCAGGCAAACTGATTTTTGGTTCTCTAACGTTTGAACGGTGCTCCATCATCGGTGAGGTAGCATGGTTTGGTGTAGATATTGACGTAGCTCCAACCATCTCTACATCTTCACTTCCTGCTAATCTTGATGCTCTTTGTGGTGGTAAACTGAGTTGATGCATTACAAGCATTAGTTCTCTCATTTGCTCTTGCATTTGTGCCATTGCACTCTTCATTTCCGCAAGCTCTGCCGTGATAATATAATAGAAAGGAAGATGTCTACTCTTACTTCAAGAAATATGGAACACACACTCAAAAGAAAAAAAATTCTAGAAACAATATCAGTTTAGAAGTGGGTACTCCACAACTTCTAATATGCTTATGTCTTATCAAGAGAAAGGGGTAATCCACTCTTATTCAAGAAAAGACAAAGCTCTGATACTGTATGTGTACTCTTGTCAATCTGTCAAGGACAATAACTAGATGAAGTCAAATAAACAAGTGAGACCTCTCTCAAAGAAATAAATATAAAAAAGTATATATATTAAAAAGGAAACTGGAATGGCTAATGCCAAAAGACAAGAAAATTAGAGACTCTTGAACTAGACTGGAAATAAGAAAGGAGTTGACAAAAGTGAAGAAGGCTTCACTCTTGTCTCTATTTATACTATCTACCTAAGAGCTAAGTGGCGACGTTCTATAGGACCTCCAACACGTATCCAATTTATAAGACACGTGTCTAAGTTGCAAGACACGTGTCGAACTTGTAGGGCAAGTTTCCTATATGTTCGCCACGTATTTAGCTTGGTCTTCAAGCTACCAACATGTGCGACATGTGGCTAACTTATTGACCAAGTTTTTAATCCAAAAGTCTACTATGGACACTTATAAAGTCAAAGCAGCGTCTATGAAGTTTCTAGGAAGTTTCTCTAAAGATATTATGGAATTAATCTGCTTTTACCTTCTTTTATCTAGTTCTATCTAATCATATAGGTAACTATGTATATGTCCGTGACAGTTTAGAAAGAATCTATCTAAAAAGATTATTATTAAGATTTATATAACCTTATTTTTTTTGTGATAGTAATTTTGAGATTGATTTTATGTTGATAATAACTTTTATATATCTTAAGTCACCTTTATTAGACATTGGTGATCCTTAAGATCTTTTTTATTTCTTTTATTTGGTGTTTAAAATACATATTATATACATCTTATAAGAAAAAGGATTAAAAAGAGATTTTTAGTATAAAAGAGAGTAGTTAGGCCATCCATGTGAATGAATGGAGATGGATGGTAGAAGTCTCTATTCCTATTGGCCAAAAATCATCCCTAATGGGCTTCAAGGAGGCTACTCGAGGGTTTATTAGGGATTAGGGTTTATTTTTTGAAGGGAGTTGAACATTAGAGGTTAGGGTCAGCAAGTTTGGATTTTTGGGTATGGTTTTAGTACAAATTTTATGTAATTTGGACTTTTTATGAAAGAGATATAGGTGCTCAAAGTTAAGGTGTTGAAATTGTATCTACTCTCATTCTTTTGAGCACAATTCGCATATACAGAGTGCAATAGAAGATCAACGACTGAGATTGGAAAGAGCATTTTTTCAGCCACACTTTTTATATGCAATTTGATGAAATCCAAGCTAGAATGAAGGAGATATTGGGAGTTGAAGTTAGTGCTTGTAAGCTAAGGGTAGTAAGTGACCCTGCTTAACTAGTGGTTATATTTTGAACTATATCTTAAGCAATTTGTGAGATATGAGGAAAATAGTACTCAAGTGTTTCTAAGCTAAGGTTTTAAATACCTACTAGGATATTTAAGATATCAGACAATCAAAAGCAAATTTACAATTGATTCTTTTTTATAATGAAATTTCAAAGAATTATCTACACTTAGAAGAAAATTTTATAGATATTAAATAGTTGGATCAAGAATTATTGGATTCTAAAGTTTGGAAAGAAATAAGTCCTTACGGGTGAATAAGATTTTAAAAGGTTTTGTGGTAATTTGAACCTTTTTATACAAATCTACTTAAATATAGAAAGGTTTATCAATAAAAATTATCTTTCATGATATCATTGTATTATTTGTTATTTTTATTTTTAAAAAATCACTTTCTAGACTCTTGCCAATAATTTTCAAGTAAATTCTCTACAACCAGGTATGTAGTGTATTCCTAGATAGAAATTCATGCCATTTAAGAATGGTGGTATTTATCTTTTTTATATATATCTACTATCTTATATGATTTAAACAATAATATATAAAATACAGGATGGATCTTCACAGATTTTGGTAGGTATAATTGATAAGCAATTAGATTGATTTGTTTACAAACTAGAAATGGTCTAAGCCTACGATAATCTAGTTTGTCACAAGAACAAATAGTTTTGATATTACAACAAAGCAACCATATCTTATTGCTTATATGGAATTGAAGTTTTTTCTTATGATAGGCATCTATATTGATCTTTTGTTGTTCTTGAATTTCCTTTAATTGTGCCTTCATTGTTATATGTAGCTCTGACAACTGATTTGCTAAATCTTTTATTTTAAGATTATCAATTTTTAAGAAGTCAAAAGTATCAAGTCATAGATGATAACCATAATTGGCAAAGAATGGAATTTATTGAGTAGAAGAATATATTGAATTATTATAAACAAACTTTATCAATGGTAAAAGAATTGTCCAATTATCTTGATGATAATTGATGGTACATTTCAAATATTGTTCCAAAACTTGATTTACATGTTTTATTTGTCCATCAGTTTAAAGGTGGAAAGCTAAAGATAATTTTACATCCACCTTCAATATTTTAAAAAAAAATTTCAAAAATCTTCATACAAATTATATTCTTCTATTTGATATAATATCTTTTGATAATCTATGATAGCAATAGATAATATCAAAGAAGAATTTAGCTATTTTTTCACCTATAATAGATTTTATATATAATATAAAATATGCCATCTTGGTGAGACAATCTATAATTATAAATATAAAATCATATCAACTTGAATTTAAAAGATCAGTGATAAAATCTATAGAAATAAAAAATTAAAATTATTTTAATATAGGTAATAATTGAAAAAGTCCCTAAGATAAATGACAAAGAGATTTTGATCTTGAATATATATCAAACGACTATACAAACTCTTTAACTACCTTCCACAATTGAAGTCACCAAAAATCTCTTGATATTAGCTTTAAAGTCTTATTATATTCAAAATGTTCTATTGCAAAAAAATTATGACGATCTTCAAGGGCACGTAGTCTTGCTTTACCTTTTTAAATATTTAAGCGTCCTTCAAAATAAAATATATTGTCATTAAATTCAAACTTTGAAGTATCATGAGATTTAAAAGAATTATTCTTACTATCATAAACAAGAATATTTGAGGACATATTTACTTGGACTTGCTTAAAAAAAGTTGAATCAATAATCAATGTTGATTTTATTGCTTAAAGATGAAATTATTCCAACTTCAAGAAGATCATTCTTTGTTGATCAAAAATTGCATCTATTTCTTTTGATACAAGATAAGAATATCTAGAAAGAACATCAAAGAAACTTTGTTATTTTTTTGACCAATAAAAAATAATGAATGTGAATTTTAATAAAAATATACTCCAATAAGCTTAACAACAATTCAATATACATATTAATATGAAATATTTAAGATTCTTGTGATTTGTATATACAATGATTGGAGTAGAAGTGTCTTTTAGATAGTGATGTTATTTTTGAAAAGAATCCTTAATCACAAGAAGTTTTTTATTATAGATTTCATAGTTGATCTTTATTGTTGAAAATTACTTAGAATGGAAAGCTACTAGGTGGAATTTATCATCTACTCCCATTTGTGACAATATTATATCCAATGCAAAATTTGATGTATTTGTTTCTATAAAAAATACCTTAGAGAAATTATTGCAATATAAGATTAGTACAGAAGTAAAAGCTGTCTTCAAAGCTTCAAGCAATGCTTTTGCTTTCTTATTCTATTCTTGTCCTTATAAGTTAAACATATAAGTGAAGCTACAACTTAAGAAATTTTTTTGATGAAGATTTGGTAGTAATTGACAAATCTCAAACAATATTGTACATCTTTTATTATTCTTCAAATCTTCTAGTCTATGATTGTTTAGACTTTTTTAGGATCCATCATGAAACCATCATTCAAAATGATGTATCTTAAAAAATCAACTTGAGTAGTGTGAAAAACACACTTTTTTATCTTGACATATAATCTTATATCTCTACATTTTTGTAATATATATTAAATATGTAATTGATGCTCTTCTGTAAATTTAGAGTAGATTAAAATATTATCTAGATAATAGACAATAAAATTATCTAAGAACTCATAAAAAATATTATTCATGAGATATTGAAAAGCAGCTGGTACATTTGTGAGTTCAAAAGGCATAATATTATATTCAAAGTATCCATATCTTATTTGAAATATAGTCTTCCATTCATCTCCTTCTTTCATGCGGACCAAGTTGTATGCTCTTTATAGATCTATTTCTGTATAGATCTAATCTTGATTTAGTTGATTAAAAAGTCCAAATAATAAAAATAAAAGGTATTTATGTTTTATAGTAATCTTGTTGAGCCCTTCATAATCTACACACATCCATAGTATTCCATCTTTTTCTTTACAAACAAAATAGGAGCTCTTTCTAGAAATTTTGAATGAAATTATTAAGGACATATATTTTAGAGATTCACAAAATCTTCTAAAACATTCTAGAGCTTTCTAAGTTAATGAAAGTCAATTGAAAAGCTTTTTAGTTGATGAAAGTAACTCGAGAAGCTTCATAGTTAATGGAAGGAGCTCGAGAAGCTTTCCAGTTGGTAGAAGCTACTCAAGAAGCTGCTCAAGAAGCTTCTTAGTTTGATAGAAGCTGCTCAAGAAGTATCCCAAACAGGATTATATATGGGAGTCGAGGTTGAAGAGTTCTTCAATCTTAACAATACATCTCTTATAGTTCTAGCTCACATTTGTTGCTATTGTTTGAATACTCATTTGATTTATTCAAGTTCTTGTTAATTTCCTCTTGAAACCTTGTTCTAGTTCAAGTTTCTTATTTTGTATTCTTGTGTCTTTCATAGTTTGTCAAGATTAATCTCATCATTAATATCAGAATTGAATCCTTCTTGTTAGAGAGTAGATTACCCCTTTGCTTGAAGAGATATTAGTATTTTAGAGGTTACAAATTATCTTCTTCTAAATTGATATTTTTATCATCACAATATTGGAGCTTTATCCCTCTTGTGAGAGAAAAGATCACCTTTCTCCTTGAAGGTTTTAAAGCATTTTAGAGGTTGCGGATTATCCTCCTTTAAACTGATATTATTTTTTTTATATATTCATTTCTTCTTTTTCTTAAAATGATTGGAAGTCAAAATATTAATATGACTAAATCTTTTGAGTCCAAGTTAGATACTATTATAAGTATATTTACTATGTTATCTATTAGGATTGCAGAGATTGAAAGGGTTGTTTTAAAACTTTATAATGACATAGCATCTAAAGTACCACAAAGTAGATTGCATCCACCTCCAACTTCTGCATTCAAGGATATAATGCTACCTATGCTACGCCAAAGAAATCCACCTGTTTGGCAACATAAGGAACCTCGAGTTAGTCTTCTAGAGAAATATGATAATACACATTCAAAGTTTTAGGGTTTGTCAATCAAATTTGATTAATAACAATTTTACAACCTAATACTTATTCGACAAAAGAATTGCAAGTTGGATTGGTTGGCATTTTACTTACGAGGCAAGGATTATCATGATTTATTCTCTTGTTTGAAAAGAGATCATCAATTTTGAACAACTTTGAAGTATTCATGGAAGAATTTGTAGAAAAATTAAAAAAAATATGATAAGGCTTATTGGACAATAGCTATGATCCGAGCATTGCATTAAAAGGTGCATATTGCATTAGTCTATACATCCAATTTTAAGCAACTAGCATATGATATTAATTGGGATTGAAGGAGCTTTAATGAATCATTTCTATTAGGAATTAAGAGATGATGTGAAGGATTTTTTACTATCACTCTCAGATCCACAATTGCTAAATGAAGCCATTAGCCAAGCCATAAAATTTGATAATCCACTAATCCAATGTCGTCAAGACCAACGTTCACATGCTTTAATAAGACAATACGTAATTTGATATACTTTTGCTATATTGACAAGCATTTTGAATTTATATTTAAAAATAAAAGATATGTAATTTGATGCAATATATTTTAAATCTCTTTGTCTATAAAAAAAGAAGTATCAAATGAAAGAAGGTCTATACTTGTATTATGGTGAGGAAGGCCACAAGATTGGCAATTGTTTAAAGAAATAAAATAAGCACATTATCAAAACCAAAAGTACAATTATTCAAGAAAACAAAGATATTCAACTACAATAGGAACCATACGGTTGGACAATTTTATATTGCAAACTACTGAAGTTTGTCTCTTTCTGCTCAATTTGCTTGTTGTTTTATAATTCCTTTGTATTTTGGCCTTTAGAAATTTCAAACAATTGCTTTGTTGGATTTGAAGCATCAACTTATTTTGTAGATGAGGCATTCACTAAGCTTTATAAAATTCCTCTAGTACAGAAATCCAAACCTATTGATGTAGAGATAATAGATGGACAACCTTTATCCTTTAATAATTTCACTTATAAAACCACGTCTATAAAAGTGTTGTTCAAAAATCATAGAAGTCAAATTGTATTCAAAGTTATTAGGGCTTCTTCAAATCCTGTTATTCTTAGATTATCTTGGTTGAAAAAATATATTCCATCTATATATTGGTGTCAAGGATACAAGAATATAGAACAAGGCATTT
Organism: Physcomitrellopsis africana; assembly: GCA_036785485.1. Classification (NCBI taxonomy): domain Eukaryota; kingdom Viridiplantae; phylum Streptophyta; class Bryopsida; order Funariales; family Funariaceae; genus Physcomitrellopsis; species Physcomitrellopsis africana. The sequence continues at coordinate 360,745 of JAWRVF010000311.1, read as the reverse complement.
GAAATTAGAATAATATTTCTAAAAGAAACTAATGAGAACTTAAATTAAACAGATGAGTACACAAATAACACCAAGAAAGGTGAATTAGAGCTCTAAGAGATGCAATGTTGAGACTAAAGAACTCTTCAACTTCAATCCCTATATATACTTTTGTTTAGGATGCTTTTTGAATAGCTTCCATCAAACTAAGAAGCTTCTCGAGCAGCTTCTATCAATTAAGAAGCTTCTTGAGTTTGTTCTATTAATTCAGAAGCTATTATCTAGGACAAGAATTCATTGAGAGCAAATAAACATATGAAACTTCTATTAAGAAATATAACAAAATAGAAGTAAAGAAGTATGTATATTAAAAGAAATTAGAATAGGTATTGCCACAAGATAAGAAAACTATAGATTCTTGAAATTGGACTGGAAGCAAGAAAGGAATTGACAAGAGTGAAGAAGGCTTTGCTCTTGTCTTTATTTATACTATCTATCTATCTAAAAGCTATGTGGTGGTATTCTATGGGACCTCCTATATGTGTCTAATTTGCAAGACACATGTCAAACTTGCATGACAAGTTTTCCATATGTGCGCCATGTACTTGGCTTGTTCCGCAAGCTACCAACATGTACGATACATGGCTAGCTTATTCCACAAGCTACCAATATGTACGCTATGTGGCTAGCTTGTTGACGAAGTTTCTAACCTATCAATCGCCTATAGACATGTATAAAGGTGATTCCATATCTATGAAGCTTCTACAAAGCTTTTCTATCAAATATTATCAAATCAACTTGTTTTACCTACTTCTATTGGTCTATATTAATTAAATAATTATTGGAGTAAATCTTATGTCCGTGGCATTATCCCCCCTTCTAAGGATGAATTCTACAAGGAGCGGTGATTATATGTTGAAGAAGTCCAGGATATGTCGAATTGTATTTGTCACATATTTTGATCTTTGTTCCGTTTGAAGGTAGTTGATAGGTCCTTTTAGCCATCGATAATGTTCCATACCAGGGCAAAAGGACCACCTTGTTATTTGATCATTGTTGAGGCCTTCATAACTGCCTTCAAAGAAAACATTGGGAATACCATTAGGAGTAGTTCTTACCTCTAAAAGTATCATCAAACATTGAGAGTCTCTTCTAAGGTCGTGATATCAAACACGTTATATTTTGCCATCAATCCAAAGAAGGACATGTCATTCTTGAGGATCCTCATTTCTATTCCATTGTCTTAAAGGTTGTGATAGTCGTAATGTTTCATCCGATAAATCAACAAATGAAGGTTCTTGAGTTAAATCCGCTGGTTGTTGGTTCTCCATCTTCTTAACGTCACAAATACAAAGAAGCTACAAATAAGGATAGAAAGTAGAATGTTATCTTGTTTAGATCATGTTTTTTTTATAGGAAAGATCTTCATCTTGGTTTTGATGGATGTCATTGATGAAAAGCCTCTACTTTCCTTGCTACATTTGTAAGATTCTTTGCTCGTTCCCATGTGCATTCACTAATATTGTATCTGCGCCAATAAACAAGATATTTCAACCTATTTCGGTGCTGCCTCGAATCTAAGACTTTTTCTACTTCAAATTCTTCATTATTATCTATGTCTATAGGAGGAGGTGGCACTTGTCTTCTTCTTGGTATGTTCATTATCTTGTATGGTTTAAAAAGAGACACATTGAATATAGGATGGATCTTCATGGACTCCGGTAGGTGTAATCGATATGCAGCTGGATTGATTTATTTTAAAATAGGAAAAGGTCCAAGCCTATGATAGTCTAACTTATCACAAGGACAAATAGTCTTGATATTACAAAAAAATAATCATATCTTGTTTCTCACGTTGAATTTTGGTTGTTCCTTTTAATATACATCTGCATTTATTTTTTGTCGTTCTTGAGCTTTTTTCAATTGTACCTTCATTATTGTATGTAGCTCTAACAAAAAAATTGCCAATTTTTTTACTACTGGATTATCAACTTTTGAAAAATCAAAAATATCAAATTGTGGACGGTAACCATAATTAGCAAAGAAAGGTATTTGTTGCATGGAAGAATGTATCATATTATTATAAGCAAACTTTGCTAATGGTAAGAGAGTTGTCCAACCATCTTATTGGTAGTTGATGGTACACTTCAAATATTGCTCCAAGATTTGATTTACATGCTTTATGTATCCATCAGTTTGAGGATAGAAAGCTGAAGATAGTTTTATGTCCACCTTTAAAATCTTAAAAAGCATTCTCCAAAATCTTGACACAAATTCCGTTCCTTTGTTTGATATAATATCCCTTCGTAATCCATGATAGCGATAGATGTTGTCAAGGAAGAGTTTAGCTATTTCTTCACCTATGATAGATTTTATACATGGTACAAAATGTGCCATCTTGGTGATACGATCTTCAATCATGAATATAGAATCATATGAACTTGAATTTGAAAGATCTGTGATGAAATCCATAGAAATAAAATATTGAGGTTGTTTTGGTATAGATAATAGTTGGAGAAGTGTGTAAGATCAATGATGAGAAGTTTTTAATCTTCAATAAATATCACATGATTACACAAATTCTTTAATAGCCTTCCACATTTGAGGCTACTAAAAATCTCTTGAAATTAGCTCTAAGGTCTTATTGTATCCGAAATGTCCAATTGCGGGGAAGTTGTGACAAGCTTCAAGAGCATGTTGTCATGCCAAAAGTCCGTTTTGGGTAGATGCAAGGTCCCTCTTTACAATCAAGCTGGATCCAATATGCACAAACTTTCTTAAATTTCTCTTTTATAGTCACAAAACCATGTGTGTAATAAATGAACAAACCAAAAGCTTAAAAATTTATAAATCAAAATCCAGCCATTTAAATAAGTTCAAACTTTGGAAGCATAGAATTCACTTCTTTAGTCATCTTCACAAAAATTCTCAATTGTGAATTTGTTACCAATCACCAGATATCATCAAAATATTAGCAAGTAATTTTATAAGTAAAAACCAAACTAGAAACTTGAAAATTCATAATTCAAGATCCAACTATTCAAATAAGCTCAAAATTTTAAAAAACACAATTCATACTTTTGATCTTTGTCACATAAATTTTGAGCTGTGAATTCATTGCCGATCGTTAGATATTACCAAATCCTTGGTAGGTACTTTTGAAAGTCAAATCCCAATTAGAAACTCAAAAATTCATAATTTGAAATCCAGCCATTCCAATAAGCTCAAAATTTGGAAAAACATAACTCATACTTTTAAACATTGTCACATAATTTCTGAGCCGTGAATTCATTACCGATCATTAGATATTGTCAAATCCTTGGCAAATACTTTTGAAAGTCAAATCCCAACTAGAAACTTGAAAACTCATAATTTGAGATCTAGCCATTCAAATAAGCTCAAAATTTGGAAGCATAAAACTTACAACTTTAATCATTATCATACAAAATTTCCACTTCAAATTCGTTGTCAATTGACTGGTATCACCAAATCCTTATCAGGTACTTTTAAAAGTCAAAATTTTAGACACTTGAGAACAAAATTTTCCATTACTCCCTAATCAAAGTTTCAATTGATATGAGATTTTAGATATAGACTCTTTATAGTAAAAGTGATATGTACACAAAAAATGAGCTTCAAATTCATCTTGAAACTCAAGTTCTAGCTTAAAGCAAACCCTTCTATTTATCTAACTTCTTCAAAACCCCAGTTTAGCTTGATGGTTTTAACCAGCCATATCTTACTCATTCTAGACTTATTTCTATCAATTCTTAGATATAAAATATATAGCTTGAAGTCTAATTTCTAATCCAACTTTTTGATTTCTTGCTAGTAACTTAAAACTCCTAATATATCCAAGAAAGTTACAGTAGGTATTATATTAGTAGCCTAAGTTCAAAAAAGCATATCTCTCACATCTAAGCTTTGAATCATGCATTTCTACTACCTAAATTCATATCAAGAAGAAGCTCTGTCTGAATACCTCTCTGGATTTGCCAAAAAATCCAATCCTCTTCTCTTCTAAGCTCATCAAAGAAGTCGCAGCCAAGGTCTTTAAAGTCCAAGTCAATAATTAATAGTTTAAAGTTATAAAAACACCAAATCTAATCTTCCAAGTTAGCACTATTAATGGCAGCCAACTATTGACATTCAAACCTCTATTTATCTTTAGTAAAATCCTAAATTCAACCTCAAAGTCAAAACTGCTTATATCTATAAATATAATCTTAAATCTACTAAAATCTAAAATTAGAAAAAAGATAAAAGAAATAAAAGAAGTTTTCAATGCTAAATCAAAGTTAAAATTGAGATTAAAGAAAAATAAAGATTTAGCCAAAGAAAAAGAAAGAAAGTGAGAAATTTTTTCCAAAATTATATAAAAACCTAGATTGATAAGAAGAAAGAAAGAATTTAATGAAAGTTTAAAGAAAAGAAAGTTAAGCAAGATTTCTATATATAGATATATTTATTTCATGACATCCATCCCCTCCAAACCTGCATATCCTCCGGCATATGCCATCATTCACCCTTCGTCCTATCCATGTTCCTCTTGGACCTCTTTATCTTCTTGGTTCCATTGTTCGTCGTATATTTCAAAATCTTCAGGTAGACAATTTATATTTCTTCTTTAGAAAGCTTTCACGCGTATTCCTCCTATTGGAATTCGGATAGATGTTCCATCTAATTCTCGAAGTGAGTAAGTTCTATTGTCATGTGTAATTACAACAATATACGATCCAAACCATCTCCGAGAAAACTTTCTTTGCGTACTATGTTGGTGGTCCAAAGTATTGTCATAAACTACTAAATGCATACGGAATTGGTTTTCAAGCGCAATCGTTGAGTCGTCGTCTTGTTTTTATTTTTTCTTTGCCTTCTTGCTTTCTCCTTTGTCTAGTGTCGATTGGTGCTTCGATAGGTCTTTCAATTTATTATGGAGGCTCGAAGTCTTTCGCGAGATATTCCATCTTTCGAAGATAGAAATAATTATGTGAGCATGGGTTAACCTGGCACGGCATAATAGGGCTTTTAACCTAACGTTAATTCAGCCAAACGTATTGCATTGTAATTTTGGTGAGAGAATTTGGGAAAACCTTGGGTTCTAGTTGCTACTGAAACTAGCGAAAACGGCGAGAGGGAAGCCGTACAGTATCTTATGCTTGCATATTTAATGACTTTCAGATTATATTTGTATTATACTTATACAAGACTTGTACAATTATAAAGTATAAATCCTTGAATAATACTTGTATAAATCAGATTGCGTGTTGTCTTGTTGAAGCCCATGAATGTTGATCTTGTCGATGTTGAAATAATTAGTTATTACATTTTATGGCTTAGCTAATGGCTTTATTAAGCAATTGTAGATCCAAAAGCAACAATAACAAATCCTTCACATCATTTCTTAATCTCCAATAAAATTAACTTATTAAAGCTTTTTCATCCCAATTGATGTCATATGCTAATTGCCTAAAATTAGATACATAAATTGATACAGAGTATGTCCCTTGATATAATACTTGGATCTTAGCTATTGCCCATTGAGCCTTGTCATGTTTCCTAAATGATTCAGCAAATTCTTTCATAAAAACTTCAAAGTTGCTCAAAATTGGTGATCTTTTTTCAAACAAGGGAGCAAACCATGATAGTGCTTATCTTGTAAATAAGATGCCAATCAATCCAACCCGTGATTCTTTTGTCATATAAGAATTATATTATAGAACTATTATCAATAGAATTTGATTGACAAACCCTCGGAACTTTGAACGCGTACCATCATATTTTTTTGAAAGACTAACTCGAGGCTCTTTACGTTATTGAATAGGTAGATTTTTTTAATATAATATAGATAGTATTGCATCCTCAAGTGTAGAAGTTGTAGGTAGATGTAGTCTAGATTGTGATATTCTAGTTATTGCATCGTTACAAAGTTTTGCAACAACCCTTTCAATCTCTATAGTCCTAGAAAATAAAGTAGTAAGAGCACTTATAATAGTGTCTAACTTGGACTCAAAAGATTCAGTCATACTAATATCTTAGCTCCCAATCATTCTAAGAAAAAGAAGAAATGAATCTATAAGAAGGCAATATTAATTTAAAAGAGGATAATCCGCAACCTCTAAAATGCTTTAAGACCTTCAAGGAGAAAGGTGATCCACTCTCTCACAAGAGGGACAAAGCTCTAATATTGTGATAAAGAAAATATCATTTTAGAAGAGAGTAATCTGTAACCTCTAAAGCATTGATATATCTACAAGTAGAGGAATAATCTACTTTCTAATAAGAAGGATCCAACTCTGATATTGAAGATGAGATTAGTCTTGACAAATTGTTAAGGATATAAAAATACAGAATAAGAGATTTGAAACTAGGATAAGATTTTTAGAAGAAATCAACAAGAACTTGAATTAAACAGATGAGTACATGAACACCAAAAGAGATGAGTTAGAGCTCTAAGAGATGCATTGTCAAGACTGAAGAACTCTTCAACCTTGACCCCTATATATGTTCTTGTCTAAAATGCTTCCTGAGTGGCTTCTATCAAATTAAGAAGGTTCTTGAGCAGCTTCTATTAATTAGGAAGCTTCTTGAGCTTCTTCCTTTAATTGGAAAGATACATAAGCTCCTTCCACTAATTAGAAAAATTTTCAACCAACTTTCACTAATTAAGAAGCTTTTAGAATATTCTAGAAGGTTTTGTGAACCTCCAAAGTGTATGTTTCTAATAATTAGAGGTTACAAAGAATAACATTTCTAATAGAAATTCTTATAAGAAAAATTTATAAAAAGTCATGAATTAATAAGTCTTTATTTGTTGGAGCAAGGACTTCTATAAGATTGGCTAAAGAAGATATGGCATTTATTATTTATGCAATTCCAACTAAAAAAGATATGATTTCATTGGCAGATATTCTAGAGTAGTATAAAAAAATTTAAAATGCCTTTCAAAAGAAAAATGCTGATATATTATTAGAGCACCAACCATACAATTGTGCTATAGATCTTCAAGAAGGAATGCAACCATCTTTTGGCCCAATCTATAATCTTTTTCAAAATGAGCTTTTGATATTAAAAGATCATATTAATGAAAATCTTACAAAGAACTTCATCAGGTATTGAAAGTTTCTAACAAATGCATCTATATTTTTTGTAAAGAAAAAAGATGGTTCTTTGCATATGTGCGTTGATTATTGGAGATTAAATAAGATAACAATCAAAAATTGTTACCTACTACCATTAATTTAAAAACTTTTCGAACAACTCGGCCAAGCTAAGATCTATATTAAGATAGATCTTTGTAGAATATACAACCTGGTATGGATCAAGGAGGGAGATGAATGAAAGACTACATTTCAAATAAGATATGGATATTTTAAATATAATATCATGCTCTTTGGACTAACAAATATATCCGCTATCTTTTAACATTTAATAAATGATATTTTTTTAGAGCATCTAGATAAATTTGTGGTGATCTATCTTGATGGCATCTTCATCTATTCAAAAAATCTAGAGAAATACAAAGAGCATGTCAAGTTGGTATTACAAAAGTTGTGAGATATAAGTTTATATGCCAAGCTAAAAATATATATATATTTTATAAATCAAAGATGGAATTTTTGAGATACATCGTATTTATTAAAGATTTGACAATGGATTCCAAAAAAGTAGAAGCAATTATGCAATGGGCCATTTCAAAAACTATGAAAGATGTAAAATATTTTCTTTGATTTGTTAACTTCTATTATATCTTCATCAAAAATTACTCTCAAGTTATCCCCTTTTTTATTCAATTGACATGTAAAGACAAGTTAGAATGGAGGCCTTAAGCAAAGAAGGCATTCTAAGACTTCAAGACAGCATTCCAAGACCTCAAGATGGCATTCCAAGACCTCAAGACGGCATTTATTATAGTCTCAATCTTGATGCATCGAGACTTTACAAAAGCATTCTATATAGAGACTAATGCTTTGAATTTTGTATTAAAGATTATACTTTTATAAATAGATATAGACAATAAAATCCATCTTATTATATTTTTTTTCAAAAATTCTCTATTACCAAAATTAATTATAAAATCCATAATAAGTAGTTTTTTACTACTGTGGATTCTTTTTAAAAATGGCATCATTTTTTCAAAGGAGCAATGCATCCTATGATTGTATATATAGATCATAAGAATTTGAAATATTTTATATCAGCTTGGATTCTTAATTGCCGCCAAGTTTGATGGAATATGTTGTTATTTCAATTTAACTTTGTTATTACTTATTGATTTAAAAAGCAACAAGGATTATTTGATGCTTTATCAAAAAAATTATATCTTACATCAAAGATAGGAAAGACAACATTTAATCAACAATATACAACTTTGTTGAAACTAGAGCAATTTTGTCTTTGCGCCACTATTATATTAGTTTCTTCAATAAGGTGTGTGTTGCAATGACTAATAATGTTTTGGCCCTTAATGTTAAACATCACTTGAAAGAAAATACTAACAAGTTCAAGTTTAATGAAGACCTTTTATACTTTGAAGAATGTTTATGTATTCCAAAAGAACGAGCACAACTACGCGTTCTTCAATCTTGCCATGATTTTCCAACTATAGATCACTTTGGATTTAACAAGGCCTTGGAACTTATTTCCCAAGATTTTTGGTGGCCTCAAATGTAGAAGGCTGTAAAGGACTTTGTATTTTCTTGCAACATCTATTCAAGGTCAAAAAATCCTTGATATTGTCCTTATGGACTCTTAGAATCCTTACTTGTTTCAAGATGGTCAAGGTCTTCTATCTCAATAGATTTCATCATAGATCTATTGCCATCCAATTCATTAGATAATATTCTTGTAGTAGTTGATTAACTCACAAAGATGGCTCATTTTATTCCTTATAAGAAAACTACATCTAGTGAAGAAATGGCAAGGCTCTCTCTTAACAATATATATATTAATATGATAGCCTACTAGATGATATTATATCTAATTGAGGATCCCAATTCCTATCTAAGTTTTAGAGATGTCTTTTTGAAATATTAAAGGTGGATATTAAATTTTTTTTGGCCTTCCATCGTCAAATTGACGGCCAAACAAAACGAGTTAATCAAGTTTTGGAGCAATATTTACGATGTAATATCAACTATTAAGAAGACGATTGGGTCTCGTATCTACCATTAATAAAATTTATATATAATAATACTGTTTATGTCTCAATTTAGCAAACATTATTTTATTCTAACTATGGATATCACTTGAAGCTTGATCTATAGAGTATGCTAAAAAATAGCAATCTTAGAACTGAAGGATTTGCAAAGCATTTATTGCAATATCAAACAACTTTGAAGCTTCAATTGCAAGCAGTTTAAGATGCTTATAAGACATCTACAATTAAATTCAAAAATCAGATGCCTATTTTTTATATTAAAGATAAGATATGGTTTCTTTGACGGAACATCAAGATCAAGCGGCCATATAATAAGTTGGATTATTGGAGATTATGACCATTTTTTATAAAAAAAATAAATTAATCCAGTAGCATATAATTTAGAATTATCATCTTCTATGAAGATACATCTAGTTTTTCATGTTTTTCTTTTAAAACCTTAAAAAGAGTCATATATTCTAAGAAGAGTGCAGCAATTGCCACATAATATCAAAATCAAAGACCGTAAAGAATACAAGGTTAAAAAGATACTTGATTTACAATGAAATTGGGACAATTAGAATATCTTGTTTATTATCGGGGCTATAATGTTAATGAGTGTACATAGAAACTAGTCAAAAATCTCACCAATGCGCTTCAAAAGATATAAGAATTTCATTGACTCTATCTCTAAAAATCCAAATATATTCAATGATAATTTCTTAATGAAGATTGGATTTAAGAAATACTTATGAGAAAGGGAGAATTAAACAAAAGCCTTTAGTAATATACAGTCATTTGTTCTAAGATAGAATAGAGTAGTAGAAGTAAGTCAGTCATCATGTCAAACCTTCAAGCGTTGAGAGAACAAGATTCAGAAGATTTACTTGCCACGCAAACTTCAAATGAACTAGTATAATTTTTATAACCTTTAATTAAGCAACGTGAGGATAATACATTTTAGCGCTAAGTACAATCTTAGTTGGAGCTATTAGGAATAAGATCCAACTATGCAAGTCTTGATTCCAATGCTCAAGTTTTAATGATATTGCTTGAGTTTAAAAAGGTGAATCTTTTTAAGCCTGAGATCTTGTTTGGAGGATGTTTTGAAGGCCACAATGAAGATCAAATCCTTGAATGAGATTTTTCAACAATAGAGGTACTAACTCAAAGCCATAGGCAATTTTTTTGAGGACTAGTAGAACCTATTGCCCAAGAATGGAGAACAAAATATATAACTTCATTAATAGAATATATTCTTGATTTTTTATATATATAGAAAGACTTCAAAGGTATAAACTTTTCTTAGAACTTGTTGCTAAAGAAGAGGGTGATATTAGGAATATATACTTCGGAGGTTTATAAAACCTTCTAGAACATTCTAGAGCTTCTTAAGTTAATAAAAGTCAATTGAGAAGCTTCTTACTTGGTGAAAGTAGCTTGAGAAGCTTCCTAGTTAGTAGAAGCTGCTCAAGAAGCTTTTTAGTTTGATGAAAGCTACTCAAGAAGCATCCTAGATATAAATATATATATGGAAGTTGAGGGTGAAGAGTTCTTTAGTTTCAACAACGCATCTCTTACAGTTCTAACTCACCTTTCTTTATATTGTTTGTGTATTCATCTGATTAATTCAAGTTTTTATTGGTTTCTTCTTGAAACATTGTCCTAATTCAAGTTTCTTACTCTATATTCTTGTATCTTTGATAGGCATATGAAATTCATGGCAAAATTCTCATCAATATATTTTTTAAGTTCAATCAATTTATTTTATAATAAACTATAAATTGGTTCAAATAGAGGCTGAGTTTTCTATTTAAGATTAATTGAACAATCATATAGACAATGCTCCACAAGAATATCTACATTCTTTTTTCTAAAAATATCTTAATAATCTTGATATTAGCTTGAAATACTACTTGAAGTTTTTCTACCATCAGAAATAGGTGTAATATAAATAATAAAAGATGACCTTTTTTTATTAAAAAATATATTAAAGACTTTTAATAAATGTTTTTTGACATATTGTCTTCTCTAATAATTATACTTCTTATTTTGTAATTATATTATTTTTTTTAATAATATTGAATAATATGCTTAAATTCTCCACAATATAAGCACAATCCTTCTTAACAATGACAAAAAAAAATTTATTCAATAAGAAGTTTAGAACATACCATATCAATTTGTATGTCTTCTACTTCCAAATATATATATATATATATATTGAGAAGATGTCAGTATTACTATTGTATTATAATAATATTGAGGCTCCCTTGTGCAACTCTCAAATTAAAATTCAAAAAGCCAATTGTCACATTTTACAACAAAATTAATTGCTTGATTTAATGTTTAAGGATTGGATAAGTTGAGCTTCAATTTCTTTATCTCATATTATAATCTATAGAAAAATTGGCTGATGAATACAACATCATCGTACTTGATAACAATTATTAGTTGTCAAAATTGTAAAGCATGTAATACCACTGATCAATTGTCTTAAGGCAAGATACAAATCTTATTAGTTGCAACACAATTTATATCATGTTTTCTATACATAGATCAAAATTCTACTAAAAATACATCCAAATTATCCAATATTGGATCATATTGTCGTGTGATGTGATCTTCTATGTGAGAATACACTAGGTACCTGGCTGTGGAGAATTTTCTTGAAAATTATTGGCAAAAGTCTAGTAAGTGATTTTTTCTTAATAAAAAAGAAAAATAACATAATAATATAATAAAAGAGAAATTATATTAGTAAATCCTTTTGTATTTAAGTAGATTTATATAAAAAGGCTCATATTATCACAAAACCTTTCAGTACCTTATTCACTTGTAAGAACTTATTTCTTTTCAAACTTTAGAGTTCAATAATTCTTGATCCAACTATTCAGTTTTTATAAAAAAAAATTAAAATGTAGATGATTTTCTTAAGCTTCACTATACAAAATAATTAATTAGAAATTCATTTCTGATTGTCCAATATCTTAAAAACCCTAGTAAGTACTTAAAATCCTAATTCAAAGATATATGAGTACTATTTCCTTCATATCTCACAAATCCAAAATTTTAATGCCACAAAAATATTGCATATAGTCTTGTGATATGATTGTATACACTCTTAAAATTTTTGAGCTAAAAATATATCAAATTGTCTAAAACATAGCTCAAAACATAACAATTAGTCAAGTAGGGTCACTTACTGCCCTTAGCTTATAAGCACTAATTTCAACTCCCAATATCTCCTTCATTCTAGCTTAGATTTTATCAAGATATATATAAAAAGTATAGCCAAGAAAATTTTATTTTCAATCCCAATTGCAAATCTTCTATTGCTCTTTGTACATGTGAATTATGCTCAAAAGAGTGAGAGTAGGTACAATTTCAATACCTTAACTTTGAGTGCCTATATTTCTTTCATATAAAGTCCAAATCATACAAAATTTGCACCAAAACCATATCCAAAAAACCAAACTTGCTAATCCTAGCCTCTAATATTTGACTCTTTTCAAAAAACAAACCCTAATCCCTAATAAATTCTTGGGCAACCTCCTTGAAGTCCATTAGGCATGATTTTTGGCCAATAGGAATAGAAACTTCTATCATCCATATCCATTCATTCACATAGATGGACTAACTACCCCCTTTCATACTAAAAATTCTTTTTTAATCTTTTTTTTTATAAGATTTATATAATATATATTCTAAATATCAAATAAAAGAAGCAAATAAGATCTTAAAGATCACCAATATCTAATAAAAGGAACTTAAGATATATAAAATTTATTATCAATATAAAATTAACTTCAAAATTACTACAAAAAAAAATAAATGAATAAGATTGCATAAATCTCAATAATAGCTCTTTTAATGGATCCCTTCTAAACTAACATCCTAACTATATCTTGTAACCAATAAAAATCCATTGATATGGCTCTCACTTAGTTGAATAGTAAATTATACATTAAATTTATATGTACAATATTTTCATATGGTAGCCAAATCACAATATAATAACATTGTTTAAGAAAAGATAAAAAGCATGATAAAATAAAATCTAAAAGTAGTATTCTAATAAACTTGACTTGTGATCCTTGAATTGAATAAATTTGAGATTGAAGTTCAATTATCAACTGTACTTGATTGATAAATCCTTGAAACTTAGATCTCTTACCATCAAACTTCTCAAGCCAACTAATTTTTGGTTCCTTGATGTTTGAACAATATTCTATTGTAGGTGAAGTAGTATGGTTTAATGTAGATATTGAAGTAATTCCAATCATCTCTATATCTTCACTTCCTACTAATCTTATTGCTTCTTATGGTGGTATATTGAATTGATGCATTGCAAGCATTAACTTTCTCATTCGCTCTTGTATTTGTATCATTGCACTCTTTATTTCAGAAAATTTTGCCATAATAATATAATAGAAAGGAAAGTGTATACTTTCATTACAGAATAAAACATACAAGAATAAAAAAAAATTCTAGAAACAATATTAGTTTAGAAGTGGATAATCCACAACTTCTAACATGCTTATGTCTTATCAAGAAAAAGAGATAATCTACTCTTAATTAAGAAAAGATAAAGCTTTGATACTATATGTAGATTCTTATTAATCTGTCAAAGGCATGAATTGAAAGAAGATGCATAAATCAGTAAAATCTATATCAAAAGCAAATGATAAAATAAAAATAAGAAAATATATATATTCAAGAAGAAATTGGACTAGCTATTGTCAAAGACTACAAAATATAAAAACTCTTAAATTAGACTAGAAGCAAAAATGAGTTGATAAGACTCACCTTTGATAGACATTGGTGATCCTTAAAATCTTAGTTTACTTCTTTTATTTGGTGCTTAAAGCACAAAGTATATAAATCTTATAAGAAGAAGGGTTAGAAAAGATTTTTTAGTGTAAAAAGGATAATTTGGCCATCTATGTAGATGGATAGAGGTGGGTGATAGAAATTTCTATTCTAATTGGCCAAAAATCATGCCCAATGGACTTCAAGGAGGTTGCCCGAGGGTTTATTAGGAATTAGGGTTTGTTTTTTGAAAGGAATTGAATATCAAAGGCTAGGATCATAAGGTTTAGATTTTTGGATCTGATTTAGGTGCAAATTTTGTGTGATTTGCACTTTTATGAAGAAGTTATAGGTGCTCAAAGTTAAGGTATTGATTTTGGACCTACTATCACTCTTTCAAATGTAACTCACGCATACAGAAAGGAATTGAGGATCAACAACTTGAATCATAAAGAAAAATTTCTTGGCTATACTTCACATACATAATTCAATGAATTCCAAGCTATAATAAAGGAGTTATTGGGAGTTGAAGTTAGTACTTACAAACTTAAGGGCAGTAAGTAATCCACTTACATAGTGGTTGTGTTTTGAGTCATATCTTGAGCAATTTGATAAATTTTTGGCTCAAAATATTTAAGAGTGTGTTTAGTTATGTCATAAGACTATGTGCAAAAATTTTGTGGCATTAGGATTTTGGATTTGTGAGATATAAGGAAAATAGTGCTCAGGTGTCTCTAAACTAGGATTTTAAGCACTTGCTAGGGATTTTGAGATAACGGACAATTGGAAATGAATTTATGGTTGATTCTTTTTTGTGGTGAAATTTAAGAAAATTATTCACATTTGAAGTAAATTTTATAGAAATTGAATAGTTCAATCAAGAGTTATTGAATTCTAAAGTTCAGCAAGAAATAAGTCCTTACAGGTGAACAAAGTTTTGAAGGGTTTTTGTGGAAATTTGAATCCCTTTTGTACAAATCTACTTGAATACAAGAGGGTTTTATCTATGCAACTTCTCTTTTGTAATATTTTTATATTATTTTTCTATTTTATTAAGAATAAATCACTTGTTGGAGTTTTGCCAATAATTTTTAAGTAAATTCTCCACAGCCAGGTACCTAGTGTATTCCTAGATAGAAAATCACGCCATACGACAACATGTCAAACTTGCAAGATAAGTTTTCTGTATATATACCATATAATTAGCTTATTCCATAAGCTATCAACATGTGCGACATGTGGCTAACTTGTTGGCTAAATTTCTAATGTATCAATTACTTATAGACATGTATAAAGATGAAACTACATCTATGAAGCTTCGAGGAAGCTTTTCTATAAGATATTATTAAATTAATTTATTTTCATCTACTTCTACCTATCTATATTTATTAAATAATTATTAGAATAAATCTTTTGTCTAAGATATGCTATCTATATTATCAAATTTTAATAATTTGCTTATAATATGGATTAGAATAATAAGGCTCTTATCAATAAATTTTGATATAGTTTAAAAGATATTATCAAAAATCTATTATTAATAATATCAAAAGCAAATTAACAGGATTTAACAGGATTTAAGGCAAAGAGCATAAATTCAAATATTAAAAAATTAAAAAACAAAGGCATCTAGTTGTAATAGAGATCTTATAGTTGAAAAATTCTAGAGTACAACCATCAAATATAAGTCTCATTCTACTACAAAATCTTATACCTTGTTTTAAACTTCCTATATTTATTATAATTTCAACTTGTGAATTTTCAATTGAATTACTTTTAGACAATAAAGTCTTAGCACGTTTTATAAATAAAGACTTTATATAATAGTAAAAATTGATATTATTAAAGAAGATCCAATTGACTCTAGTAGATATTATTGATGGACAACCACTTATATTTGAAGATATTATTAAAGAAATTGAACCTTTGAAAGTAGCATTAGAAAATTAAATATCCAACATTATCTTCAACATCATTTAATATCTTTCAAATCCAATAATATTTAGCCTTTTTTAATTTAAATTATATAATTTTAATATTAATTAAAAATTACAAAAGACCACTTCAAGTTCTGGTCTATATACTAGCAAACCATCTTGATCTTTACTTGTTGGAGCTAGGATATTTATACAAGCTGTAAAAGAAGGAGCTTTATTTATCATATATAAACCATTAAGTCTTCATTCAAATAAATATTGTTATTTCAAAGCAATATAAGGAATATCAAGATGTCTTTGAAAAAAAAATGATGATTGTACAATTGATCTTCAAAAAAGAGCTCAACCACCATTTAGACCAATTTTTAACTTATTACAAAATAAATTGGTTGATTTAAAAGAATGTATTAATAAAAATCTTGTAAATAATTTCATCTAATATTCAAAATCTCTTATGAATGCATCAATTTTCTTTGTAAAAAAAAATATGGATCCTTACAAATGTTTGTAAATTATCATAGATTCAACAAATTATCTATCAAGAATTGATATCCTTTGCCTTTGATATTAGGGCTCTTTGATCAAGTGAAACAAGTTAAGATCTATGTCAAAATAGATCTATGAAAAGCCTACAATTTTATACATATTAAAAAAAGAAATTATTAGAAGATTACATTTCAAATTAGATAAGGCTATTTTGAATATAATGTCATGGCTTTTGAACTAAAAAATATTCCAATTGCTTTCTAAAATTTGATAAATAATATATTTTATGAATTTAGAGATAATTTTTTTATAAAATACTTGAACAGTATTTGTATTTATTCTAAGAATATGAAAAAAATATAAATAATATGTTTGCCTTGTACTACAAAAACTTAAAGATACAAGATTATACTCTAAGATTAAAAAAATATATATGTATATTATACAATTTAAGTAGAATATTTAGAATATTTTATTTTAAATAATGGTTTATAAATAGATTCTAAAAAGATATAGACTATCATGCATTAAATAATTCTAAGAATACTATGTGATGTCTAATATTTTTTGAGATTTGTAAGTTATTATTTAAGAAAATTTTTAGCAATTAAATTTAATTATAAAATTTATAACAAAAAACTTATTATTATAGATTTATTTTTAAAATAGTATTACTATCAAAATAATATTTTTTATCTAATCATAGTTTATATCAATTATAAGAATCTTTAAAATTTTACACCAATATGTGCTTTAAATTATTGCCAAGTCTATTGAAGTATGTCTTGGTTACCATTTGTATTTAATATTATATATTGTCTTAGAAACCAACAAGACTTGTTAAATGTCTTATCTAGATGTTTTTATTTCATACTCAAAAAAAAAAAAAAAAAAAAAAAAAATGTGGCATATAATTAATAACAAACTATTCTTTTGAAAACAAAGCAATATGATTTATTTGATACCACAATCTTAGAAGAGACTTTCAATGTGTAATAATACTTCTAGAATGGAGAATAATACATGATAGAATATAAATTATGTTGTTTGAAGGTAATTATGAAGGCTTTAATAATGATCAAATAATAGGATGGTCTTTGCGCCCTAGTATGAGACATTATCAATGGTTAAAGGAATCTATCAACCACCTTCATGCAGAACATAAATTAGAGTTTGTTGCTAATACCATTCAATAAATATTAGACTTTATCAATATTGATTTATTGCTAATATCATTCAATAAATCTTAGACTTTATCAATATTTACAGAGCAATATGATTGCTCTTTGTGAAACTTGTCACCTAAAAAAAGGATAATATATCAAATGTATATATATATCTTTTATAAATAAAAATAAATAAAAATAAGTAAAAATAAATAGAAATATGTTATAAAAATAATACCTTCTTTTAAAAGCTTCAAGAAAGTTTTTTAGACACTAATTAGATATTTAGACTTTTATAGATATGCCATGTAATTATTAAAACTTATTTGGTAAGTTTCTTATTTTTAAGAAGGTGCATTGGAACTAATCAATAACTTGATGCTTAGCCCATAAGCCTTATAATTCCTAGAAAGCTTTTATAAGATTGTCTTTATAGCTAGTATACATGGAGGTAAAACTAAAGCCATCATCATTCTTAACAATACCTTTTTTGTATTCTAATCTTGGTTTAAGATTCTACAATCTTTGTATTTTAAAATAATTATTTTTAATTCTTGTCTATCTTATAACTATATCTTTTATTTTTATTTTTTCTCTTTTTTAATAATACATGAATATATTATATATTGAACTTTGTCTAAAATCATTTCTTTGACATCATGTATAATTTATTACTTTTAAATTTTAAAAAGTTAAAAATCCACTAATAGGAGATTTGACATATTGTTATATTATAACATGGCTATTGGATAAAAGAACAAAGCTTAATTTAAGACTTAATAAAATATTCTTTTAAAAAGAATTAATAATAAATAGGAGGAAGTAAAAAAAATAGTGTTTATGTTACTTTTTTTATTTTAAAAAAACTTCTATTTATTTTATTGGATTATAAATAAGATAAAATAAGATAGATGAATAAAAATAATATTATAAAAATCTTAAAATAAAAATTAAGGATGGTTTTTAATAAAAATTATCTAAGAATATCTTGGATTGATACACAAAGAGGACCAATTGTGAACCAAGATTAAAATTAGATTCCAAGGTATAAAACTATACATTTATAATAAATATAGGGTTTTTTTATTTATTAAAGAATAATATCAGAGAGTAGACTTTTAAAGTGTTTGATGTATATTTGTTTTAGGCAATTTGGATTTGCATGAATTTTGTGACAACTATGCAAATTCAAGGTTTGATTTAGATGACATTGTTTTGAGAAATAAAGTAGAATTTATATTTTGGAGAATTTTGTGAATTCTATAATAGATTTATAAATAAAAATTTGAAAGTTTGTGCATATACTTGTATTAGAGTTGTGACATGAATTTGAATTCAAATGGCTTATCAAATTCAAAATTATTAGAATTCAAGTGGATTAAGATATTAGTAATTGATAGTTTAAAGGTCAATAAGGATTTTTAAGATTTTTAGCAATTTGTAAGTCAAATTGATGTGAAATTTGGTAGACTAATAATTAACTTAAATACCAACATTAATGCAAATTTTTGAAAAAAAATCAACAATGCAAGCAGGAGATCTTGGTGCTAAGAGCTCAATATCAAGGTTAAAGAAGGAGGCTACTTGACACCTAAGCGGATTATGTATCCTTTTTTTCAATCTATAAGTGCAATTCTCCTTTTTTTTCTTAACCTAATTTTCAATTAGGAGATTGAATCGTGTTCAAAGTTTGAAGTAAAAATAATAGTTAATAAAAAAAATTACAAGGATTTCAATCTACTATAGGACTCACCTAGGATTGATTAGGATTTGTTAGGATTTGGTTAGGATTAATATAGTAGAAAAATATAGATAATAAAAAAGAATTTAGATGAAAGTAGGGATATTAAATAAAAAGATAAATATTAAAATATAATTTTTTAAAAATTATAGTATATAAAAATTTATGAAATTTCTTTGATAGTACTTTCTTGCTTCATACTATCTCCAAAGACTAATACTTTTGCAATGCAATTTTGTTTTAATACTTGAGAGTTTTTCGTAAAACTTTTAGATGATTGCTTTTCAAAGTGGGATTTTAGGTAAAAAATCCATCTAATATGATATGTATATTATCTATTCTATATAAGAAGTTCCATGATTTGTCTCTTAAATATAAGAAGTTTTAGAATCTTAGATACTAATGTATTCTAAATCATAAATCATTGTAATAAATTTATCCATTCAAGTCTATTTATATTCATATTTATTTATTTATTTATTTAAAATTAAATAATAATAAATACTTTATTATTTAATTTTTAAGTTATTTATTAGAAATAAAAATATTTAGTTTCAAATAATATAATAATTATATTTTAATAAATAACATATTAAATTAAAAATTATATAGTTTGTGATATAATATTAATGCTTTTAAAACTTTAATAATATGAATTAAAGATTATAGGAAATTCTTAAGTTTATAAAAAGTATAAGTATTAGTAGTTTGATTTATCAACAAGCATTTAAAATTCTAGATCCAATTGTTTGAAATTCAAACCCTTAAAATTTATATATTTATATATATATAGACATAAATATGTATTGTATAAGAAATTTTATTTTTGTAAAATTAGTGATCCTTAAAAATATTATCTTAACTTAGAATATTACCATATCTTTTAACAATCACAAAATTAAACTTATCTACTAATGAACTATCAAATTATTGTAGCTTTGATATAATTCACACATCCAAAAACTATATATTTTTTTAAAATGTAGTAATTCAAAATAAAATAAAAGCTACTTACAAAATAGTTAGATGAATCCATTTTGAACACATTTACATACATGATCATAAAGAGACTTCCCTATGATTTCAATGAATAAATCTACCCAAAAATCACAATCAATTTTTCCATTCTACTCAAATTTTGACATTCTACTTTGAATCCTTCAATTCCTAAATAACAAGTTCAGAAACATAATGTTATGATCCTCAATTTTTTATATAAAATATTCTAAATTTTAGATTCTTCTCTTTTGTTTATTTGTACACACACATGCACACACAGGCGCAAGCATTTTGCATTTAATATACAGCAAGAGGTACTCATGTGCTAGGTGAGGACTTAACGCCAGTCTGTGCAATACCATCGCAGACCCAAACTTCAGGAATTTTCATAATAAAACTGAAAAGCTGAAGATCCATCGAAATGTTGGTCGGCAACAGCTCGTTGAGTTCGATTGATCGATCGATGGATTGCTTGCCCACACGCACAGCTTCATCAAACTCTCTAGACACGGCGAGCCGTTGACAGGCCTCATGGCAGCGCCGAGTGCCGCCCAGCTGGATCTGGCCACCACTGGACCCATCTCTTGCCTCGAGTCAGCCCACTGCCGTCGCTCGTGTTCGTAATGTTGATTCTACTGCAGCAAAGCCCATGCGGATGATTCAGGTCCAGTTTCGAGAGACGCAGTTTCTTCGCGGTGCAGTTGAACTGCCGTTGTTTTTCTTGTTCTGTCAGATCGCGCCTGGTTTCCGCGGCTGGATTGACATGTTCCGCAGCGCATTATGACTGGGTTTCCGGTTGGTGTGCATCGGCGTGAGGTCGATTGATGCGGAAGAGTCCGTGAGCGACAGAGAGGCAGCGAACCAGCTACACAGGTAGGAGCAGAGCGGCGTCTGTGAAGCAGTGAGTGCGGCGATACCTGATTGCTTTTTTCCCGGCAGCATAGCATGATCCGTCTTGGAGCTCTGATTACAACAGCAACAACATGACGGGCGCTGAGATTCACGCACTCCCGGGGCTCTCACATCGACGCAGGCGCCGCAGCGTCGGAGCCCGAACTCTCTTCCATTGTGTCCATTCCGGATACAAGGGATCGGATGAACGATCAGATGTTGGTGTTGGATGTTGGATGTGGTTCTATTCATCCGTTGTGTCTCAAGTCTGGTCTGACCCTTCTATTAAAGCAGGCTTCAACTTGTAGAGCCCTTGTTTTGTTTTATATACATCTATGCGTATACATAACAATAAAACAATAATGATGAATTAAGTGATAAAAATAAAAATAATAATAATAATAATAATAATGAAAGTGAAGCATGGGTGCAATAGTTTTTAGTACTAAAACCGCAGTGCATCAAAAAATGTAAGAAATCCAAATTTATGTATAATGTTGCAAATATGAATCAATCATATAACAAAAAAAGTTGGACGAAAAGCCTAATAATAATGGATGTACTGATTTTTGGTATGTATAGATGTGTAAATATATATATATATATATATATATATATATAATTGAAGGATTCTAGAAATGGGTATGTATGCGAGTAAATATTTCAATAGTCAGGTTGAATTTTCATCCAAAAAAAATTGATTAATTTTAAACGTTAAATTTGAATTCTGACTTTTGTTGTTATGATAAGATGTTTATATGAGAGTATTGGATTTGGAAGAGAAAATAGAGGATACGAACTAGACGACGACGAAGAAGGGACGATGACGACGAACTAGACGACGACGAAGAAGGGACGATGACGACGAACAAGACGTGGATGAAGTCATGACATTGAAAGTGTGACATGCAAGAATTGCCCTCAGAATTGTTGAAACTGCTTGTTACACAGCATTCGGAGGAGGAAGCAATACAATTCCAGTCTGGGTAACTTTAACAAACAATCAACCGAAAAAATACATACATACATACGCTCCCGCGCAGTGGTACACACTCACAGCAAGAATTCAAAAGCTTGAGGAATCGTCGCCTTCTGTTTGTGAGCACAATGAGTTGGATTAAGACGATTTGCCTCCCCACGCGCATTTCTCACTGTTGCCTGTGCGCAGATCCCGAATGTGGTGAGAAATCGGGTGGAGATCCCATCGCCTCCGATCCTCCGCAAGTGAACACCCGACTGTTTTCTCCAAATACAGCACACTCTCCAAAAAACAGGTTGAATGTTCGCTGCTCGTGGCTCCAGGTTAATGAATGCCACCACGCGGGAGGAGGGTTGCAAGCGCGGCATTTGTGAGGATTGAATGATAACCCATCTCGGGTCTAATGCTCCAACTCCCCCGTCCTCCTCTTTCTCCTCCTCTCAACTTTGCTTCCCAAAAAGCTGCTAATGCCTGAGCCAACTCAGAGGAATCCAGCGAGTCTGGATGGGTGAGAAAAGGATCCATCGTCGTGCCCTTGCCCTGCCAAAAGCCGCCCACCAGGAGAGAATCCTGACGAGTACTGCCTTGCGCAGCAACGCTTTGGGCAGAGCGTCTGGCTAGAGAAGACAGCATCCATCTGGCTGAGTTTTGGAGCCCGCAACCACGATGGGGCACAGGCACCACAGCACAGCGAAGGGGCCAGAATCAAACTGCTGCTGGGGTCAATTCATGCCTTCATTGCTTCTGCCGGTGGCCAGCTCGAATTGAGGGGGGTGGAGAAACGGGAGCGGGGCCGGTCACCGGCGGTGTGCGCAGGCCTGCATCGCTGACAGGCGCACACACACACCTTTGGCATGTGATCTAGGAGCTACCATGCTATGGAATGAAGGCTGCTCTCCCTGCCTCACCCTACCTCCCTTCCCTCCCTTTTCGACGCTTATAGCTTATCACACCCGCATCATGCCTGGAAAAAAACACAAACACACACACAACAAAGACAAAGCATGGCCAGCAGGCGTGCTTCTCCTTTTGTGGCCGTGCCGGTTCCGAAGCTCGGAGGAAAAAGTCGAATCCAACAAGATATTTCTGTTTGTTCCATGAGTTCGGTGCCGCCTGCTTGGAACGCATTGCTCTTGTGATGCTTTGCCTTTGGAAGATCTGTGTGATCTTTCCTTTAATAAGTGAAACTCATCTACATAGTTTTCAATTGTGTCCATTGAAAGATGTTTTCCCTGCACTTTGTATTTCAACCGTCAAAGTTTATAACAAGCATTATGTGTACTCTATGCGTGTTCTGAACCTTGCTATAATCCGGGGTGAAATATACATCCAAGAGAGATAGTAAGAGGGATGAATGAATGGATATGTGTGTGTGTGGAATTCTTTGTCTTTTGATGATGCATGAATTCTTTGTCCACATGCATTCCATTGCTACATTCATCCATTAAACTAGAAACATGCTGAAGCAAGAAGGCTGTCCTCCATAACTAAGAAACTATCCATAGATTAGGAATGCAAGAAGTTGCATTTTAAAATTAAGTTATCATCCAATTCAATAATTTGAACATGTCTAAAATATTTGGGTGTGTGATTTTATTTTGGTAGTTTAAAGGTGAGAAGTATGATATCAATAGTCCAAGTAAAAATACAATATCTCAAAATTATAAACTATTTATATAATAAGTTAACAGATGAAATTAAACATGTCAATCTCTACACCTTGATTGCAACAAGAGACTTCTTTGAGACTTGCTACACACATTAAACTTTTTGATAGGTGTTTTATTTCTGAAATCTAGTAATAGATATTCAAAGAAGGATTATACCCATTGCTCACTTGCTGTTTTTTTAGTTTTTTTTAAGTTTTTTTTTGTTTTTTGACATAAGAACGTGGTATACCTGATGCATTAATGAAGTGGTAAAAGTACATCAAACTACTTAACTCCTTATATCCATAAGGTAGAGCTAAGAGTACTGAGAGGAAGAAATTATTGTTAAAACTAACTTGTTTTCACTTTCATGTAAAATCATGCCACATTGAAATATTCTAAAATTCTACTTAATGACTTTGTCATCTCTAGAATCTAATATTTACTTTACCATCCATGATTTATCCCATCTCTTGAACAAGGTAGTCTCATGTTTTGCAGGTGTTTTGCCAAGTTTTTTTAAACATATTTACAACAAATTTGGTTGCTCCCCTAGGTTGAAGAGGCAACAGACAGAATCTTGTGCTTACACTCCACTGCATTAATGATATTCCACATGAAAATATTCATCCATTGGCCTGAGTTTGGTATTAGATCTTTACAGGTGCCCTCCAACAAGGCACTAACCTTTACCCTTCAAGAATGGAAATCCAAAGTTTGGATGAATATATATATATATATATATATACATATGATGAATGAACACAAGGGCAGGTAGAATAATGTGGATGTGCCAATTGATGCAATCTGCATGGAGGCCTACAGCATGGCTTTGTGCATAAATAAAGGCACAAAAGGCATCTCATTCAAAGAATGGGATATTTTAAGCCTTTTCCTATCCACCCCACCCACCCCATTCACACCTGGCAGAAAACCATTGGTTAAGATGTCCCATTCCAGTTGTCAACAACATCCAGTTCTCCCACTCTGAATGGCCAAGGCAGGACAGGGCATGAGTAGCTCATTCCATATGGAACTTGTTGAAAAGAAATGGTAAGAAGGATTTAAGAAGAAAGAAAAATGAAAAAAACAAGTGAAAAAGGAGAGTAAGGATATGAATGGGGAAAGTAAGATTGATTGACCTTTAGTATATGGATAGCTGGGTGGTGCTATTGATATTGTCTTGTTTGTTTGTTTGTTTATGATTGTGTCTGAGCCACATATTGTGTTTCATTCTCTTTATTTGTTTGCATCTATGTGATGGTGGTGGTTGTTATTTGTTTTTTGTTTTTTTTAATTTTCCCCTTCTTAATCACTCCATAAATTCTTTTACAAAAATGCAACTAAAATGGCCACACATGTTTTGCTTGACAAGGAAGGCAATTGACAGGCAAAGAGCATACAAAAAATGCTTGGCTCAAGGTGGGACCACCACATTCAAGAAAAAACAAAATAACAAAATAACAAAATAATAAATGAAATTCAAAACAACACAATACATTAGGGAGTTTTCCAAAATCAATGGCTACTATCAGATTCCTTGTTTTAATTTTGTTTTGTTTCTATCATGTATATTTCTGAAATTTCATTTAAATTAAAATAAATAAAACAACACAATGAAATTTAATGTATTCCTAGGCAGGTCACCTCAAACGTACTGATCCGAATGCCAGGTTGGCAAATCCAACAATCTCAGCCTGCAGGGATTTTATTCACTTTTGTATCAAATCCCTATCACACAGAGAAGTCTTTGATCATTTTCACATTGTTTTAACAGCAAACTAGATATTATTTTTGATAGATGGATTGGATCCCATTATGTGTGGAAAAGGAGTCTGCCTAAGATTAGAATAGAATGAAATAGAAAACGACAAAGGATATTACATTGTTCTATTAACAGATTTGTTTGGTTAAAATGCATAGGAAGTTTTTTAAGTGACCTACTTTAATGTTGTTGTGATAGTGAAAGAATGAATCACGGACCCCATTGGAACAATTAATTCTCCACATAAAGTTTGTCTTGTCTGCGTGCTGGTAAGTCTGCCACTCTGAACTACAAGGGCCAGGACAATTCAGTCCCAGGGAAGTCTAATTATATACATTACATTCAGCTCCATGGACGACATCCATCCACCTGGGGCTTGTTTTTAATGTATATAAATTATAATTTATATAGATTTTGAGAATGCAAACAAAACAAGCTCAACGAATTTGGGACTACCATTTTTGTATAAATTCATTTTTGGTCCCAGAAAATGGGGACTTTGGAAGATTTTCTGTTTGAACAAGCTATCATTTGCATATGCTATATCATCAAGATTTAAAAGCCTTAGTATTATATGGTCATTATTACAAGGATATCTACAAACTATTTGGATTCAAAGAAATAATATTTTTAGACAAAAAAGTGGAGTGATTTCTATACTAGGAAATTGATTTGATTTAGCTTAATTGAATATAGTCAAATTCTACAGCATGTGACCTGCAATAAGATGGGCAAATATCTAAACACATAGAAAATATTTCTTAAAATCTAAGATAAAACTTAGATGGCAAAAAATATGAATGAAATGAGATCCAATCTACAAATCAAATAGAACTCAAAAATGCCACAATACAACCTCATAATCCATAACAACATAAAGGAGTAGTATACATTAACCTTGTAAAATAGTTTGGTTGTTCTTACATCCATCTAAAGAGGGATTAAGCTTTGCAATCACTCAATTAATCAAAGCATTGAGTATGCTGTTTTTGTGTCAAAAAAACAACACAAAACAAAACAAAAAACCAATTCATAACCTAATTTATCACCATAGAATAAGAAACAAGGAATTTACACACAAAAAAAACAATTGATAAGAAGATTATCAGTAGATAAAAACAAGTTTTTGTAATCAATCAAATGACTATTTTTATCTTTATCAGCTAAAATCTTGACAAGAGTCTGCTCATGATGTTTTTGAAGTAAAAGAGTACTAATTGAACTCCATATACAAATATGTGCAACCAAGAAGAAAAGTGAATTAGCATAAAGAGGTGAATAACAATGAACCCAATTGACTTTGTTGCATCACCCTTTTCTTTCACAGCTAAATGTAAAATAATCCATCACTGATGATGTGACCATATGCTTCTTGCTTCTGGTTATGATAATAATATTTGCAACAATACATGTTAATATTGCCATCAAACTATCATTCATATTCTATTTAAATGTAACTTGCCTGCTCCTCCAACCTGTAGGCAAGATTTATACATAAATTTCTCCAAATTTGTAATATTTTAATATAGACCTGAGATCATGTTTGTTAGACCTCAAGTACTGAGACAAACCTTTGTTAAATGTTCATTAATTGATGCCTTTACATAAATTATGGGATCTTTTGCATTCTTGTTTGTATTTATGTAGCATACCTATGACCAAGTTAAAATAAATATTGCAAATTTATCAATAAATTTTCTATAGTGTGGATCTGAAATATTCATGACTTTGAGATTAAAAATTTAAAGTACTGTTGTGGATAGACATTGTCATCTGTTATGGACATATTTTGATTTTCTTAATTACATTTTGATTTTACACATGGATATTTGGAATACATATATATTGTAATATATATGTTTTTATCATTCAGATGCAGTTCTTAGGGAATTGGACCTTGCTTTGTCCTAAACTAACATTGGTTTTTGCCTTCACTTACTTCAAAGGTGCACAAGAAAAATGTGTAAAAATAAATATTATTTTAATGGTATTCTTTCAGCTGTATTTTAAAATACAATAAAATGTAATGTGCTTGCTCCTCCAATCAAACCAGTGGCAAGTTATTTTTTTGATTACCTTAATAACAATTGATGGTGTATTGCAAATACTAATGTAATACTTAACTGACATGTTTAATTTGTACATCAATTTGTAGATAAAATAAAGAAGAAATTTTAATCTCTACTTTTAAAATTTTGAAGGGAGTATCCAAAAATTTGATACAAATTACATTCTCTGATTAAATAAAATATTAATTAAAAAATATGTTTTTAAATTTTATTTTATTTATTTATAATAGTCTTTTGTATAAAACTCACATCTATGCTATTTTGGTTAAATGATTTAGCATTATAAATATGCTCTAAAAGACTTGACATTAAAAAATATTTAATAATGTCATTAGAAACACTTGATCACAATTTCTTTAAAATAGATAAGAGTTAAAAAATTCTATAAAGTCATTTAATAATAATTTTTAATTAAATCTTTTTATTTTTTTGTATACTTTTAAGTATTATCTTATCCAAAATAATTATATATATATATATATATATATATATATATGTGTGTGTGTGTATTTATTTAAATGATACCAAATTAAAAAATTGTGATATATAATAAAATTAAGAAATTAAAATTGGTGAAATTGGTAAAATTCTATTTAATAAAAAATATCTTTGATTGATATTATTTAAAATTATAATTAAAATTTAATTATTACAAAAAGATTAGATAAAGCTATTAAGTAGCTATATAAATATGAATTTTTAATGTATATATATATATATATATATATATACATATATTAAAATCATATTTTTAAGAATATATTTTTAGTAAAAAGAATGTACGTAAATCTAAACTAATAATATTTACAAAGAAAAATTGGTTAAATTTTTAAAATAATTAGCATAAGCTTTTAAATATATATTAAAAATAATCATATTTATAATTAATCTATAATTTTTTCATATGCAAATATAATAAACCTCTAAGGACTTATCATAGGATACATTTATCTTTGATAATTCCAGAATTATCTTCAAGTAATTTTTCAATAATTATTTATTATGCTAAAAAAAGTTTTACCTATAAAATTATTAAGGTCAATAGTTAAATATTTGATTCAGATCTTAACAATATAATAGAGTTTTCTGATGTTGATCACCTCTTCCAAGAAAATATTTATTTCTTATATGCCATCAACTTAGATTTTTTTCTTAAACTATTATACTTAATAAGAAATTTAAGGTTTTAGAAATTTTAGACTAATAATGCTTTTTTCTATTGGTTTTCTAATATATTTTTTAGTTCTACATTATTGTAATGTTTTTAATAAAATTTGGCATGAACCTTTAATTCTTTGTTTTAAAGTTTGTAAATAATTGAAGCTTTTTTGCTACAAGTTAATATTTCAAATCATTAAATAATAACATAATTTAGCTTTATTTAGTCTTAAAGCTTTTAATCACCTCTACTTCTATTTCGTAATAATTGATAAAATTATTCTTAATAAAATATTGATAAAATTTATCTCAATTTCTTAGATTTAATTTTAAAAACATGTTCTGTATCTATTCTATTTTTTGACTACTTATACTCTTATTTATCACTTAGACAAGTCTTTAGAATTTTATCTTATACAAAATTAAATGTAAAATTATCAAGTAATAATCTTAAATAATATCTTTTCTATTAAAATATTTTAGATTAATTTTTCTAAAATTATACAAATATATATTTAAAGCTAAAGTTTTTTTAAAAAATATTTGTTAAAAAAATTATAATAGATTTGAATGTTTTTGTTTTTTTAATTTTTTTTTGCAACTTTTATATTTTTTGACAACAAAGTTGTCTTTTAAAATAAGATAGAATTTTAATGTTATCTAAAAATATATTTAAATATAATATTTTATAAATATCTACTTTACTATTCTATTTTTGATATTTTTACTATATTTATATATATAAAAAAATTATCTTTTTAAGATATATAAAACTCTCTTATATAATTGAAAGTATATATATTAATAATATCTATATTTATACAAAATATTAAGTAATTTTATATTATTTTATTAATCTAATTAATAAAAATATATATTTGTTAAAATATCTAAGTTTGTATTATTTTGTGTTATATGTAGATTAAAAGAATATTTAATTTTAATTTTAGTAGAATTTTTGAAATTAAATGCCAAATATATTATTTTATGTCTTGATTATTTTTATTTTTACTTTTCTAAAATATGAATTTTATAAGAAAATTTTATCAACTAGATATTATTTTAGGATTTGTAAAACATTATAGATTATTGATTGTTCTCAAATTATATTTTGTTACACATAATCTTATTTGATGATTTTTAGATTTAAATAATTTTTATCTTTAATAAATATAGAATAAAGATTTTGATTATGGCACACTAATGTATATTAGAAGGAATAAATAAATTTTAAGTCTTTATTTTCTTATTTGAAGCACTAACTATCTTAAGATTAAATAAGAAAAATTATTTTTTTGAATCTTTTTTTGTATTACTACCAAAATAGATAATATCTTTAAAGTACAAATCTTCTAGGAGTTTTTATATTTTTTATATTTAAATATTATTTTATTGTATAATATTATAATGTATATATAAGAGAAGAAGATATATGTTGCATCCAAGATTTTTAGTTTATTCTTAATCAATTGAAGATTTAAAAATTTTAAATTAATAATTCATCTATAAAATTAGATTTAAAGATTTCATTTAATTCTTTCTCTCCATTATTTTTTAGTTGGTTAGGATCTTGCATAATAAGTTTTTTGTAGTTAGTTTTAAAACTTTAAATTGTTTTAGAAATATTGATTGGCATTTCTAAATAAATGATTAAGGTATTATAGTATGTTTCATTTTTTTCTTTCTTATAATGGTATAATTTATAATTTTTATCTTAAATATCTATTAATAATAATTAATATTTTAATCATTGATTTAAGTTATTATATTATCATTATTGCCTTTTAAACTTTATAATTTTATGTTCTATTGTAGCCTTAGTTCTTTTAGATATAAAGATTTATCTATAAATATAATATTTAATAATTTTATTTATTTATTTTAGATTTTTTTAATTTTGGAAAAAATAAAAAAAATATTAATTTAAGAACAATTTTAACTTCGAACTTAGTAGTTGTTGCCAACAAATATGAATAAAGAATAGTAGATAAACTTGAGGCATATATCCTTTGTAAAATTATATAAAATTCAAAATTTTAAAAATCAAAATATCCCAACCCATCAATGTAAACAAATATTATAAAAGTTACTAGATTTGATAATTTAATTAAAATTTTAAATTTAGACATACATAATTTTGTTGTGCAAAGCACCCAATTACCAAATTTTATAATAATAGTTATAGACTCATTAATCAAAACCTCATTATCATATTTATTCAACAAAAAAATCAACATAATTTTTATAGATTTATTTTTTAAATCTATTCTTCAAACCTATACTTGATCAAATCTATTTTTTCTAGTTTTTTCTTCATGCAACTAGGTCTTCCAATACATATTTTGTCTCTAGGCCCAGAAAATTTTCTTTAATTGTAGAATCCATACCCAATGCCATCACCTTGTTTAACGCCAGATCTGACAACTGGAGTTAAAAAGCTCCAAACCTAACTCAGGGATAAATTGATGACAATCAACTGAGAGCAACAGAGGTGAGTAAAATTGAGCCAAAAAGCTGATTAAACCTGGTGTGTGAGGAGAAATTAGAAGAAGAAAAAAAGAAAGGAGACACCACAATTCATAACCAGAACTAACTGACTTTCAGAATGTGAATTAGAGATCTGTGGTTGCATTCATTGAAGCAAACAATAAAACTCCCCGACCATGAAAAATAATAATAATAATAATAACAACAACAACAACAGTAATCGAATGGGGAAATTGGCAGCTTCTGGTTTGAATGGGTTCACCAGACGGGCCTTCTTATCAAAGCAACTGGTGTACTCCATATCTTTCCTGTACTTGCGCTGTGATACTCTTCTGGTACCTTCAAAAACTGAATTACAAATCTTCTTCTACACAGTTTACATTCATTGTCTTCATGAACCAAGCACAAGAATATCACAACAACTGGGTGGTGAGAATTTCCTCTGTTAATTTGAATATATGTTTTTTTTTTAAAAATTATTAGCAACCATCACAGATTTGGCAGCCATAGTTGCAACTATAGTCTCCTCGCTGTGTTTCACATCCATCAGTTTCTCTAATGAGCTGCTGCTGCTTAAATTGCAACAGAACCTGGGTAGTAGCACCACACGCACAATGCGGGTTGCATACGACCTGAGCCTGCAACAAATACAGTTTCGATACTGGCGCCAAGGGAGTGGTCAAAGAGCATATTGCAGTCTCGCATTGACTGACTAGTTCGGATATGGTTCGGAGGAGGCCCTGTTTCTGATCATAATGATAGACCTGATCCTGCAAAAACTTTTACGCAAGTGTAACTCCCAAACAGTAATGTCAGTCTCCATATCGCAGACGTATTCCTGGACTTGGTATATCGATTTTTTTAAACCAAAGGTTCGGCCCATGGTCTCCCGTTCTGTCTGAGCTACACTCGAAGTAAGCCCCAGGAAAAACAAATATAAAAAATAACACTTACCGAGCCGCTCAGTGTACCCGCATCGCAAGCTGCGTCATTACGCTGCAGCAGAATGCCTTTCCAGCGCTCTTGTAAAAAATTGAGCTTTGGAGAATAACCTGATGGAGGCTTTGGATGCTTTGGTAGATACTCCATGGATTTGGTGTACACAGTCCTTGGATGAGCTCACATTATGTTGAAGCATGAGACTGAAAGTGGATTAAAAAGCTAAAATGTCAAGCAGTACTGGTGAAGTTACCCAGAGGGATAGCCGGGTACACGGCCACATGTGTTGGTATTGAATTTTCTTTGACAGTACCCCGACTTTTGAAGCCCATTTTGGACCCCGTATTGAAGTAAAGATAAAAATACTTCTTCGCTGGTGTTGATCAGGCACAGAAGAGAGAGAAAAGTGAGAGGAGAGGGGTTTCTAGTGAAGGATGGCAATGAGAAGGTGTCAGAACGAAGGCCAGGCAAAGGACACCGTTAGCGGCAGGCGTGGGAAGCACTGGTCTGCCATGTGCTCTGTCGCTAAAGGTCCACCACCGCAGGACGAACTCTCCATAGTCAACACTCAAAGCTTCAGATTCCTTTGACCGCTCGAAGACCGACTTCCATTAATTGAGTTGTTCATCCTGTATTGAATGTATTGTCCCCCTTTTCTTTTTCCCCAATCGTCTGCTACTGTCCTTCGGGGAGTCTGCTCTGACACACTGAGACGGAATTTTGTACACCATAATGTACGTATGGGGATATGTATACGAATAAGTCCTGATTTTCCACCTTTTTGTCTTTCGTCCATCTGGGTGGAGTTGATTCGGCAAGTCCATTCTCGCAGTTCTATGCGATCTACGGCAGTTCATCATTAGCTTCAACTAATACGAAATTTTAGAATGTGTAACTACTCCTTGTACTGCATTCATTATGTGGGATTAGAAGTGCGCATCACATGGTGAATGTGATAATATTTCATCGAAAAGAAACGACATCGGTCACTACGTTTCGTTAGATTAATAGATTGCAGTTCTTATCTCCACATATGTCAAAGAGAACCGCACTAGTGTAGTAGGGAAATGGTCGAGAATCACACTACATCTTTCCAAATGTAAATACCTCCAACATTACTGTTAACGCGAGTTGCTCACCATCGATCATTCACCGTGCTGTGAAATTTTTGTAATTAGTTAAGCAGGATAATAATGTGGAGGAATGAATACAGCGGGGAGGTGCGATCTTCCACCCATCGATCTTCAACAAGAAGATTAAATGAGGCTGTAGTTTCAGAATCTTCTACATGGAGGGTTGTGTTGTGTGTCCGTTGTGCCCTGTCAGGAGTGTGGGATTCACCTGCCTGATTCCCACCGAGGCAACCCTCAACCGAACCGAGTTGAAGAATTTACCGTCCAGAGCCTGTGTGCAGTTTCTCAACGGTCGCAGGTGGGTAACTGCATCTCCACCTAAAGCCACTGTTCCATTGCTCACAACATCTAACGATTGCTGACGTTGATTGTTAGCACATTTGATCAGTCAGCCATACAGTGGTGTCTAGTTTCAAGCTCCGAAATAGTAATAACGTCGTTCACACAGCGTCGGAACTAGTATACTGCAGCGTGTAAGTTTTCTGCAGGATGGAATTTTTCACACATTTCCCACAAATCTAACGCCTGCAGTTACCTCGACGACCGAAACATGTATGTCTGGGGTTGTTATTCCGTTGGACCAGACAAGACCACAAATAGACCCTGGCAGACTGGCAGCCTTGCAATCTCGAGAACGGTAACCCTGATTAGCGCCGGCAGACGAATACATCGTGAATACTTCGACGAGCGACTGTGATAGGTCCGCTGATCTCATACCCTTGGGAGTTCACGATGCTTGTCACTCAGCCCTCCATGTGCTGTGGGGTGCGTATACCCATCAGGGACGGTGAGGGTCTCTGTCTGTCCCTCTCCTCTCTTCATGGTTGTTACAGGTCATTAGTACACCACCACGAAGCAAACGAGTTTTCCATCTGCTATTGGGGGGTTCTTTTTCTTTTTTTCTTTTTTTTCTTCCTATGGCCACAGGAACATAAAATTTCCAGGTAATAGTATGATTTTCACTGGAGGTGGTTGAGTGTGATAGCGGTGTTCACCTGGAACTGTTAACGAATACAGAAAGTTACCTGAACGGCGAGTCCGAGACTTGTCCCAGTGCATGGTAAGAGGTTTATTACAATTCGTAAGCCTAAGTTCACTATCTAAGAGGTACTCGGTAATATATCCAAGAACGGAATAATGGCAGTAACGATGTAGTACCTCAAAGGGAAGGAGTACTCCAGACGTTATCTCATATTTCGCTTTCACAAGTGAAGTTCAACATGTTACTTTGACCACTCAATGATTCTTTGTTATGATTAGCTAAAGTAGCATTTGTACCCGACGGGGCTGTAATTGCTGGATTGGTTCGCGCAAATACAGTAAGTTTTAACAGTAAAAAGAATGTGACGATCAGAGGGGTTCCAGATTCAGGCATATGATTTAGGAGACTCGAGTGATCATCACGATAATGTTGATTGCTGCCATGAGCTCACTGCCACCATTCGTGTTCCTAAGATGATTGCCGTTCTCCATTCTTGATGATGGACCACAGATGTAACGCCATCAAAAGAAGACTAGGGGATCTCACAATGCATGGGTTGCTGACCGACTGCCAAGCACGACATCGCATTTACGTTTGTAGTTTTGGAAATAAAGCACATCGGATTCCTGGTAAACAACCCGATCGTGCAATACTTCCTAACCAGGAAAGATTTCGGTCCTATTAATGGACCGTATTAGTGCAGACCTAGAAAAATCAAGTGAAGGGGGTTTCATCGCTTCAAAGACCGCATCAATGATCAAGGACCGTCTGCGTCATGCATTATACATACTTCTCTTGAAACTTCATTTTTTCGTTGCCGCTAACATGACATGATAGTGCCTGCAGAGAATGTGAGTCCAACTGTGCCAGGTGAGTCAGATCGTTGAATAAGCTTCGTTTTCACGGTGACCTTTGATAGAACCGGCAGTTGCCATGGGCAGAGTGCCCTCATGCGTCCACCAGTCATCAATAATCTGCCAGTCTACATTATATCTCATAGTATGGACAAGGTAATTGCATTAAAGTATACTGCTACTCGGATGTGCATTGAGTGAGTAAAAGACAGTTAAGTCCAGTTGCTCGCACAGGAATTATCGACTCGATTGTTGCTCTGGCTAGTTCGGATTTCACTGGGTTGCGATGTTGGGTTGAGGTTGAAGATGTTCGGAAGGTAATGTGAGTTTTTTTGCAATTTTTATTCACCAGTATGAAGTCTTTGTCGTAACGGACTTTTGCATTTTCTTGCATTTCAAGGTGCAGCTTAGTGTCAAAATGCATGTTTCCAGGGTACTTTGACTCTATTACACACTCAACCTGGGCGTGTACGAAAACCTTTCCTAGACTCGCAAGGCGTTCCAGCTCTGCTTCTATCCCACTATCCCTTCCGTTCCAACAATACTCACGCGGACCATCTCTGAGTTAATTTTTAACTCAAAAGGTCTGTTGCTTATTTCGCTGCTTGGTGCTTTATGAACTTCGGAACTCCCCTGCCTGAGACTCTGTTGAGTCAGCTTCAAATTCTTGCTAGAAGAAGCATTCTCACTTCAGAAGATTGAAGCTCTCTCTGGAGTACCCAATACGAGCAACCAAGCGAATTGATCGATCGACAGCATGTGAACTTTTTCAAATTTTGGTGATAGACGAGAGGTTAACTGTATTTTGTACTAGGAACGTTGATTGACTTCAATCTCGTTCACTTCAAGAGTAGATGTACCCTGCACCTTTGACAACGTCTTTTAAACTCTTCGGGACGGGAGAGGCCGGCGGAAGAAACGATTCCTGAAAGCCAATATCTCTCAATGTGCTTCCCCTTAAGGTTGATGCAGCCCAACAAGCATGATAACTTCCCGAACCGTACGTTTCACTTTCTTTGTTTTTGGTAGTGGTACTTTGTTCATGACTTCAAGTAAGACAACTCAACCTCAGAACAAGTCACACATGTCCTAGACAACAGAACTAATAAGGAATTTAAAAATACATTAAAACAAAAACAAAAACAAAAACAAACAAAAAAACAAACAAAAACAACTTAAAAACATGAAACAGCGCCTCCACTGCGCCATTGCAATATACATCAGACACAGGATGGGGTATGCTGATATCGAATTTGCAAGCAGTTCCATAGATTCCAGAATAGAATGCACGTAAGAGAGCATTACGAACTTCGTAAGAGAATCCAAGTTCTGATGATCATCATCAACCAGCTGAAACTCGAGAGGGCAATCGAAGATCCCTGGCGCTTCTGACGCTATTGATAGAATGGTATTTGAAGGTCAAGTCAAAAAATCTCCATGGAAAAGAAGGCCTACGATTATGAGGTTGAGCCGGAATAGTCTCTCAAGAGATCAGCGTAATGTGAGATTCATGAACATCTGCAATATATCAGCATGGACTGACGATGCGGGACCCAGATAAGAGATAAGACCACTACGGAGGGAGAACTGTACACCGAAAGCCCAGCCTCGACAACAGCTTTTCATGAGGGTGAATGTCATTGAGAAACCGAGCAAAAAATGTATTTCAACAAAGGAGATTGAAACGTCCAGATTCAACAGTACCTAGACTACAATTGTAGTGTCTAAATAAAAATGTAGCTCGCACAAACCTCAAAATGGGAGACGCAAGAATATGAAATATTCTATGCGCTAAGTGAATAGACTAGTGTGCGTAATCCTCGAAGCAAGTTCTTCTGTATCTGCTACTAAAAGGAACGCGGAACCCATTTGTTCACAAACCCATCCTGATATTCTAGCTAACACGTAACACCGGAGTGTCTGACTTATTAATTTCTGTACTCCCAAACCCTAAGGGACATCTCACAGCAGCACGCTCAGTTGGATTCCCATCCAACGCTACTGGTACATGTATGTTACAGAATGCAACCTCCACTTCCTACCTTCTACTCTTCTCTGGCTGGTCACAGAAAGCAAAGCAAGGAGGGCGTCGTACGCACTTATTCGTATTTGTCCAAGCGGCCTCCGCCGCCTCTTGCCTCCCCTTGGTCTCCAAAGCTCAGAGATTCACACACGCAAGGCGCCGCGATCCGAACTAGATGATACAGAAGAAACCCCAAATTTTAAACCGTTTGCATCCCAATCCACCAGCTCGGATTGGTACAGTGATGTATAACCCATTGAATGTCTGCGGATGACTACCGAAGCCAAACCATTTTTTACTCTTCAGGTGCTCGTGGAACTAGACATCGGGTGATCATGAAAACGGCCTACACACGGACCAAAATATGATGCTTTGGAAGTGCGGAGATCAACCCCACGCCGTTAGAAAACAGCATTGTCGTGGACTTATCGCCAAAATAGTAAACCTTCGTCACAAAGATGGCTCTGAACCTTGCTTGGGACCGCCGCGTTCTGCACTGCTCCCATTCTCAGGGCTGGAGAAGAAATGCGCAGCGGCGCCAGGAGTCCCGTTTCCGGAGGAGGCCGCATTCTGTACGGCCTCGGCAGCCGCAGGGAGCATCTTCAGCATCTCCGAGTCGCCTGCTTTGGCACCAGCTGCAGCTTCGGTCCGATGGGCCAAGGGCACAGCTTGGTGGTCAACAAAGTCACGGGCCGGCGAGTCGGCCGCCTTCGCCGCCTGCTTATTGCTGGGGGTACCCAGAACACCTTGACGATACAATACCTCTAATTGATGGAAATATGGACAAGTCTTGGCATTTTCGGGTCGCTTCTTATTACTCTCCTTAGTCTTTCTAAAGTATTTGTTGATGTTCTCCCATTTCTCTTTACACCTCTTCTGGTTCCTGTTGTATCCCAAACAAGCCATACCCTGACTAATCTCCTCCCACAGTGGACCCTTCGGCCCCGCCTCCTGAAACCTCGACTCCATGTCGCTCCGCAATTTAATCAGTGTTAGAACTTCCGGTTTCGGCCACCTCTTACTGTTCGGATCTATAGGGGAATCCTTGTCATGGTCGTCTACATTGGAAACTACTAGTTGTTGAGAAGTAGTGGTGGGAGGGGCAGCAGGTGCTGGAGTTGTAGGAGGAGGGGTAGGCTGATGCTTTTGAGCAGCCACTACGGAATCTATCGACGGAGGAACGGCGACTGCGGGAGGTCGTGTTGGGAACTGCGGGAGCTGGAGGGTTTGCCCAGTTACCTTCTGCAAGAAAGCCACCAAGGCCGCGTCCCTCGTTGCAGCTAGGGCTTGCTCTTGAGCCCGCAGCTCATGCTCCCGCGCCAAGCGAGTCATTTCCTGTCGTCTCCACGCTTCCTCCCAGACCTGTCTATCTTGCTCCCGCCTTTCCATGAATTCCAAGAACTTCCGCTGCATACTTTCCTGTTTATCCATTAGATTCTTCATCAGCGACTCAAAAAAGTCGAGCTTCGACGTCCCAGACTTCCCTCCTTCTATACGCTTCCTTTTCTTCGACGACTTCTCCTGGTTATCAGCTTCACCACTCCCAGGCTCGTCGTAATCATCCTCAGACGACTCTGATAGTGTCACACCTGTGCTAATTTCTGACGGCCTCTGAGCCGAGACATTGTAATCCTCGGTTGCGGCTTTGCCTGGAGTAGCGGATCCTGTGAGAAGATTGGCAGCTGCCACTACTGCAGCATTACTCTCCAATTGCGCAGAAGCCTGCTGTCCCCCATATAGAGCTTCCAGTTGACTAAAGAACCGGTAGCTTTTCCCATCTTGTCTCCCAGCCCTACCATCCTTGGTCTTCTTATAATACTTGTGCACATTCTCAAATTTCTCCTTGCATTTCTTTGCACTTCTAATGTACCCAAGCTCGGCAAGCTTTCTGCAAGACCAAAACCCCAACCAATCAAACTCCGCTTAAAACCTCAATCGAATCACAAGCTCACCACCCAAATCCAATGATTGAAGTACTCTCTGATCGAATTGGTGAAGCAGATAATTATCCAGCCAACTAATATCAAGAATTCGACGTGAATAGCATATAAAGCTAACTTGAGCTCAAGGAAGTGACATCTGACACAAAACTTATTCTTTTAGCATCAATTTGAACACAAGCCTAAAATTGCGAATCGGGGGACTTGAGGGAGCTGATTGCATTAATGAGTACTTGAGGCAGCCGGATAACCACTCAACAACCGATAAAAACTAACAAACAACCAAACTGCGGCAATGACGCTGAAGGAGCTGCAATCTTCCAGTTGGATAAGCAAGTGGCCACTTACTTCGAAACGTCTTCCCAGAGCGGCCCCTTGAGTCCAGAATCCCGGAAGTTAGCATCCATGTCCGACCGGATCTTTATGAGCGCAAGAGTTTCCTGCCTCGGCCACCGATTGCCGCCTGTGCTCCTCCCCTCCTCCTCAAGACCATCGTCATCCTGCGCCGCGTTAACAATCTGCTGCTGGCTGTAATTCGTGGGCGAGGGTCGATTCACCCCCGGCGAAGGAACCTCCGGCGAGTCTGGACCCCCCAAACCTAACTGCTGCACCATCTGCTGCTGCGCCTGTTGCGCTTGTTGCTGGGCTTGCTGGGCTTGCTGAGCTTGTTGAGCTATCTGCTGCGCCTGTTGTTGGGCTTGTTGTTGCTTCTGCTGTTGAGCCTGTTGATGCTGCTGGTGCTGTGCAACATCCTGATGAGTGGAAGAAACATGAGCTTGGGCAGGTTGTTGTTGTTGTTGCTGCTGCTGCTGCTGGGCTTGTGGGTGTTGCGCCAGCGGGAATTGCGGGTGTTGAGGGTGTGGGGCGTGGGTAGCATGAGAGGACTGCGTTTGGTGGATTTGCTGGTGAGCTTGCAAGCTAGGATGAGGTTGGTGACCCGGGTGTGGGCCGTAGTGGTGGTGTTGTGCTTGCAAGTGATGGGGGAGGTGATGTTGTTGCGGGTGATGGCCAGGGAGCGGATGACCAGCTGAGGAAGTCGAAATGGAAATATTGTCATGCGAGATTGCGAATATGTGCGGAGGCGGTCTCCCCACCACAAACTGTGGCGAGTCCGAGACTCCATATTGCCCCGTGTTTTGCATCCTATCGAGTCAGTCCCACACACCCAACTCACGAGCGAAGGAGAACCACCTTCTCCTTTAGCGAGACCTGTCCACTCGACGAACCTCTACTACCAATCTACCCACCTCCGCAAGGCAGCGTCAGTCCACCCTCC
This sequence comes from Physcomitrellopsis africana, assembly GCA_036785485.1. NCBI lineage: Eukaryota > Viridiplantae > Streptophyta > Bryopsida > Funariales > Funariaceae > Physcomitrellopsis > Physcomitrellopsis africana. The sequence goes on along the minus strand of JAWRVF010000311.1, from coordinate 320,341 downwards.
ACCCCGTCGCGGTGATCCAAGGCAACTCACACGCATACCACTCTCATCGACACCATCCGCCGCGCATATCCCATGTCTCACTGTTCCAACTGCGCAAAAGATCCTGTAACCGCCACAGTCCAAGCCCACTGGCTTGGTCTCTCACGTCTCCCACCCTCCCAGTCTCAACTAGGTGAAAACGATCACCCCTCGTCACCTCCCGACCTTCACCACAGCATAAAAGGATCCGCTCACCTTTCTCAACTCCCGAATTTCTACTCCCATTCACAAGCCCTCCCCTACTGCACGCGCCTGGAAAACCTTATGCTAACGCATCAATCAATAAAATAAACACCCCCACTTAAAAACTTTTCCTCTCAACTCACTCTCTCTCTCTCTCTCGGCTTTCTTCCCAGTTACGTTCTTTCCTCCGTCCTTCCTTCGTTGCGTCCTACTGTGCCCCCGCGTAGGGCAGGCACCAGGCAGCCTGCAGTAAAGGCTAATGCGGTGAGGAGCTTGCTCGAGTGCCAGCCTAAGCATTTGCAAGATCTCTCTCTCTATTGTTCACTGGCGGAGACCCGACCCGACCAGACCAGACCCGACCCGGACCGACTGTTTCCACTTTCCACTCTCACTGGAATCAGCAATCGAGGAAAACTAACGAGGGGTTATGGAGACGATGATCGACATCATCATCATCGTCATCATCATCACTGGCCCAGAGTTAGTAAAAATAAAAATAAAAACAACTCCCCTCGCAGCACTATACCCACCCACCCACCCACCCTCCTCACCCCCTGCTCCTGCTGCGACAATCCTCTCATTGTCATCAGCGACATCAATCCGTGAGCCTCGCATCCATCACTTCAGCTGTGGAGTCTCGTTGCCTCTCTCTCTCTCTCTCTCTCTCTCTCTTGATTGTTTGTGTCCACCAGACCCAACCAAAGCCCGCAACCGAGCCAGCCACGCGAGGCTATACTCGATCCAAAGACTATTCGCCAGACCCCACACTCCAGTAACTTTCGTAGGATCAGCTCCCCTCTTCCCCTCCCTCTCTCCCTCCCCTTCCCTTCCCTCTCCCGCACTAGAACGGGCCACCCAGATGCGGTCAGCGCGGGCAGCGGGGTCGGAGGTCCTGGAATGGAAATGGTCTTTGATGAGCAGTTGGCACATTCGGCCCATCTGGCAAATTCTAGCCCGAATATTATGCGCGCTACAGTGGGGCGCTATTTTTACTGCGCTGCGAGACTTGGTGATACTACTACTGCTGCTGTTGCCCCCTCCCCTTGCTGCTTCATCTGGCCTGCGCCTTGTCACCTCCATTATGCAACTCCTCAGTAAAAGTAAAAAAGGAAAAGAGGAAAAAAGAGTGGACCCAAACTTTTTCCGTGATGGATGTAACCTGGACCAGTTTTAGAACCCCACATATGCTTGAAAGCATTTTTGTGTATTCATTTTGGAGTGCAAGTGCCTGAAACTAATGTTGTTTTGGGATTTTTTGCAAGTTTTGTTCCTTCAGTGTGTGATGTAAATTCAGGGAAGTTTGGGTTTTAGACCAATTTAGGGGCACCTTTGAGAAGAGAATTGAGATGTCAGTGACTGGATGATGGGATGATTATCTTATTTATCTCATTGTTTGGCAGCATTGTGAACCACTGAACATAAATCTAAAATGTGACTTTTGTAATACTAAAGTGCATTGTCTTTCAGTCCTTCCATGCAATTGATAGAAATCTAATCTTTTTGGTATAAAATAAATGTGTGCATCCAAACTCACTCAGATCATATCCACAAATGAATCAATGTTTTACCAATAATATGTATACATTGGTGAAAACGAATTTTATGGCAACCCTTTAACTTTAAGAGATAAATATTTATTTATTGTTGACTATGCTTTGGTTGTTAAATAGTAACACCATAATGAAATGATTTTGTATAAGCACAACTCATACAGGATTTGATAAACTAGTCAATGTATTTGAACTCAAATATCTTTTTTGCCAAATAGCCGGAAAGATATTATTCTTTCTGAACCAATTAATAAAGAAAAAAGACTTGGACAAGAACAAAGTTAATTCTTTGCATAAATTTTATTCCAAATTCAAACCAAAACAATTTGATGTTTCTTTCTAAATTATTAAACAATTTTTAATTTGATTTTACATCACTGATTAAATCATGGAAAACCATCTCTCATTTCACAATTTTACCAAAATTACCACTATTTACAACATTAAATGATTATACAATGAACATATTCTTCTTTTACATGTCTTTGATCTTTTCTTTATTTTTTTTATTCAATGCAACCCTGGATTTCCAACTTTTGGATAACACATATTTGAAAAGAATGATATTGTTTTAGGTTATTGAATGAACAATGGAACAATGTTAATGCATTCATATTCATTTTAACCAAATTCAGTATGAAACTACATGAATCTTGGTACATTGATGATGTATTTCACATTTGAAAAACAAACCATGATGCTGGGATCAAAGTTCCAAGTTTTGTTTTTGTTTTAATCCAAACCAAATGACTGAATCACCAATATGTATTTTCATTAAAAACACAGCACAATATATACACTACAGAATAACAACAATATGCATAAATGTATATCTCAATATTCCAAATCATTTTATACCAATAAAATAAATACAAATTAAAAGTAAAATTTTCCTTGTAATAATTAACTTCTGATATAATTACACTCTATTTTCGAGTGCATCATTACAAATACCAATTATAGCAAGGACCAAGTTTCCAAGCTAGCAAGAGATTAAAGCTTTTGGTGGTAGTGTTGAAGGAGCAAGTTAATAAGGGTCAGTGATTTGCAGGAGCAGCTTGAACTGGGTCATGTGAAGGATAGAGAGATTCCACCCCATACACACAGAATAGAAACTATCACATGGTGCTGTGGATTTTGTGAGAGATCCTTGGCAATGGGCCCCTCCTCCCAACCCATAATTTTCTAACAAAGAATCCACCCCCATTCCAACGCCTCCCCTACTGCAATAAAAACCCCAAATGGGTCAGGTGTCAGTGTGAATTTAGTGATCTGAAGCCTTTTTAGTGTGGGCTCTGTTTGGGGAGAATTGGCAGTTAGGAGCAGTAGTCAGCTGAAATTAGCACTAAGTGACTCGGGTCATGATGTCTGGTTGGACAGAATCTCACCCACAAGGAAAAATGGGTCTCATGTGAACGTGATTGATGAGATGAATTCAATTTTACATCCGTCAAAAATAACAGATCCCATTCTTACACTTAGGAACACCATGTCGAGTTTAGTCCGTCTTGGTTTCGATTCTGTTGAAGCGAATTCCAAACACCTAAGCCTAAATACCCACATTTTCCTCATAATATTGCTGAATTATTAATAATATTATTATCTGAAGGTTTCGGATATCTCCCTTCTGGTACATAGGCTTGGAGTAAACTTTGCACAGGTGCCAAAAACCATTGTTCTAAGTTCATCTCTCTCTCTCTCTCACACACACACACAGGGGGGGTGTGTGTGCGTTCTCTTTGCAACTATAATATATTCATCCATCCACATATAATTGCCAATGGCCAGCTCAACACAAAAGGGGGGGAGGGGGGCAGTGAATTAATGGGTTTCAATCAATCTGAGTTCCAGAACTATCAGTTTCCTATAGTGTTCAGGAAATCAGATGATCTTAGCTGGACAGTAGCAGTTTAGAAACAGGTGTCATGAGTGGGCAGGGTTAACTCATAGCAAGGGAAGGGAAAGGAAAGGAGAATGATAGAGCATCAAGTGGAGGTGTGGTGACAGAGCAGCTTAGAGTTGCAAGAGAATCAACCAAGTACACAGGGGAAGAAAGATAGAGGCTGAAATCAATGGATGGATGGTAAACATGAACAGATGGATAGGCCTCTAGGCTAGTCTGATGATGAGCTGATGAGTTTCAATGCAGCACCACTTTTCACAGCTGCCAACCCTTTGTGGAAAAATCTTATGATTATGAAAACTTAGGGTTCCCAAAGTTTAGCAGTAAGACTTTTAGAATAAATGTTTATCATTGTTGTTGTTATCAGTAGGAATAACCACAGAAAGGACAATTATAGACAATATTAAAGAATCCCAACTTATTAATTAACCATGCAGCAAGTTAAACCATGCATTGTGTGTGGGAGATTGTACAAAAGGGGTTGGTTTTCTCCATGTTCCAGCTCCTGAACAGAGGGGGCTCATTAGAATCTTAGGACTTTTCTTCTTATTATTATTATTATTATTAATACAACTACTACTATTACCAGTCCACATTGTACCCTTCTGCTACTTCTTCTTCTGCTTCTTCTTCCCTCTTTATTTCTGTTTTAGGTTGTCCCTTGGGGGGGGCCCTGTCAGACTAGACCAGGGTGATGGATGGATCAAGAGGTAATCAAAAAATCAAGCTCCCAAGCATGTACAGTGAGAGAGATAGAGCGGCCCCCCAGGAACCTCACCATTACCAATGGTCCTGGCAGGAGGCAAAGCTCCAGCTACCCTAAAAAGGAGCTAACCCCATCATTTATAAAACCTCACCAATATCAAACTGCTTTCACACACTCTCTCAAAAGAGAGAGTAAAAAAGAACAAACAAAGTAAAGGCAGAAGCAAGCAAGAGAATGGAAAGAAGGCAGTGATGCAGGTAGGCAGGCAGGGTAAGTGGGTGAAGGGTGTTGGGATGTGGAGCCATGGAGCATAGACAGAGCTTTGGGGGAAGTCAAATGAGGGCTCTTAATTACCCTGAAATACAAATTGGATGTTGGCCCGAGTTTGTTGGTTTCATGCTATTGTCTATTAGCCTGCAACTTCCACAGAAGAAGAAAGAAGAAAGTAGTCCTGCACTTTGACTTTGCAGGAGCCAGGAAGAGTAGGAGCCAGTGCGTGTATCTACACACTCCCACTCCACTGTTCATGTAAACTTCAGTAATTGCTTGGTTAGTTAGTTAACCCATACTTTAGGATTTCCACCATCTCCACCACCTTCACCAAAATGCATTGAATGTATTTAAAGAAAATACTATAAAAATTCTACACAAGTTCTTTTAATACAACTAGGGAAAAAGAAAGAAGAAGGGAAAGAGAATAGATAGGATGAATTGGCCATAGATGCTTCTAAGGAGGGCAACATCAATAGCAGCAATAACACTGGGTACCCACAAACAGAATTAGGGCTCTGAGTCTCAATAAGTACAGGGGGAGAGGAAGGGGCATGACAAGCCCAGAGCATTCAATGCTCCTGTTGACCCAAGGTTCTGAAAGAGGATTCCCCTTCTTGACCCCCAAATTACACTTGTGTGATTATACATGTATACATTTCTATATATATATGTATATATGTATCCATGTATATATGTATGCGTATATTTATTTATTTATCTATAGATGAATACTTACATACATACACACATATGACAAGAAAGAAAAGAAAACAACATAACAACACAGAAGTTAATAGCCAATGTCAACAAAACACCTCAACCATTGTGGGTTAGTCAAGTCTGTCCTTTCCCCCTTTCAGCATCAAGTATGCATGTGACTCTGGCAAATCTGAATAGCTCTGCTCACAAGGTTAGTAGACCTACATGGACAGATTCACTCAGAAGTACACCCAACCCTTTACCCCCCTTGCACCCTCTCACTAGCCTTCTAATCCTCCCTCCCTCCCCTTCAGCCTTATTAAGGCAAGGAAGAATATACTCTATATATGTGTATATATATATATATATATATATGGGAATTTTATAGATTGCATGGGAATTTATGGAGCATGATATAGAAGCAAGTAAGAATGAGTGAATGAATATTTATTTATTTAAGAATAAATGAATGAATGAGAGTGCCATGCAGACTGTTGAGACAAGTCCTGGTAGGGGAGAAAATACATCTTTGTCTGTACTTGCACAGGGGGATGGCCTTTCAAAATGGTGAAGAAGCCACTGGAGGAGAGGGAGGGGAGCCAAAGCCCTCTGAAAGCCAAGCTGTGGCTTCTGCTCTCTGCCACTGAATTGACCTCATGTCCATTGGACCAAAAACTAATGGGCATTAATGGGTCATATCACAATAATAAGTGAGTAAGAAGTAGAAAAATCCTTGTGATAACAATGTCTTGTTTTCATCCCTGATTGTAAGCATCAGCTTTTGATAAAAAAATTATTCCAAGAATTTCTGTTTTCAGGAGCTTGTTAGTTATAAGCATGACTGCAAAGAATATAAAAAATTATAAAAAAATAATAACTCTTCTTGTGTAGAACAAGAAAGAGGAGCCAAGGCCCAGAAAAGTGGGCAGGTCTTTTTCATGAACAGAATGAAGCTCTGCAGAATCCAGGTAGAATCATAAGCTTCTCCTCAGTCCCTATGACCCACACAACAAAGCTGTTGTCCAACTATTCTGTTATTGTTAGTTCTTTTCTACTGTTTTGTTTTAGAGTTTTTGTTTTAGTTACAGTGTTTTTTCACCAAGAGTTTGACAAACACAATGGAAACTTAGTGGATGACAAATTTGAAGGGGGGATGAATGGAATTGGGAGCCACACGCAACTGGGGCGGCCTATCCATGCTATGGTCATGCTTCAACTACCATTGCAAATATGTTGTGATACAATCCATTCCCAAACAAATCAAAGCCATGGAGATCTTATATTGTTTTTGTGGGTACAGCCTTTTTCAGGGTGGCCACAAGCCTCACATTGAGTTCATGTTCAGTGGATGGGACTCCAACTCCTTTTGGCAAATTTTAACTAACTAAAAGCACATTGGACTTGCTTTGGATCTCCCCTAAAGCTTCTTTTGTTGTGGTGAAGTTTGACCCTAGTAATCCTCTTTTGATAAAAGTTTGTTAACAAGTCTACTCTATCATTGGTTTATCTTCAAAGATTTTGTGGGGTTGAAGAAGATTTTGTTAGGATTTAAGATATTCTTAAAAATAGTTCAGTTTTTATGGGGTAAAAAAGTCTTTGAACATATACTAACTCTTACTTTGAATAAGATTATTGTGTGTTTTAAAAAGTAGAGTTTCATAAAAATAAAATAAAACTATAAATGGTTGTGGTAACATTGCTAAGATTGAGTCAATGTTTTCCATGTACTGTGATTTGTAAACAATTTGCAAATACCCACAGAGATTGAATTAAAATACAACTCCAATACAACTCAATGAACTGAAACTGTATTTGAATCAATAGGTTTGGTGTTGTAACTTTTTTTTTGTGATTATTAGAAAAATTTAAAAGCATAATTTAATCATCAACACTTAAATCGAAATTAAAAAGCTGAATAGTATGTTTTACTATCCAGCAATGCCTATGTTCCTTTTGATTCTATAATAATTGTTCTTTGAATACATTGAATGGATAATGATTAAAATTCCATTCAATTGTATTTAGTCTTGAACATTTATAATAATGTTAAATTGATCAAACAAACAATAGTGTTTGCATAATTTTCTTACATTGAGATTAAAAATAATATGGGGTAAAGTATACAAATACACATGAACATTAGCTTGAGTTATTAAAAGATCTATTGGAATATATTATCTATTATTTAGATGAGATTATGATGCAATGAAATAAATGCTAAAATATGTCTTCATTATCTGTTCTAGTTACAGTGATTTTTGTTAAACCCAAGTTCAATTATGCATCTGCATTAAAAAAATGAAATTTATTCATGAAATTTTAACATTTATATTCATGGTACACCTAGATTTTTTGAAAATATGTACAATATATGGACCACTCTTGTAATATGTTTTGTTTTGTTTTGTTTTAGGGTGTCTTCACCAAGTTAGGGTTTTTTCAGTTACTTCCATACTTGTGTTTAAAATTTTGATTTGATTTCTTGAGTCCAAAAGAAAATGTTACAATAAATACTTTTTTAAAAGAGAGTTCTCAACAGTCACACAGTGCCAACTTAAGTTTGTTAAAACCTTAAGTAAGCAATGTTTTGTTCTGTTCTATTTTATTTTATTTATTGTGGATCACAAGTGAGTCAACACATCATTAAATGAATATATTGTTGCAGCCCATTTTTTATTGGCTATAATTTGTGTGCTTGTGCACACAATCTAAAATAGTTACAATGAAGGACTAACACACAATCAACAAATAGTACATCAAACCCACCAAACCAGTCTACAACATGTAATATGCTTTGCTTTTTTGTGTGAGTGTTAGAAACAATACTTCTATGATTATCTACTATATATGTATGTATCCTTTCAGTTTAGGTAGGCAAAGTGATGGTACCCAAGTGCCCTATGTCATGAAAATGGAGAAGAAAAGAGAAGAAAAAGGACATCAATCTCTTGTGGAGTTCCCATCAAAGGAAAGTGTCAATACAAGCCCCATGGGTGCATTTGATCACAAACAAGGGTTGGCTTTGGTTGGTGTGCTACTCTACAAAGCATGTCCTCTACTCCATGTCCAGGGCACCACTCACATTCAATCACTAATCCTTTGTCAATTAGCTTAATCCTGGTCTGATTAGCTTAATGCTTGGCACTAATGGGAGAAGATTTTGCAGTTTGCAGCAATCAGGCTAATTTGGGTTAGTGGTGATAAAAGGGGTGGTTGACTGGTGCACCGCCTTGGAATGCATGCAAGTTATGGGAGACCCAGTCTTTGATAGAGATCTCCCTTCTTTGGCTCTTCCTTTCTTCTTCTTCTTCTCTTGTCTTTTCTTTTAAGGTTGGATATGATGTGGCAGGTGCTTACCTTGTCCAAAGAGGGCCAATGATTCTAATTAAGGCAGACTAAGCCAATGATTTGCAATAAGAACATAAGCCACAAACACACACACACACACACACTTAGGGTTTTAACAATAGTGGATAGTGATAGAACCAAGTTCTAAATGGTGAAACACTCATGGGTCAGGTCAATGATAAGGCTCATGATCTGAGTGCTTCTTCTGCTCTTCCTTTTTTGACTTTTCCTCTCCTGGTTAGATCTTAAATAGATGAAATGATATTATTATTATCAGAGTTACATTTGATAATTTTTTTTGGCTGCCTATAATACTGGTATAAACAACATTCCTTGTTTATTTGTTTTTGAATATAAGGGGTGGATGTAAAAACTGCATTTTAATTGTGAACATTTGGAAATTTTTCTGGAGCTAGAAAAAACTTTACAGATTAAGGCATGATAGAGGGATCAAAACAGTGCATCTTATTCAATTGGATTCCAAGATTTCAAGAACAACAAGTGAGGTCAGAGCCATTACTCTTAATGGTCCACTCCCTTCCACTCTCAGATCTGCATGCACAGCAATGAATGGAAAAGGGCCAGGGAGTTGACTCCAAAATAAAAATTCATAGCCAATCCCATGACATTACAGATGAAGAAGCAGTAGAAGCAGAACTCACTCTGTTCAAAAACCCCCCCATTAAATGGCTATGAAAAAGTTGGTGCTATGTGCCATATTGTTAGGGAGACTGGCACTCCACCAAATCCCCTAAAAATGAAAATGGCATCTAAAACTAACCATGTAAGGAGAGTCTGAAGGCACATTATGGGGTTAGCAGCAGCAGCACAGCAGGGCTTGTTCAAAACAGTGGATGCATTAATGTCTGTGAAAAGCAGGGAATGACTGAGCTTAGATGAGACAAAGACCATGTATAGGCTGTGAAGTGGAAGCTGAAGGAAGAGGAAACAGAGATGCAGCTGGAGATGGGTCTGTCACTTGAACTGAAGCCTGCCCATAGAGGAGCTGTGGGGAAAAACCCTATCTGCATGACCTCAGCTGCAGGGTCTATCTTTCTAGCTTCTTCAACTAGGGCATGAAGTTTTGCTGACCTAGCTGGATGCATCTGTGCCTTTCTCAGACATTTTTTGATGAGTTTCAAAGGAATTCTGAGAGCCTTCATTTCCTATTGCTCAAAACCCAGTGCAGCTAAAAACACCATGCATCAAGCAAAGGTAACAAACACAATGCTATATTTTTTAAAAAAATTAAATTAAAAATAAAATAATAAAAAATTTGTGGTAGTACATCTTTAGTGATATACTCATATAATTTGAAGTTCTTTTAAATTTTAAAACTTTTGTGAAACAAAATTGTATCGTAGGCATAGTCAATCTATGCTTTTTAAATGAACTTAAAAATATAAAACCTAGCCTAGACATTATAGTAATAATTACCTTGATTTATTTCTTTTTTACATAGTCCTAAGGATTATGCTACACATCATTCTCTAAATTATTGAGCAACTTTTATATTTTTGCTAGTACAATTTTAAAAAGTATAGTATGTTTTAAACTTAGGCCTTATCAAAGGAGATCTTTTGTTTGTTGTTAAAATCTAATGATAACTTTAAGGCATAAGTTCTATACTTGTTGTGTGATTTTGAAATTTCTAAAATCAATGTAAAATATGTCTTCTTAGTATTCTTATTTATTGTTACATATAAAAAAATAAAACATAAAAACAAACTAATAAAATCTAATTGGCTTTATCATTTGTTAAATACAATAACTTAATGCCAAAAGTACCAATAAATTATATTTACTTAAGTAATAGATATTTCATTTATACATTATTTTGTATAAGGCTTAGAAGTGCAAATATCTTTGTCAATCAATGCAAAATAAAGTTTGATATTTCTATGATTAGAAGTATTGATAACTACAATCAAATTGTATAATCATTGTAATAATTTTATATTCCTTTATTAACCAAATTAGAATATATTTAGTTAAAGTTTATATATTAGTTTAATATAGAAATATGTTATTAAAAATTATTGAAAAAAATCTTATTTAAAAGAGCACATGTGCCACAAAAGTACATATATTATAATTATATTTTTATCAATAATAATAATAATAATAATCAGGGAAGGTCAATTCTTACTAAATTGCCTAATGATCATAAAAATATATATATTGTGATAAGTTTTTTTTGCCAACATAGAGATACAAAATCTAAAATATTCTATTATAAGTATTAAAATTAGTTAGTATTTTTTTATACATCTCTATTATATTTAATTTATATTATATTATTATTTGAAATATTATTAAAAAATAGTTTTCTTAGTTTACAAATTATTATTTAAATTTTAATTATAAGAAGGAAGTTTATATAATGAAATATTTGCTACTATTAGATTGTTTGTTAGAACAAAAGTCTTTGCCAACTTGGACACTCTTTCTTAAAGAATCTATATTATTTTTCAATTTTCAAAAATTATTTAAATATGCATAAATCAAATAATATGCATCTCAAAAAATATGTAAGCTAATTTTGCATAGCAATTAAACTATTTTTCATGTGATAAATTGAAAATTTTATGCTAAGTTTTTTACATGCATGTCTATTATTTATATCATTTGGACTCATGTTGAGTATTAATTATACTCTAATTTTGATTAATGTTTAGAATTCTTATTTGTATTTGATAGTTTAAGAATTTAACAACTAGGATTGCAAATTATATTGTAAATAGGATTTTGCCAATGTCCATGCAATGAAGGTTTATTTTATTTGAAAAATATCTATAATTTTTTTTGGTTTTGTTAAATCAAATCTATTATATTCTTCTTTTTTGAAATATTAGAATCATGAAATTATTATGCAAATGTTGTTAATATTACTTGCCTACATTAATTGCCATATTATTTTTTTGCTTTAATCTTTCAATGTCAATTGTTAAAAAATATTTTATTACAAAACCATTATTATTATTATTATTATTTAACATATTCCTTGTATAAGCTAATTATTAGTATAATATTATATAATCTAGATTATTAGCTATTATAAATAGAAGTATTATCTAATTCTAAATTAGAAGTTTAATTAAAGCTTAAGAACATAGAAAGTAGAATTGTTTTAGTGTATAATATTTATGCTATTATCTTGTAAATTAGATCTTGCAAAGATTTATATATAAATATACTATATTCTTATCTTTTATTTTATATTTTATTTTGTAACACTATTAGCTTTAGAAAAATATTAAAATATTAAAATAAATTTATCTAATTTTGATATTAAATAGATTTAAATCTATAATTCACAGTGATTTTAGTGCATATTTTAAAATCCTAAAACAAATCAATAATTATTACCTTTTAATTCTTGTCAACTTTGAATTCTATAAAAATTATAATACTTTAGAATTTATAAGTTTAAAATTATCTCTAATTAATACTTTTATTAATTTTAATACTAATCTTTACATATCTTTTACGTCTTGAGAGTATCATTAGAATTTTATCTAAGTAAATGTTTACTATAAACAAATATAGTTTATATCAAAGTCTTCTTTAATATTTAAAATAAGCTTGTATTATTATTTCAAGCAAAATAAGATAAGTATATATAATTTTATTAGTATATTAGATGAGTAAGTTAATAGATAGTAAAATCTTCAATAATAACATTCTTTCTTTTTTATTTATTATGATATAATTAATTGATTAATATTTATATCTATATTTAAAAGATTTTAATAGATAATTATTTGATTGCAAAAATATATATAATAAAAGTAAATTCAAAAAAACTAATATTATTTTTTACTATTTTATCTAGAGATATTTTTTTGTAATTAAATAATAATTAAATAAAGTATTTCTATGATATCTAAAATGATCTTAAGATAGGTATTCACCTAGAATTTGTAGATTTGGATATAGGAGATTATGTGTTGTTTGCTTGCAAATGGTACTATGCAACACCTTGTCTAGGTTGTTTAGTTTTTAATGGTCTTCTTGTCACTTGTAGACTCTATTTGCTTCATAAGCATCGATTTAGTGCAAAATACTCTCTTCCTTATTAAGATTTGAGTATGTGATTGACTATTTATTCTAACCTTTAGCCCTTTTTCAACCAATAATGAACTTAGATATGGTTTCACAACTAATTAGCATTAAAATATAAAAAGATACTCTAAACTATCTAATCCAAATATAAAGATTGAAACTATAAACTGAAAGTTGTACTTGGTCGGGATGCAGCTAGCGCAGCAATAAGAATTTCAATATTACAAAACATAACATTTTCTAAAAAAATTGGAGTTCTTCTTTAAAAATACTTTTAAAAAAAGAAGAACAAAACACTAAAAGTATTTATTTACCTATTTAAGGAAAATTTGGGGATGTGTTGGCAAGGACTACTTACCCACCATGTCAATGATTGGGTGTTGAAATTGGGACCACATGATATAGAGGCTTTCCTCAAGGAATGATGTATGCTGTGTTGGTGGCAACATGATACGTTTACAAGGTACTTGCAAAAAAATTCTTGTCACTTTGGTGGTAGCGCTCTTGTACAGAAGACTCATACTCCCATTCCTTAAGGACGACCCCAGCCCATGCCCAATTTTGTCGGCTACAAGGAGTACAATGTGTCCGAAGATCTACTTCTCTTGAGGCAAGAATCCACCTCCAAAGGGTTTCTCTTACTGAAAAGACAAAAGGAAACAAGAAAAAATGTAAAAACTCATGATCTAGTAATTGTCTGGATCTTAAGCACTCTCTTTGAGTGTGGAGCTGTGAAGCTGTGTGGGTTCAATAACAACTGTTTGCTGATTTTCTGAATTGCTGCTAGCATGCAGAGGATGAAGGTTCTATCTAGAAGGAGGAGGACTTTGTACTGTCCTGTTGCTTTGCTGTGTGGCACCAGCCAGACAGCTCCACAGGTGTGAAATTAACCCTTGCAATGCAGAGAGTCCAGAATCCTCTTCCACTGTGCTGAGAATCCAACCAGCGGTGACGGACAAAGGCCTTGGAATGGAGCGGTGATGGTCTGTGAAAGGGGAAAGCGTAGGAACTCCAACGACTCTCTCTATCCATGGGGAATCATACCCCCCACCACCACACCCACCCCCCCCTCTCGAAGTGTTGCTTCACGCTTTGTGCAATGGTCCACACCGGGCCAAGGATCACGTCACACTCGCATCGGAATACCGTTGCGGTGGTTGAGTTTTTAATCGAAACCCTGATAGCTACATGGTTGGTGTTTTTTCTATTGCCACTGTCTCTACTTCTCCCCCCCATGCGGAGACTTTCATCTCTTTTTGCCCCGCCGTGTTTCGTTTCACCAGTGTTGCAGGCAGTTGCCTCATCAGCACCATCTCTAGCAGCAGCAGCTGAAATCACAAACTCCTGCTGACTCCTCACTGTGCACTCTCTTACCTCAGTAGGTTTGAGTGGACGAGGGAGAGGGCGGCAATTTGCAGGCGCACATTATTGAGTGAAAGGGCCAGCGGTATTGGAAGCTTCGCGTTTTACAGTGGGTATTGCGAAAGTAAGCAGCAAAAAGGGTGTAGAATCATCGCCTGGAGTCACCCATGTGCAGTTCCTCAGACTGGCAACTCAGAGAGTTGTGTTGAAAGACTATTCACCAGTGGACAAAAACCGAAAGTAGAAAAAACTCGAAAAAGGAGGAGAAGGTTTAATTAAACTGTAAGAAATGGATCCAGGCCAGCTGTGGCCATATTTAGGTTCGTCGTGTAAATATGGAATGCCGTGTGGAGATTGTTAACTTATACTAAAACCACATGTAAAAACGAAAACAACTATTTTTAATTAGAAGGGGCTGAGCACAAAGATATGGATGAACGTGACCCAAAGCTCAGCTTCCCATACGTGGCAGCAATTTGTTTCAGATCATCCAACAAGGTGTTCAAGTCCCTCGTTGTCTTCTGATTTTGGCATGGGGAATAGCTGTTCCTTTCCCACGTTAATGTGGGCTCCAGACGCTGTAAATTTTGACAAGTATCCTAGGATTATATATGTATTTATATATATATATATATATATATATATATCTGTAAATATGTAGCTGTGTGTGTCTCTGTGTGTGTTTTGTTTGTTTCCTTATTTTGAATTTGTGTAAGTAACCAACTCACCCGAAGAAGCACACACTTCACCATGGGCACAATAATTGCTATTGGACTATATTAACTGTTAAATTAAAAAAAGAATAATATATATATATATATATATATAACAGGGCCTGCTGGCAAAGTGATTCAAGTTTATCCGTGCCCAGTAGATATAAAGTTTCGTTGCTTCATCATGCTCATGGAAATAAAGTTACTTGCTGCCTGCTCCTCTGTCTAGGGAATCTTGATATCTTCGAAGCTTTTACAAAAGACGAATCTCACACTGTGCTGCAGCATTTTTGTCAACTTATGCATGAATAATTCTTCCTCCTCGGTTGAATGGGTTGTATTGTTGTTCAAGTAGAAAGAGAGAGAGAGAGAGAAATAAAAGAATATAAAAAAGGTGCCAGATCATACCTAAGTGAAAAATCCAAGTCTGTGCTCAATCTGATCGAAGACCCCTCGCAATACTAGACTCGAGGCGTTTCTCCAATTTCCGGTCATTGCTCCGCGCGTGGCATCCAGTATTTTATGCTCCATCCATGCACGAATTGTTTTGTTCTGCCACAGAATGACAAACAAGATATGCTTGAATCTTTTGACACCCCTGTCATCCCGCATTTTAGCAGAAACATTCTATATTATGCGGGTATAATTTACGGGAAAAGTTCAGACGCGAACTAAAATGGCGCGGTAACTCTCCGGCTTCGGCATGTCTACTTACCTGAGATGAAACGCGTGCTCCATGTTCTGGATGGGATCGCTTGCATGTTCCGTGCTCTGGACGCCCTGCGAACAAAACGGGGGTGTGTCTGAATCCAGATTTGACGTAGTCTGAGCTAAATAAATGGGTCCCTGGGGTTGGGTTTGCAGGCTGGAATTTAGTTTCCCACTGCGATACTGCAAATCAATAACACCTGGCAGCCGATCAGGATCCCATGGTATGACCACGTTAGCAGCTCAGCAGCGACTTTTTGTTTACCAATTTTGACAAGATGGCCACACAGGAGATAAAAAGATATGATAGTAAAAAATAACTAAACGCAGTCTTCTCGAAGTTTTTGGCTGCTTTTGAGGCTCTGAGTCCGTTTTAATCCTAAACAATCCCGATAAAACCTCCGACTTGTGCGCAGCCGCATCAGCATTGAGGCCAGCCGTTTTATTACTTCAACCATTTCCTGTGTCACATGTCTCCAACCCTCAAGCGACGCTTCCAAGTTACAGCTCACGCAGCTCCCTCACCCCGATTCTCTTGTCACGGAGCAAGAATGATATCAGCAAAAGAATTAGTACCCAGACCGAAACTGAAATTCCAAGCTTCTTTTAAGTTGTTGGAAGTTTGTGGGTACAGTATTTGCAGCCTGCGTGGAAAATCTAGCGGTGGGGGGTGGGTAATGAAGATCGAAATCCCCTCCGTGCTTTGGATTCAATTGTCGAACTCTGCGGAACGCCCCAGTTTCATCATCAGTCTTTTTACAGTGCGTCGCTCTTACATCCACAAATAAATCCCGGACGCATCCATCGATATTGTGGCTGTAATTGCAGCGCAGTTTTTAAATGGAAACGGTACCTGATGCCCCCTATTATCTAGATTGATACATACAGGTGGGAATAAATGGAGCAGGGTGGAATAGTTAGTGGAACAGTCTGTTCGCGGGAGTGACACCCTGGACCGGCGAGCTAGCGCTCTTGATCAAATCCTGAGTCATGTTTGTGTCGACAAATGGAGACAATGAAGGGAAGCAATCAGCCAGTCAGGCATGGAGCCACCTTTTTCCCCCTTTCCTTCGCTGTTCGACGTCGGGTACGGGTTGACATCATCGATCACCAGAGAGACTGGCTGGCTGCTCTTGCATCTTCCTTGCTTCCAATCTCGAATGATCCATCTGTTTGTATATAAAGGAGGAAGAAGCGAGGACGAGTCGCCTCATAGACGGAGGAGAGCATGGTGTGCCTGGCCCAGGTGCTCTGCCCCCCTTTTTTCCTGGGCACCTACCTTGTACTTTTATCCCTAACTTCGTCTCATTACCCGCCGTATTACACACCTCTGTGTTATCGGGTGCTGTGAAGTGATCAGTACCCCACCCGTGCCCGATACATGCATATTGTTTTCCCCTAAGTTCTGTGCAAACCTGTTGATCTCTAATCAAGCTTTTTACCTGGTTTCGCGGGCATCTGGTTATCGAGAAACTGGGTTCCTGATGCAAATAAAGAAAAGGGCTTTGCGCCGTACATGTGTGGCCGTGTACCTCAAAACAGGACGTGTATCATGACACTAACATCTAGCCGAGGCGAAGCGAAGCTCGCCGAAGCAGCAGTGAGTTCGTTACGGTGGAACCTCGAGCATCTAGACCATCCGGGAAGAATCTCCCCCTATAAATGGCCCTTGTCCCCAATCTGCCTGAGAATTCCGGAGCAGGATTGCTACAGGATCTCGCCTTTCGGCAGTCTGGCGAGAGACTGTTTATCATATGTCCGTATATTCACTGAGTTTGGTTTTTTTTCAAAATTTCCCTTTTAAAAATAGCACTGTAGCACATTCCGAGTGACCCGCTAACTGTTACCTCTCCCAGTTTTGATCCGTCGCTGAAAAGCAGCCAGCGCTGCTGTGGGTTTTGACATTTATGAAAGCCGCTCGAAATCCAAGCCGGTCCACTGGTCACGATGAAGGTAACAAGCCAAGTGTAGACTTTTCTGCCCGTCACAGTCTTATCCAGCCTGGTCCACAAGGGTTTTGAATATTTCCTTTTTCTTGTCAATATTCACATGGTGCTCTTCAATGCCAATCCGGCCCACTCAGGATCCTCAGAGCAGCAGGGGATGAAGTGACAGCAGGGTCCCGGTTGACTTGTAGCCCAGAATGAAGAAATTATCGCAAATCTCTGATGGTTACCAGGTTCAAATTGCAGCAAGTGGACAACAGGCTTTCTGGAAATGGGGGCCTGGATCTTCGTGTTGCCTGGGTGAACGCGGTTTGCCTCGTTTACTAGGTTCTCTACGGATAACCTCGCGTAGCTCTGCTGTTCCGCACAGCGTGGCGAATTCGTCCTCTCCTGCCCCCACTTCTCCCAGAAAAAGCCAACGGCTGGGAGCTACAATTTAACTGCAGGATTTTTCACTCGCAAACACCGATGAAGTGGCATGTGACAAAAAACAAAAAACGACTCGTAAGATTTGCCTTTGAATCCTCACAAAAATCATTACAAACAGCTCATGGGAGTCAAAATCACATGAAATTTTTCGTATTGTTAGAGATGTTATCAGCAAATGAAAAACCTTGATGTTGCCGAAGTAAAAAACCTGTTCTTAAGTGGTAAGACTGCTTTTAAAAACAATTTTAAAAAATTCTTTTCTTTTTTTGGCATCTTCTTCTTCTTCTTCTTCCTTTTTGACAGTATGAAGAACAGCGTTTCAAGTAACTATGTCGACTTTTTCATCCAAGTATTGAATTGTAATTTTTTATACATAAATAAATTAACAAACAAGATTGCAGTATTACATGACTGCAAAATCATGTTTACATGTCTTCTTATGTAATGTAATAATTATCATTGACAAACATCGAAAACCACAATTTTAAAAAAAGAAAATCTTACTCTCAGTATTATTTCTTTTCTGAAGCAATTCTTACAGTATGCTGATAACGCGTTAGTCGAGTTTGTGAACAAAAATAAACTCAGCTTCAGTGGGGATGGAATGAAACAAGCTAACTATCTTGTGCACGGTGGCCGTGTCATTTGGCTGAGTGGGAAATCCTAGACCTGATACAAAATGCTGTTGATGCAACTGAATGGAAACTGAATGTCAGCGAGCGATCGGCAATGGCTCCGAAGCCCAAGGCGGCCAGTACGAGTACCAGCTCTTGTCCAGGAAATGCGAACGTTGATTTTGCAGTACTGTTCCTTCTTAATCTTCTTTGTTGAATTGATTGTTCGCTAGTTTCTTTATTACTTTCGGGATTTTTTTCGCTCTATGATACGGTGGGACCCCGAATAGCT
This sequence comes from Physcomitrellopsis africana, assembly GCA_036785485.1. Lineage (NCBI taxonomy): Eukaryota > Viridiplantae > Streptophyta > Bryopsida > Funariales > Funariaceae > Physcomitrellopsis > Physcomitrellopsis africana. The sequence continues at coordinate 301,511 of JAWRVF010000311.1, read as the reverse complement.
CGCTATTGACAGGACAGATTCAGCAGCCACGCCCAGGATGGCGGGGAGGGTGCAGAAGCAGATCGATGGTGGTGAAAAATACGGTTCCTGAATTGCACAGGGAGGCACATGCGGTCACTGCCAGCGCTCGCGGTGAAATGCGTACCATAGCTGATCCACATTTCGACCGTTGAATTCTAGCACATGGGTAAGACTCCCTATCTCCGAAACCATTTGTATGATTTGCAAATAAACCTCTCAAGGTTTGGACAGTTTTTACCCACAACTTTTCCCAACCGCCTGGTGATGGGTGTAAAGGAACGAGACCTATTTAGGATAACATACCGATTGAGGCTAGATGTTTGCCTCCAACACCTTTTGTCGAGTCCCTCCGAATGTTAGCTCCGTGATCGTCGTGGGTTACGAATTTTATCCCTTCAGTTGCTGCCCGAAGCAGAGTCGGTGTGAGAAAGAGGGCTGTTCACATTCCCCACGCTGAAAGCGAAAACCACAACATACAAAGCGATTATTCTTAGTTTATTAAAGAGTTCGAAATGGACCGGCGTTGAGTCATCCAGCAGGAAAAGAGAGGTGACTTAAATTACCTCTAGGTTTGTCGACGAGAGATTGGTCGGAAGGCAGGAGTCCATAGAAATACAGTGTTGGAGATTGGAAAATTATAAATATTGGGTACCTGTGTTGCCGAGATTTACCAGGCAGTGCAAGTTCGGCGAAGCGACTTGGCGCATCATCCTCAGGTAGGAGAACATGCTTTACGAAAAAACACGAAAGGAAAAAAAAAAAACAAAAAAAGGGATAGCAGGGGGAGAAAAACTACCTCTCTATCTAATTTGTAGCAAAGGTGATGTCGGAGAGGCGCACGAGGATGCCTCTGCACTCCCCACTAATTTAATTCCTTAAATTATATCACCGAGCCCCTGGCAAGCCAGATTCCGTTGATGGCACGTGCACCATTTCGAGGACCCAATAGGTTGAATATGAAGCTGGAGCTGGTCCTGACAATCATCGCCTACCTGTGGGCCAATCGCTTCGGACACCGAAACTACACCACATTTTCTGTAGATTCTGAACAATAACACGTGAACGTTGTTCACCGCTCGGGTGCGTGAACATTCCCAACCACCCAAGAAGCTTCCCCGGTACAGACATCGTTTGATCCTCATGCGCCGCGACTTGGCAGGGTTAGCTGTGGAGGGCATTGTGTCATTGTATACATGTCCACGCCGTCTGGCAATCTGCAGTGAGATGATACAAAATGTGGGAGAAATCTGGGGTTCTTAAAACTATCCCCACAAAGCTTATGCCTCACCTAGAACTTTACAGATTTCCTCTGTGGAGAAGCATGAAATTGATGATGCACTCGGTCGGTCGATCATTGCAACGGAAGACTCTAACAATTGTAGGTTTTGCCAGAGATCGCACATTTTTTTGTCTACTACGAAGAACACGTTTAGCCTGCTTTTCTCGTTAAAGATTCCTTGAAGTATGTAATGCACAATACATTCGAACGTCACCCGCTTCCGCGACCACGTGTGGGTCGCTCCTGGAGGTGTTGAGACCTCTCCGACAGTTCTTCGAAACGATGCTGGACTCGTGAAGCGTATTGAATGCAAAGAGGATGAAATAAGGGCGCATGTAGCGGCCATAGCTGTGGTGGTCTCAGAGCAGTCTTCCTCGGCCATCATTGTGGGTTACAATTATGGCGAGTTGCAGGTGACGAGACTCAGAAAATCACCGCCCAAGATTGTACATCAGACGTTGCTGGATTTTCGTGGGCAGACCAGTTTGACTTAATGCATTCGAATATGGAGCTCGCCGTATGATTTCGACTTCCTCTTACAGAATCTGAGCGAGGGAGAAGCGGTATTTGTATCCACGACAAGGCTGAGGAGGGAGATCGCGTTGAGGAAACTGCTTCATGTCCAGTCGATTTAAGGAGTTGCCTTAGAGATTTCACATGCTTTGAATTGAGTCTGCAGAACTCGACATCAAAATTAGACTCATCGTGGTATCACGATTGCTACGACAGGCCATGATGCAGCTTGTTCAGGATCATGTAAAAACGGCACCTGACAACGTTTAGGGTTTCTGACCTTCTGAATATAGATCATGAAGCTTGACCGTTGCCATTTACATGAGACGCAGTCTACGATCTCACATGCTTAAATACTCTGCTCAGGAATCCTTCGTCTCTCAACTGCAACTCTCTTTGATATGGCCCATGTAATTTGTCAGCAAACCCCATTCCGATTTCTCTAATTAGAACTGCATTTAATCCAAATGTGTGCACCACTACGGTGAAATGCAAACTCGTCACCTTGAAGAAAAAAAACAGGCTCCATCAAGGCAAGGCAAGGAGGTGATTTTCGCCAGATGCTCCCAAACCATACCTCGAAGAATTAGATCAAAACAAACAGGATTCTCGACGGGTTCATCTAGTGTCTGATCCACGCTGCGGCACAGGTGCCACATCACGGACCGGAGACTGGATCTGCAACACTCACGCGTGGCTCTTCGTCCATCAGCAACGCATGGAGTTTCTCTTCGCTGCAGCTAGAGAAAACCAAACTCGCGAGGACTGCAGCTGCCCGCTAGTGCTAACTCAGTAACTCTGCAACAAACCTGCATATTTATCTCCATATCTAGAAAAACACACATAGGCATTTTCCGTCTTTCTTTCTGATGTACGAATCATGTACTAGCGATGTGGTGAGGGAGGCGGTCCATTTCCAGAGTGCAGCCAGCAGCCTTCTGGGAATGGACGAGGAGGAGCAGGAGTGGTTCTTCTGACAGCAGCCACAGGAAGCATCATCTCCAGAGAGAGGGAGGGAAGGGGATCAGGCGATGGGTTGGAAGGTGGGGGCATCTGTCCAGTCCCACTCCTCGCACTTCACCTGTCTGTCTATATCTGTCTATCTGTCTGTGTGCCTGCCTGCCTCCTTGCTGATGCTGGTGTGCATCGCTCGCTGGCTGGCTGGCTGGCTGGCTGCGGTGTGCATGACGCTCCGGAGTTGCACATGCAAAGCTTCCTTCTCCACTGGGGCTGGGGCTAGTCGCTCCTTGGAACATCTGCTCGGCTTGCTTCTTTCCTTCTCTCCATTGCAAGCACTCGCTCCTCCTCCTCCTCCTCTTCTCTGCAACGTCGACGACATGTGGGTGGGTGATGCTATGTAGGTTGGGTCAGAGGCACAACCCCACATATTAGCCTTTTGGATCTTCACTCACAATCAAGTCATGAAGAATTCTTCTTTTGGATAGATAGAAAAACAAGAACACACTTATGGTGAACAAGCAACAATGAATCTTATTTTAGTTTTTAGATATATAGATACATAGAATCACAATTAGTAAGCAAGAAATGAAAAAATTTGGTTTTAAATAAATAGACAAAATTGGTTACTAAGAATCAACTCTTAGATTAGACAACTAAGAAGATGAACTTGGACAAATACAATATTTTTCAGCATACCTACTTGAGTTAGTAACTATTTTTCAGCATACCTACTTGAGTTAGTAACTATTTTTCAGCATACCTACTTGGTTGATTCTTGGATTTAAAGTTATTGTTTTAAAGAAGTGAGGGACCATCATTATCATTGTGGAAAGCATTACCAACTCTTGGTCCTCTCTTACCATATATAAATTTTTATTTATTTAATTATTTATTTATTCTTTATCCAATAGGTTTAAGCTTAGAAACAACAAAGAGAGGGTAGAAGTAGACTTGACTCTATAAATGATAATTTAATAGATAGTATCAATTTGCAAGTTTAGTTTTGAGAAGATTTGTAAAATTAGATATAGTTATATTCACATAAAGTCAATTATATATATTTTTTGCTTTTCAATGAATAGATAAATATAATCACAATCATATGTAGTTATTAATAAAGAATAATGTTTTAATCTAGATAGATACATATTTATATAAAATAGAAAAATATTTCTTTATTTATTTATTTAAGTTTTATTTCTAATATTTAAAAAATTTATAAAATAGATAGATAAATAAAACTAAATAATAAATATAATTTCAATAAATAATAAATAAATAAATATTTTATAATTGATTTTTTATATAATATTAGATTATATTTTTAAAAAATCAAAAGATCAAGATTATATATATATATATATATATATATACATACACACTTCCATAATAATAGACATAAAGAGTTTTTTTCAGTTTTAAAAGACATACATAATATCAATTAAAATATATTGAATTATTAATTAAATATATAAAATTTATAATAATTATAATAATTTTATTTATTGATTAAATATATTTTAACCATAAAAGATATATATTTATTTTTTATAAATATCTAAAAATAAACATATTATATTAAATAATTTATATGATATATATATATATATATATATATATATATATATTTAAAAAATATAGTATGATATATGTAATTATAGTTTTATCTTGATTTGTTTCAAAAAAATTAAATACTACATAACATATATAAATCTATCTATTTTAAAATACCATATCTAAAATTAAAATTATATACAAAGTTTAAATTATGTCTCATCAATGTATATAAAATGGTTCTGAATTTTAAATTATTTTACTTTTAATATTAAAATATATATATATATATATATATATATATATACATACATACATATACATACACACATACATAGACATATATGATAGAAAAATATATTTTAAATATTTATAATGTATAATTAAAAATATTATAAAAAAATAATATATAAATTAATTAATAAATATATTTTAAATGTATAAAATTAACTATTTTAAACTTACAATTAAACTAATAAAAAATATATGTAACTTGACCCTTTATAAATATTTACAGAAGGTTGTAATTTTTTAAAAGTTATAAACTATTACATAAAATAGAAAATCAATTTGTATTATTAGGAAGTGTAGTTAGTACAATGATTTGTTTAATTTTTTAAAATTTTATTTTAATGATTTTACACAATAATAAGTAGTATTTTATTTTATATATATATATATATATATATATATACTTATATGGTTTATTTCTCTTAATAAAATAGAATATAGGTAGAAAAATTAACTATTTATTTAAAATCCCTAATAAATCTCTTACACTTTAAAAACTATCTATGCATATTAAATAGTAATGTGGTTAGTATTAAATATTTACTACTAATGGTTTTTACATACTTATAAGGTGATAAGTATGTGGCCTTATATATAAGTGTTTTGCATTTAATAGTTTAATTCAAGCATGATGAAAAAAATACATATAATACAAAATAATTTTTAAAGCTTTTGCTATATAATATTGCATAATTAAAGACAGTACTAAAAGACCATAAAAGAGCTTGATGCAATAATTAAGGAATGATTATATCTAATAAAATATAACTTTAAAATAGTATACCATATGCATTATTTATTTTTTAATTGTAGATTAAAGTAATTTAAATTAAAGTTTTTATAAATACATCAAATACTATAATATCTAAAGTATTAATAATTTTTAAATTAAAAATATTTTAATAAAAATAGAAAAAAATAATAATAAAATAAATTAGAATCTTAAAAATTTATTGGTATTTATTGGATTTTTTTCAATTGGTCCTAAAAACCAACAAAGGATCTAAAACTATATAAACATAACAATGTAGATAAACCTAAATATGCTACTTATATTAAATGATAAATTTAAATCAAAATAATCTTTAAAATTTGATTAATATCAAAAAAATATTTAAAAACATAAGACAAATGATATAATTGAAGTAAAATCTATTTTAAAATATAATTTTTGATTTTTTAAATAATTATATAACTTTTATAAATTTATATTTATATATAGTTATTAAAAAAATATGAGTTGTTAAATACAAATATATCAAATAATCTAAGAAATAAAAAAAAATTAATTTTTTATTTTTAATTAAAAATATTTATTGATAATTTTTTTTTTACAAAAATCATATATAAAAATGATGCTATTTTATATTGAAAATATTTTTTATTTTTATAACATGAATATATAATTATTTCATATTTTTTCTTTAAAGTAGATTTTTTTTGATATTTAGAAATTAAATAAAGTAAATAATATTTAAATTTCTAAAATAAATTCTCTAACATATTTACTTTTAAACTGATATTTATAATAAATTACTAGTATACCTATTTATTACAATTTAATAGTTAAAAAAATATACATGATAATATCACCTAATCTTTAGTAAGTTAAATTCTATAATAATAATATAATTATTAGTAGTTAAAGCTTTTAATAAAAAGTCTAATAATTAATATTGTATTTAATATGATCAAATAATTTGATATAGATTAGTTCTAAAATAATATATAAATTTTATAAAATTATAATTATAAAGAGATATTATTCATAAAAATAGAAGTTTTTTCAGAACTCATTTTAAAGATTGTGGATGGCTCTATGTTTGCTTATTAACATCAATATATAAGATATTCTAATTTATTTTAGTAATATCTTAAATTTATCTATTTATTTATTTATTTAAAATCTTTAATTTTTATTCATTTTAATAAAAATTAGAGGTATTGCTATTTCTAGATATATTAATTGTTTTATAAGATTTAATACAAAAAAAACTTTAATGATTTTGGTAATTATAAGCAATAAGCAATTAAATTGATTATTTTTAGTAAATATTGTTTTATCTAACTTATTATAAGCTTTCAAGGATACAAATCAAGACAAAATCTAAGAAGACAATTCACTCTTGTGTCATTGAAAGAAAGAAAGTAAACAAATAAGAAATAGATATAAGATAGAAAGAAAATAGATTAACTATTGGTAATTACTAAGAAGCTAGAAAGTCTTTCGATTAAGATTAGAATATAAGAAAAGTGTTAAAAAGAGTGAGAAAGGCCTCCATATATATACTTGCTATTAAGAAGGTCTTATAAGAGCTTCTTAGGGATTGTGAGACTTGTGGTTAAAGTGTCAAGTTGTAGATTGCTTCCAATACAACTTCCTAAAAGTAAGAAACTTGCAAGATTAAATTTCAATAGCCACATGGTATATCTATAAGAGTCTAAATATCTAATATCCATCTAACAAACTTCCTCAAAGATTATTAAGGTAGATATTATCTATCTAATATATTTCTACTTAATTATATTCATTTCTATTTATTTCTATTTACTTAAGTAATATAAATATCAATAAAATAAGATCAATTGGTTTTAATATTTTTAAAAAATAACCATATCTTATTACCAATTTTAATTGTAGATTGTTTTTTCTTACGTATATTATTGTTGTTATTATTATTATTATTACATCTTTATTATTGTATAAAGCTCTAATGATTAATTATTAAAAAATTTAATGATAATTTTTTAAAAATAATATATAATAATCATAATTAATAAATATTTATATTTTAAATTTAAAAAATATATTATATATATAATATATATATATACTTTAGTAATAAGAAAGTTTTTTAATTACTATAATGGAAATTGGTAATCTAATATAAATATTTTTTTAATATTTAATTCACATATTTAGTTTGTCCATCAATTTGAGGATTATAAACTAAAGATAATTTATTTTCTACCTTTAATATTTTAAAGAGTGTCTTTTAAGACTTTGGTACAAACTTGGATCTTAAACTGGATTTAATATCAATTAGAAGTCTATAGTATTGATGGATCTTTTCAAAACAAATTGTGTATTTTTTTATATATAAATTTTTTTATGTAATATAAAAAATATGTAATATTGATTAGATACTATATCATTGTAAAAACAAACCTATAAGAATTTAACGTTGATAAATTTGAAATGAAATGTATTAAAGAAAACTAAGTATTACTGTTAAAGAGTAAATAATGATTAAAATGGTTAGTATGATTGATAATATTAAATATTTTTTAAAATTCATATACAATAAGATTGAACAAATATTTTTACAAAGTTTTACAAATAATACCACAAGTACTTTTTTAATATGAGCTCAAATACTTTTTTTTGTTTCCAAATTGTTGTATTTTCAAAAATTCATATTTTAAATTATCTTTTGAATCATACAAACATCCTATAAAGTAAAAAAAAATAATCTTAAAAAACATATATATTCAAATAATTATGAAGATTATTTTCAAACTCAAGAAGAAGAGGGTTTAATTCTATAATCAAATAAAATCTATTATAAAATATAAAGTAAATAATAATTATTGACCTCAAAAATAAAAATATATAATTACTTAAATATTTAAAAATAAAAATAAAAAAATGATATTGATCATAAGTAAAATTTCTTTTATTTTATAAAGTATATTAGTGTCTAAACAATATACCTAATAAGTCTAATTTTTTAAAAATATAATATAATATTTAATATAAATCAGAATTAAGATAAATTTCAGTAATTTTGGCAAAAATTCAAACTATATGCTATTATAAACTACTTGAATTTTTTTTAATTAGTATAAATTGTGATTGGATTAGAAGTACTTTTAAATATAAAAAATATTCTTAAAATAAATCTATAATATTGAAAATTTTTGATCATAAATTTTATAATTAATCTTTATTTCTAAATAAATATTTGATTAAAAAGTAATAAAATAAAATCTATCATCTATATCTATTTGCAATAATATTGCATAGAATGCAAAATCTAATGCACTTGATTTTTTAATAAATTAAAAAACTCATTGTTATCTTTAAATTATCATTTGAAATATAAAGATTATATATATATATATATATATATATATATATATATAAACCATGAATTATTTCTTTTATATTTTTATTTTAGTTTAATTTTTTTTTAATCAATTAAATGAGATATTAGCTTATAAAAAATATAAGTATCTAATAATAATTAATATAATTTAAAAATATTAGTCATCATATATAGTTTTAAGAATTGTCTAATTTTTATTAGCATATTTTTTTCGAATCTATCTTTAGATTATTATTTAAAATAAAATATTCTAAAAATATAATTTAAATTATATAAAATAAGGAAACCACTAGGTAGACACCTTTTTTTTATTGCATAGACACTCCTTGCCTACAACAATATTATGCCATGGTACAAGTTTTTTATCAAGTTAGACTCTAATAAGATTGAAAGGTATAAAAACAATAACAAAATACAATAACAATGCACAATCTATGAACATTAGCAATATTAAAAGCTAAACAAAGAAAATAATTAAAAAATGGAGTCTATTTAGGAATTCTACTAAGTAGATATATATTTTTTTAATTGTTTGTTTTGTTTGCTTTGATTAGCTTTTGAGTTGCTAATGTTCATGTGTTGTGGGTTGTTGTTGTTGCTATTTTTATACCTTTTAGCCTCATTAGTATCTAGCTTAATGAAAAGATTGTAGCAATAATATATTGTTGGTATAATAGAGGGATGTCCATGCAATAAAAGATGGGTGTCTATATAATAAAAGTAAAGTGTCCACCTTATAGTTTCTTAAAATATATATATATATATATATATATATATATTTTTGACATATAATTATAAATCTTTATATTTTTATAAATAAAAATAAGCATGTTATCTATATTCTTTTACAAACTTAGAATAGATAAAAATCTTAGCTTAGCAATAAATTATAAAATTAGTTAAAAGTTTAAAATAGATCAATTAAATATTAAAAAATAAGATAAATTCAAATATAATTATAATATTATATTTAAATTATCTTTACCTAATTCAAAATTTAATCTTTTAGCTATTTTATTTTTTTAGTAGATATTAGCTTGTACTCTCAAAAATATCTATTTTAGAATAGTTCTCAAATTAATTAAGTTTATTAAAGATATGAATTAAGACAAAACCTTAAGAAGACAATACACTCTTGTGTCATTGATAGAGAAAAAGTAGACAAATAAGAGATAGATATAAGATAAAAATAATAAAAATAGCTATTAGCAATTATGAAGAAGCTTGAAAGTCTTTAATTAAGACTAGAGTACAAGAAAGGTGTTGATAAGAATGATGAAGGCCTTAGTTGAAGACCACAAAGCTTGTAATTCAAGCATCATATTGTAGGTTGCTTCTAACGTGACTTTCTAATACTAAGAAACTTATAGGTTAAGTTTGAATAGCTATGTGGCATATCTATAGGAATCTAAACATCTAATCCACATCTAGAAAACTCCTTTAAAGTTTCTTAAGGAAGATATTATTTACCTAACATGTTCTACCTACTTCTACTTATTTTTATTTACTTCTATTTACTAAGTAATGTAGGCATTTGTTACAAAACTTATCAAAGAATCAAAGATTAAAAAAATAATTTCTAATAAATTTTTTCTTAAATCTAAAATAACCTATATGCATTTGTAAGGATCTAATTTTTATAATGAAAAACAATATTGATACATTTGCTTAAAACTTCAAATGTCAAATAAAATTCTTTTAGAGATTTTTATTAATATAATCCTTGATAGTTGTTAATTTAAAAAAATATATATTATAAATTAGTTCTAATATTAATTAAAATCTATCTTAGAAGGTCAATTGTGCAACTATAAAGAAAATACTTGAAAAAAACATTCATATTTTATTTTTCAAATAAACCTTAAAACTTCTCTTATTATTCTAAAATTTTATTAGAAGCTTTATTTTAATAAAAATATGTGTTGCATAAATAACATATATATATATATATATATGTACAGATATAATTTTATTATCAGCTTTATAGATATTCAAACTTATCTTTAAACTTAAATATATTCAAATTATACAAAATAATAATATTTATTTAAAAAATATAAAGAATTTATTAAAAAAATTAAATATAATCTATCTAATAAATTTATATTAATAGAAATATTTGATTTTATAGTTTAAAGATGTAACTTCTTAAATTTCAAAAAATTAGTTTTTAAATTTTTTATGTATATTTTAGATATATACTTTATAAATAAAATATATTTCTTAAGAAAAAATAATTTTAAAAAAACTCATTTATAAATTATTTTTCTTAAAAACATATAGAATTAAATATAAAAGATAAAATAAATATTTATTGTAATACAAAATACTTGAGATTTTCGTAATAAATATAAATTTTAATCCAAGTAGAAGTGTCTTAAAGATCAAAGCACCATGTTTAAAAATTTAAAATTTAAAAATTTAAAAATAATTATGATTACTAAAAATATTCTGAAATACAAAAACTAAAACATACATTTTTTGATTTTTTGGTATAAGACTTTAGTTGATAAAAATTTAATTAATTTTCTTCTAAAATAAAAGACTTTTAAAATTTTAAATTATATTCAATAAGATTCTTTGTGATATTTTAACCTATTAGATCTTCTATTAGATATTTATTTTGGTCAATTTTATCTTTATAAATCAAATTAATGAGTGTAATATCCTCTTAGAATAAATTTGTAATAAAACTATTTTAATAATAAATAAAACTTTAAAAAATATAAAATATCTCATACATTTGAAGAAGTTCTTTAATTTAAAATTATTTTTAATTTTAAGAATCCATACAAAAAAATTTAATTTAAAATAATAATAGGATATTTATTATATAATAATATCATAAAAACTTATGATCTGTATATATAATCTTTAAAAGATAATGTCATGCAAGAATTGATTTATAAGATTTATAAAATTTGGGATCTAAAATTTTAAAATAAGATACTGAGAAGTAGAAAAGAAACAAATTACCAAATTAAAAAGAATATTATATATAAGACTAGAAAGAAGAAAACATTAAGATTTCCTCACAATTTATATTGGTAAGATAAAGATATCTCTTGTCTTTCTCCTTTTCTATATTCTAGAAACTAGTTTTAATGAAAGCATTTTGGAAGGATTTTAAGGATTTTTAGAATATTTTAAATGTTAATAAAATATACTTCTAGAAGACCATTTAAAAATTCTGAATTATACTAAAATATTAAATAAATTTCTTATTTTGCAAAATCCAATTTTTTTTGATTTTTAAAGAAATTTCATTGTGTGTTTTTTATTTTTTATTTTTAAAATAGTCTAAAATATTGCAAAAGATTCATCCAAATTGTTAGTATTTAATTCTAATATTCTAAAACTGATACAAAACAAAATACAACAAGTATACTAAGTAAGGTTTTAATTAAAACTACTTAAAATGTTGGAGTGGAATAACTTTGTAGATAAAGATTAATGAACAATTGTACTTAGTTGATCACTTTTCAAAACTTGCTCATAATACCATCAAATTTTTCAAAAAGAACTACTCTTGGTTCTTTAATAGATATGAATATATTCATATAATAATCCATAATAAATAAATAAAATCACTTAAGATAATATGCAAATTTAAAATATTGATTCTATCTTTGTGTATTATTTTATATTTATAATTATGCATAATATAGCACTTATTTATCTAATTAATAAATCATAATTTTTGAATCAAATTGTGCAATGTTCTTATTAACTAAAATTGTGGTATTTTAATAGTATAAAAAATAAATAATCATATAATGGTAAAAAAAAAATGTTACAAAACCAATCAATTCATTTGTTTTAATTAATTGAATATTATTGATGTTATTACATTATGATATTGTTTTTTAAAATACTATTCTTTATAAAACTATTTATTTATATATGAGCCAATATATTATATGTGTCATATGTAATACTTAAAGTTTTTAATAAGCCCTTTTAATTTATTTTAAAAAAATAATTTTTGTCAACTATGCATTGATTTATAATTTAAAAAATCAATTCATCAGGTGTTCTACAGAACACAAAACTGCACTACAATCATTTTAAAGAATAAATATTTATAATTTCCAGCTGGAGTATATTGTTAACTTAATTTCAAAGGAAAATTATAGAAAAAGGGGTGCAACTAGTACAATAACCCTTGGGTTCAGTCTCACAAAGCCCTAACAGCTCTAACATCCATATGCTGTCTTTCGCTGAATCCATTCGTGGATCGCTTGGGCGGCCTCCAAGTTGTTTTTCTCCACCATCATCATATGCCCTTTCCCCTTCAGCCGCAGCAATTCAGCATTCACGCCAGCTTGTTGCAAGAATTTCACCGAGCAGTGGTCATACAAAGCGTGATAAGATGCCTCACTCACGGTTATAACTACAGGGATTTGCTTCAGATTTGGCAGAGTGCGAGCCGGTTCCACCTGCTACACACAGTTCACGCGATCCGTCTCATTCGATGGAATCCTAACCTTAGAGATTTCATCTGGAGACGAAACGGCAGGGTTGTAGGTCATGGCGATGTCTGTCAAACCCCACGCTCGACTTGGACCGTGTCCGAACACTGAGGTGTTTTCAAACGGCGGGCCGGCAGGCTCGATGGCCACGATTGCTTTCACCAATGCAGGGCGCGAATCGGCAACGGACCATCCGTAGAACCCGCCCTGAGAGTGTGCGACTAGTACTGCAGCTCCGATCACGTCCAGCAATGCGACGAGCGCGTCGCGTGTCCGAATTTGTGCCTCTGTCGTTGGAGAGGAACTGCAGGGTGGAATCAAAGAAGCTGTCAAAGACTGCATCGCCTTTCGTGCCATTCCCCGGCCATTGCGTGTGCTTGCTGGCTTGTGGCCACAAATTGTAATGTGAAACCCCCGTGAAGAACTGCGCGATTGAGTTTGTGGAAAATGTGGTCATGTCGAAGTCACCAGGTAACCAAGCAGAGCGACCTCGTGTTGGCTGGTCGACGATGTACACAACGTAGCCATGGCGTAGGAAATACGAAGCCCAGCCCGGTCGTCCGTCCGGTGTGTTGAGCCAAGTGTTTGCTCCGCTCATGGCTTTGCCATGGATGAGCACCAGCGGATATGGCTGCCTGGGTGTGCGGTCTGTCGACAACCTCTCCACATACATTTGGTTCTTCCTCAAGCTTCCGCCCGATGGTCCTTCCACATACTCTCCACCAACGTAGAAAAAGTCTCGGTGTACTGCTAGTTTATAGAGGCGATCATCTTCAGCACTATGGCTACCAAGAACGATTCGAGCTAAAGTGAAAACACAACATATGACGTAACGCGTCAACATGATACCAGAACTACCACGACAAGGGACGAAATAGCTCAATTTACAAAACGAGGCACTACAATCACCGAATACAAAAACTGCTTTTCGAATTTCCTGGTCTCGGAGGAAGAAAGTTGTGCAGGTGATATGAAAATTCGATCACTTTGGACAGCTCCGGCGATCAGAAGTTCTGAAAAGTGACGAACGGCCTTTAAACTGACGCATTATCCTGTCTTGACATGACCACATGTTATATTCTCATTGTCGTACCGGAACAGTACTTTCCATCTACGTGTCGATTAAATGCAGGACTATTATAGTCGGAGAGGTTTTTCGTGATGGCTATTGTTCGAAACTGATTACTCGCATTGAAATATGAATTTTTTGTCGCCTTTCGAATTTCCACTTGCTTCATTCTGCAAGTGCGCAACCATCTACTCTACGAAGCCTTGTTTCCAAAGACAAACCTTAGAGATTTCATATGGAGACGAAACGGCAAGGTTGTAGGTCACGGGGATATCTGTCACCCAAAGGTGGAAGCTGGCACTGGCCTGAACACAGCCTCTTCAAACACTGGCCCAGTGGGCTCGACGGTCACAATTGCTTTCACCAGTGCATGGCGCTCATTGGCAACGGGCCACCCATAGAGTCCGCCCTGAGAGTGCGTTACCAGGATAGCAGCTTCGATCACGTCCAGCAGTGCTACAAGCGCGTCGCGTGTCCGAATTTGTGCCTCTCTGTCATTTGAAAGGAACTGCAGAGTGGAGGAATAGAACACGTCGTAAATTGGATCGCCTTTTGTGACATTCCCCGGCCATTGCGTGTGCTTGTTGGCCAGCGGCCACAAATTGTAATGAGCAGCCGCAGTGAACCGTTGCGAGAGCAACTCTCCAGAGTAGGTGGATGAGCACCAGCGGATATGTCAATAACCTCTCCACATACAATTGGTTTTTCCTCAAGTTAGGCCGGCCGGAAGGTCCTTTCACATACTCCCCTCCAACGTAGAAAAGTTTGAGAGAGACCTCACGTCTTATTGGAACAAATTAAGAGAGTATTTTATTTGTTTTAATAAATAAAAAATGAATATTTTTGCAAAACAGAAGTGATACTAAATTTAAGGTTTTAGATGTCACAAAATCAATGACCAAGTTGCAATAATAGTTAAGATAAATGGCAACTTAGACAACAACTTCATTAGAATAATAGTTAAAGTTAGATAGACAAATAAGATGTGTGCTTAAGATATGTGACTGAAATATTTTTATATAAAATTTAAAAACTATTTTAATATTTATTTCAAATATTTTTTAGTATTTAAAGTATATAACATTTAATTATTTAATAGCTCTTATCAATTTGTATTCTAATAGTATATTAAATTTTATTTTCATTGATAAGAGTTTAATTTTTAAAAAATATATTTTTTTTCTATTGATATTTTTATGATAAATTATATATATATATATATATATATATACACACACATACATATGTATAAAGTGAAGATATAATATATTGTTTGGTGGTGTGATTTTTAATCTAAGAATATACTAAGAACGTAGCTGTAGAAATTTACTAGTACTTTATTGATAAGATTCTAATAAGTGACTTGTCATTAATAAGAAGGACAAATAGATGCAACAATATTATAAAAAATATTATACTATTTAAATAGGTTTGTACATAAATTTTTTTTATGGCATGAAAAAAAATCTTTAATACCTTTTTTTATATAAAATCGTAACTAATCAATTGTTATAGATATAAATTTATTCCAATAATTATTTAATTAATATAGATAGATAAAAATAAATAAAAATAGATTAATTTGATAATATCTTATAGAAAAGCTTTTTAGAAGCTTTATAGACTTAGTTTCATCTTTATATATGTTTATAGGTGGTTGATAGATTAGAAACTTGGCCAACAAGTTAGCCATGTGTCACACATATTGATAGCTTGTGGAATAAGCTAAGTACATGGCACACATATAAGAAACTTGTTTTGCAAGTTTGACATGTATCTTATGAATTGAATATATATTAGAGGTCTTATAGAATGCTGCCATATAGCTCTTAGATAGATAGTATATATAGAGACAAGAGTGAAGCCTTCTTCACTCTTGTCAATTCCATTCTTGCTTCTAATCTAGTTCAAGAGTCTTTGTATTTTCTAATCTTTGGCAATAGCCATTTCAGTTTCTTCTTGAATATATATATTCTCTTATTTTTATTTTTTCAATTTCTTTTGACATAGATTTCATTGATTTATGCATCTTCTTTCAACTTATATCCTAGACAAATTGATAAAAATATACATACAATATCAGAGCTTTGTCTTTTTTTGATTAAGAGTGGATTATTATTTTTTCTTGATAAGACATAAGCATATTAGAAGTTGTAGATTACAATATGAGATAAAGAAATTAATGCTCAACTTATCCGATCCTTAGACATTGAGTCAAGCAATGACTTTGCTATAAAATGTGACAATTGACTTTTTAAATTTTAATCTGAAAGTTGTACAAGAGAGCCTCAATATTATTATAATATATTAGCAATACCAATGTCTTTTCAATATGTACATTTGGAAATAAAAGATATGTAAATTGACGCTGTCATGTTGTAATAGATTTATGTGGTGAAAAACATAAACAACAATGATTTCTATTTAATATTCAATTATCTTAGTTCAATAGAAACTCAAGATACTTAAAAAAAATTTGCAAAAATTTCTTAGATTATTTTCTTGTTTTAATAGCTAATAGATAAAAGTTAGTTATTAAATTTTTCTTCTAAGTTGTAGAAACTCTTACACTGCTTTTAAAAAACCATAAGTTAATAAAAATAACATAGATGAGATAAATAGTTAGTATGGTTGATACTAGGATTAAATTGAGGATAGGATCAAGCTTAAAAATCCTTAGAATAAGTTACTTAATTGTGACAAGTAACAAAGCAATTGGATTTTATATGTGGTTGAAGCTACCAAAAAGAGTGTTTTTAAGTACTTTTTATTGGCTTAAGTATTCAAAATTTAAAATTCAAATTATATTTTTTTTATATAGATGAAACCTATTAAGAGTTCTTGAAGATTTGTGAATTATAACCTCACCCTCCATAACCACGTGCTTGGCACATTTTCAAACATGACAACATGTAATATGACAACGCAGTGTTGTGGTAGAGAGAATTTGCCTCAAGAAAGCACCAAGTTTTTGGCTGCCATTAATTACTCCATTAAGATCCAAGTGTAACAAAAATCCCAAATTTATATAAAAGACTTCTTTGTAAGACTATTACATCTAATATATAAGTCTTATTTCCTCAAAATACTTAAAATATAACAAAATATTCTAAAACCTTCATTCACTTGTAGGAAAGGAAATTTTTTTAAACTTCAATAATTTATATCTTTTAATCCAACTATCCAAATCTACTCAACATTTATATAAAGTATTGATATATTCTTAACAACTACCACAACAAATTTTAATAGTTGATTTGTTACCAATCTTTAGAAATCACTAAAACCATAATAGTAGCTTCAAATCTTTGTTTACAAATATCTGTATATTAAATTCTTTATATCTCACAAACTAAGAGTCCAAATATTATGAAACTTTGACAAATAGCTTTTTAATATAATATTACACCTTTTTAAATTTTTTTAAATAATAATTCATCTAAAAGCTTAAAATATGGTAAAAATCATCACTACCAATAAAACAGTCTATTTATTGCTTTAGAATTCAATCTATTGTCTTTAACTATTAATATCTTCTTTTTTAAAATTCTAAATATAATAATTATTCTATATTAGATATAGATCTTGAAATCACCTCTCTAGTTGTATCTTGTGATCTCTAAAAGCTCTCATACAACTCCTTGTATCTTCAAAAGAATGATAGTAGGTATGATTTATACACCTTAATTTCAAGTACCTACTTCTTCTTCATTAAAAATCCAAATCTCTTGATTCTTATACCAAAATTATAATACAAAAAATAAGCTTTCTAATCTTAATCTATGATTTTTAAATGTTCTCTTTGAAGTCATTGAAATCCTTGTTCTCTTTGCAGACAACCTTTTCAAAGCCTTTTGGACATGACCATCAACAAATAGGAATGAAAGGCTTCACCCCTTACCTTCATTCATCCATATTTTACTTTTATCCTTCCAAATAAGCCTCTTAGTAGATTATTTTTTTAATCTTTTGTCTCCAATCTCTTCTCAAGGCTTCATATTAAACATTTAGGTCCTATATATAATTAAATGCCATAATCAAACTAAGTAAAAAAAATCAAAATAAATTTTTTTATATCAATTCTTTTAAATACTTTACTAATTATTTTAATACATATTAGAACTTATAAATATATTATATGTTTTAATTAGTTTTTACATATTATAAGGAATTATAGTATGATAGCGATATGTTTTAAATTTCTTATTAAACAAGAAAAGACTTATTTTTGTTAAAAAAGATTGTGCTTATATTATGAAGAATCTAAGCATACTACTTGACATTATCAAAAGAAACAATAAAACTACAAAATAAAGAATATGGTATCATATTATGATTTAGCTGCCACATAAAAATATTATATATATATATATATATATATATATATATTTAATATATAATTTACTACACAATTAAGTGAGAGCTATATCAGTGGACTTTTATAGGTTACAAAATGTGGTTAGGTTGTTAGTTTAAAAAGAATTTGTTTAAAATAGCTATTATTGAGGTTCATACAATCTTATTTATTTGTGGTAGTGACTTTTGGGATTGATTTTATATTGATTATAACTTTTATATAACTTAAATCACCTTTGTTAGACATTGGTGATTCTTGAGATCTTATTTACTTCTTTTATTTAGTGTTTAGAGTACATATTATGTAAATATTATTAGAAAAAAAATTAAGAAGGAATTTTTAGTGTAAAAAGGAGTAATTAGGCCATCTATGTAGGTGAATGGAGATGGATGATAGAAGTCTCTATTCCTTTTGGCCATAAATCATATCCAATGGACTTTAAGGAGGTTGCCTAAGGTCTTATTAGGAATTAGGATTTGTTTTTTGAAGGGATATAAACATCAAAGGCTAAGGTCAATAAGTTTGGATTTTTGTCTATGTTTTTGGTGTAAAATTTGTATGATTTGGAATTTTTATAAAGGAGATATAGGCACTCAAAGTTAAGGTGTCAAAATTGTACCTACTATTATTCAAATTTTGGACATAATTTGTGAATACAAAAAGCAATAGAGGATTGGCAGCTAAGGTTGAAAAGAACACTTTTTTAACTACAATCTTTGTATATGGTTTAATAAAATCCAAGCTAGGATGATGGAGATACTTGGAGTTAAAACCAATGCTTATAAACTAAAGATAGTTAGTGATCCTACTTAACTAGTGATTATATTTTGAGTTAAAGCATAGGCAATTTAATAAATTTTTAGCTCAAAAATTTTAAAAGTGTGTCTAGTTATGTCACAAGACTATATAAAAAATTTTTGTGGCATTAGAATTTTGGCTTTATAAGATATAAAGAACATAGTGCTTGAGTGTCTCTGAACTAGGATTTTAAGCACCTACTAGGATTTTAAAGATATCAGATGATTGGAAGCAAATCTATAGCTGATTCTTTTTTGTGGTGAAACTTAAGAATATTATCTATACTTTGAAGAATTTTTTATAGAAATTGAACAGTTAAATCAAGATTTATTAAATTCTAAAGTTTAAAGAAAAATAAATCTTTTTAAAATAATAAGCTATTGAAAGATATCATTACAATTTGAGCCTTGTGTACAATCTAAAGGGATTCTTTAAGAGCAAAGGCTTTATGTACAAATCTATTTGAATATAAGAGGGCTTTTATCAATATAATTTTTTTTTATAATATCTTTGTATTATTTGTCATTTTTATTAAAAACAAATCACTTATTAGAGTCTTGCTAATAAGTTGTAAGAAAATTCTCTATAGCCATATACCTAATATATTCTAGATAAAAAATCATGCCATATAACAATAATTGTTAAAAAAAAACAATATGTCAAAAAATGACTTTATCTAAGTACATTAGAGAATGTGCAGCTGAAATCTTGTACAATTCCTAGTAAAGGTCCTATTTTCTCTTCAAAATCCTCTCTTTGTTTTATAATAGATATGTATTTGAGACCTAAAAATAAAAAAAGTCTTTATCTTGTTAGATTCAAGAGTCTCAATATATTTTTTAGATAATTTTTTTTATTAAAAATCATAAAATATCCTTAATACAAAAAACTAAATCCATACATGTAAAAGTCATAAATGGTCATCCATTGTCTTTTAGAGATGTTATTTATAAAATATTTTCTATAAATATAATAATAGATAGTCATAATAGTTACATAATTTTTAATATAATTAAATCTTCTTCTAATTTAGTCATTTTAGGTTTATCATGATTAGAAAAATATAATCTTTAAATAGATTAGATTTTTCATAGACTTAATTTTTTTCAAAGTATTAATAAGAGTCTTATTGATTAAGCAAAAAGCCATAAGTCTAATATAATAAAACTTGTATTTATAGGTGCAAAAGCTTTTATACATGTAGTTAAAGAAGGATCACCTTTTGCTATTTATGCTACACCTATTTCTAATAGTGGAAAGACTTCAAGTAGCATTCTAAGCTAGTACTAAGGTTATTAAGATATTTTTGAGAAGAAGAATATAGATATTCTTTTGAAGCATCGTCCATATGATTGTTCATTTGATCTCAAAGAGGGAACTTGGCCTCTATTTGAACCAATCTATAGTTTATCACAAAATGAGTTGGCTAAATTGAAAGAAAATATTGATGAGAATTTGGCCAAGAATTTTATACGCCATTCAAAATCTCCAATAGGAACTCCTATCTTGTATATGAAGAAAAAAAAATAGATCATTGTAGAATAGATGGATAATTTTGGATGATAGAGTAAGGATTAAAAATTGATAAATCAGATGATTAATTCAATTGTTGGCTGATATAGAGAGTAACATAGGAAGGTTAGTTAGAAAAGCGATTAAGGTAGGAGAGATGACGGTGCCGTATTGTAATACGTTCATATAGTGAAAAGTATGAATAAGGATAAATCCTACTTAATACTTAGTTATCTTGATTCATTAGAAACTTAAGATACTTAAAAAAAGGTTTTTGAAAGCCTTTTAGAATAATTCTTGTTTTAATAGCTAATAGATAAAAGTTAGTTATTAAAATTTTCTTCTAGGTTGTAGAAATTGGTTCATGGTTTTTAAAAAAATCAGAAGTCAATAAAGATATGATAAAGGAGATAAAAAGTTAATATAGTAAAGATCAAAGTTAAGTTGAGAATAAGATCGAATTTAAATATCCTTAAAATAAGTTGGATTAATACCTAGGGGATGATCGGGTATAAGATAGGGTCTAAAACAGATCTCTAGCCACAAAAACGACCACCGAAGGCAGGAGTTGGAGACATTTGGAGATCAGCAAGTAGGATTTGAGAGAAGATTTTGAGCTTATTCCAGAAGTAAAAAGTTTTATTTTCATAGGGTTTGTGAGGATGGAGCAATAGTTATTCAAAGTCAAGGTTTGTATTGACGATTTGGATTTTATGTAAGAAAGTTAGGGCTAGCACTTTTTATTGTTTCATGCAATTGGTATGACATCTATAGTTGCAAATTAGACAGTGTCTAGTTGATTGGGTGAGCTAAGAGTACAAAAAATCTTGTAACAATCTAATAGTGCGGCTAGAAGATATTTGCTCATTAGTATGACAAGGTACCAGAAGTTGGCAATTTGAAGTTGTTTAGGAATTTTATAATATCTAGAGATCTATTAGTCAAAACAACGTGAAAATTAGCACTGTATTAAAGGATGCAAAGATCAAGCTAAATGCCAAGTTTGAACTAGAATTAATAGTTGGAGAAAGAGAAGTTGTTGCTGGCATATCTGCATCAAACTTTGAATAAGAGGCCAAGAGACACTAGTGCAAAATTTTGGCATTATCTTACAATTTGTAAGTTGGATTGGGCTGAAATTTTTTGAGCATATAGATAACTTATAGTAGTATTTGTATGAAATTTTTTATATTAAGTGGACAATCAAATTAGGAGTTATAGCTTTCTAAAGCTCATTGATTAGGATTAAGACTTAGGAAGAAAATCTAAGTTATTTTATTGTGAAGGTAACAGAGCAATTAGAGTTATGTGTAGTTGAGATTATTAATGAGAATGTTTTTGAACACTTGATATCGGATTTTAACACATTTGTATTGAAATTTGGATTTTATTCTTTTTGTATGGAGTAAAACCTATTAGAATTTCTTGTATTTTTTATAAACACAACCTTACATTCTATAGCCAAGTGCTCGGTGTATTTTCAAATCAAACAACATATTATATCATATAAGTGGTGAATCTCACGTGAAAGTTTGGGATGGAAGGTTGGAGTTTATTTTTGTTATTTAGAAATAATGGCACAAGAAAGCAAGAAGGTGGATTTTGGAGTTATTGATGGAGCTTTGGGTGTAGCATCAAGTGGATCTTCAAGTGGAGTTTGAAATGGATTTTCTTTTGGTGGACAAGGTATGCATCTAGATCCAAACATTGCAAATATGTTTTAAGCTTTTACATTAATTATGAAATAACAACAAGGCAAGGATCACAAGGAGGCTTTGGCAATCAAAGCATTGTAAGCACTGGTTAACAAGGTTGACCAGTTTGATGGAAAGGACATATTTAAGTATTTGAGGTATTATATGCAAGAAATGGAATTAAATTGAGTCCTCAAAAGGGACATGATTTTATTATTTGAACTTGCTACGATACCAAAGATAAGAGAACATGTGAAATTGATAATAGAGCAATTTGGAAGCTCTTGGGAGAAATTCTCGCATTCGTTGACAGATGAATATTTCTTGGAAGACTCTGATTGAGTCACTAAGAAATCATTTTTGGAATGGATTGAACGCCCTAACAAGAAATTATAAGCTACTAAATTATTAAGAAAGTTTGAAAGATAATATTCTCAATTATCAAAAATAGAAAAGGTAACTTTGGAACTGAATAAGGTTGAGTTATTTCTTCAAGCAGCACATGGAGAATTGCAAGAAAGGTTGGAAATTCTTCTTGAAGATAAAATAGAGGATGAAGGATTGACAATAAAATGGAAGAAAGTCGAAGATGCAATAGGATTGTTGGCAAAAAAGGAAAGGAGGAAGGATAGGGGTGGTATCTAAAGAATGGTGCAAGTACGAAAAGCTCAAGTATTCACTTCATGCTTAACGGTATCTATTGTTCAACCTTCAACAACTACATCAAAAAAAGAAGATATGGAGATTGAAGAACTTACATGGGGGATGCGAGATCTCCAAATTAAACTTACAAGGCTTGAGGAGAAGAGTTTTGCCATAAATCCAAAATCTACCTTGAAGCAAGGATATGTGTAAAGATGCATGTGGTGTGATGATGATTTCTATTTTCAAAAGGATTATAGTGAGTTCAATGAAATGGTCTAATAAGACATTGTTTTTTAGAAAGATGGAAAGATAGCATTAAAAGATACTTGTGATTTTTTCCAATCCAACTTTGGTAAGTTAGATATGAAAACATTGATTAAATATTATTTAATAGAAAATGGGATTGTAGTAATAGAAATTACAAATTATGGTATTAGGGTGGATGACAATTGCAAGCAAGAAATTTCTGGAAATATTGAACTAAGTAGGATTTGGTCTTCTGCCATTTCTACAATGCATAAAAAGAAGATGCCACAAGAAGCTTTATTGAAGACTGCTGCAATAATTTGTAGAACTACGGATTGGGGGGATCCTGTAGAAGCCTTATCAGTACATACCTATATTGCTAAGAATCAACATGAAGTCTTGATAGAAGAAAAGAGAAGACAAGATTCTAATGACATAAGAGAAGGAAATTCTTTCAAAAGGCAGACTTGGAGAGATAAGGCTCGTGAGATGGTTTCACAAGAATTACTAACAAAAGATGCTTCAATATCTTCAAAAAAAAAATTAAAAGACTTAAGAGAAAAAGGTAAGCTAACAACTTTCAAATTTCTCTATGATATTGAAGCAGCAACGGATTTAAAAGAGATGCTTGAAGAACGTGTCCTAAATACTAAAGTTAAATTTACATTGAAGAAAATATTGGGTATTGCAAAGAAAAAATTCCACGATATCATTATTGACAATATTAAGCAAAAGAGGTAATTAATGGATGAAGCTAGATCAAATCATGCTATTAATGTACATATATGTGAGGATGAAGAAGATGAAATTGGTAATTTCTGTAAATAATCAACAAGTGGAAGAAGGAATTATAATCAAAAAGTACGCTTTAATGATCCAAATGATAAGGAAAAAGAAATTTTGAGTCATTATATTCGAAAGTATTGGGCTAGAGCAACTACAGAAGCATTAGTAAAGATTGGAGATATGGATGAGTTAGTTGTTGCTTTCATTGACCATGGTTCAAAAATAAATCTTATGTCTAAGGATCTTTACATGAAATAAAAGTGGCTAATTGATATGGAGCATGGATGGATAATATGGGCAACTAATAATACGTGAGGTGAATTGTATAGTGCTTGCCCAGATGTGAAGATTAGGATTGGTGATGTTGCAATAGAGCAAAATTTCTTTGTTCAAGATGCAATAACTTATCTTCTTATATTGGAACAATCGTATATTATTGCAATTCAAATAGAAACAAAGGTACTTGATGTTGGATCAACTTATGCATAGATTCGTAGTAAAGATGGGAGAAGGGCACTACAATTTTTGACTGTTCTTCAAAATCATGAACGCAATCGAGACAGATTGAGAGAGAAACCATTGCCAAGAGTTGTTGAAGAATTTATGAATTTTTGAGGAATACCACTATAAAGCGAGATTGTGGAGGTATAGTAGGGAAGGTACTCTCATAAGATATATGTACCTGTAGAATGGGTAGGAATTTTAGGATTTACAATACATAGTTTGTAAGATTAAGAATAGGCACGAAGCCAATGAATGGCCAGTTTTGAAGGCAGAATGGATGAAGAAGTTAATAAAAGTAGTTATCATCGATTGTGAAGGAGTTAACATAGGCGGGGCAAGTATAAAATGATTTGGTATGGGGGAGTCGAGGCTAGATTGTGATAGTCCTGAGCCGAGGTAAGCTTGGTGCTACCTCTCTCTCTTTTCTTTTGTTAGACTATAGCGGAAGATCCGAATTCTATTCCAAAGGATTATACCATATCAACGATGAAGTACAATAATAAAATGGAAAATTTATAAATATGTGGATGAGTAAGAAATTATGATTGTTTATTACGTGAAGTTCTTTGCGATGAATTGGAGGTTGAAGACCGGCTATGTGAATAAAGTTTAGTTGTAGATGTGAGTGTCATACCATATTGACTGTGAGAGTTGAGCGGTGAAGAATATTGGAGTAACAATTTGTTTCAAGAGACGTTGTAGGTGAGAAATTATTTCTAGTGATTGGAGAAAGAAGTAAGTGTATGCAGTCTGTGGAAATAGTGTAACATTGCCAATTGTTGTTATGAATTCGGAAGAAGACAGAAGATCACAATAATAGTATTAGTGGAGGGTTGTGTCATGAAGTATCTTTTGTTACAGAAAAGCAGAACTAGTAGAGTGGACGGCAGTATACGTGTGCATTGGACTCTAATGTTTAGTAGATAGTTAGTTATGTGATCCTAACAGTTTAACTCAATGCGGATAGTCTCTCCCTGTGTTCGAATCCTCCTTTATAGATTTACTCTAGGCAGTATTGCTAGAATAAGTGAGAAGAACAAGAACAATATTTTGGCGCCGCTGCTGGGGATTGATAATAGTATTGGGTGTTAGGAATTAAGTACCGAATGAGTAGTTAAATTAGTGATGAAAAGTAATGTCAATAATAGATGATGAAAGATTATGATTAATAAAAATGATGACATTGCTCAGAGAAAAATACGTCAGTCAAAAGGAAGACAAGAAAGAGCACAAGTAAGAAATTTGTTGCAGGACGAGCAAGAACGGAAGCTAAAAAAGAAGCGTTGATAGAGTTGGATTAAACCATGGTTGCATGCTTGTCGGCACATCCAAGCATACCAAAAACATGAAAGATCTTTAATATTTCAGGCATATATACCATTAAAGAAATTGCCAAAAGCACTTGCGGGTAACTCCGTGAGTAGCCTAGTGTATCTCTTGAGTCCATTAACGGCAAGAGAATGGAGCATAGAAGAATTGGATACTCTATTGGGTACTTTTCCAATAGTGGATACAACTGATTCTAGTTAGGCTAGTTCTTCAGTAGGGAATGTATCGCTTGCCAATAAGGGCCAATACAGTGTATTCTAAAATCCGTCGTTTTCACCTCAACTTCAACCGATAAAATATTTGTAGATAATAATATCAAATTGCGGAGGCCGGAAAAAATAATTGAGGGAGGCAGCAGTTATTTTAACAAGAAAGTAAGTAGATTATTGTCACCTTCAATAGCGGTAGGGGGTCTAGCAGTATCAATTGCGGTACAAATGGGTGCGGTGGATGATCGCACAACTAGCGTAGTCCTATTATCTATCTTTAGGGATCTGCCAGGAGCCGACCCAGAACAACACTTGTCTCAATTCCTGACCGCATGTGTAGCCAATAATGGTAGAACTGAAGATATTTGGTTAAGATGGCTACCAGTAACCTTGAAAGATACGGCATTTGAATGGTATTATCACCAACCCGTGGGACAATTTTCTAATTGGAAGGCATTGAAAAATACATTTTTGATTCATTTTCGACCAATAGGATTTGAAGAACATCTTAGAGAAAGATTAATGAATAGGAAAATGGTACCGGGAGAAGCTGTGCAGTCATATTATGGCGGAGTAGCAGATATCCTTTGAAAATGGCCAAATAACCAAATGCCGGACTCGTTTGTTATATCTATATTGGTTAACGGACTATATCCACTAGAATTGAAGATGTTTGTAAAGGAGGCCCAACCTGCGACTGTGGCTGCCTCATTTGACTGAGCTAAGGTATGGAAAGAATGTCATTATGACTAATTCTTAACCACAAGAGTCACAATGATTCCATCTCAAAGAGGGTATCAAATACCAACCTGGAATGAAACAATGAATAGTTACGCAAGGACAATTGAGTACGGCGCAAATCTTAATATCAATCCGCAAGAGATAGTGAATGTTGTTCCATTGTAGGCTGTACCACCAACAACTACAATTTCGTATTCTCCATATTCTCCATATCAAAAATCAATACATATAAAGGAGTTATCTAATGAACTAGTATCAAAGGATGTAAATGAGACTTTGTTGTTAACTTTGACAAAGAAGATGGACGAGTTGGCTGTTAACCTGACAAAGGATAAGGAGAAGAGGCATAAATCGACTAATATATGCCTCAATATTTGGTGCAATAATTGTAAGGGGCAAGGCCATTTAATAACGGAGTGCCCTTCACCACCCAAAATGACTGTGCAATGTACATTTTGTAGAGGTAAGCATGTAACCACCAATTGCTGAAATTTAAGAAGGCAACAACAGTTAGGAAATCAGACCATGATTCAACCAACTTTGTGGGATGTTAATCAAGTTTAGATAGGAAATAGGTTTGGTTGGAACGAGAATCGTTCTATAAAAAAAAATAGAAATTTCTATAATTTTCAAAATTCTGAGTATAACCAAGAAGGTGACTCCAATTCTCAAGGTTTTGTGCAAAATCAGCAAGGACAATTCCAATATCCACCTATTCAGAATCCAATTTCAGATCCTACAATATCAAGTGGTCTGCTGGGATCTTTTACCCATCAAACCTGGAACAAGCCTAGCTGGTATATACCAATCGAGGTATTCCATATTTTAGATGGAGGAGGAAGAAGATCACTTCGATGCTATCGATGCAAGCAGCTAGGACACTATGCTAGTGAATGTCCCAATCCTAGAGCCAATGATGATTATGCTCGAATGTGTGGAAATTGTAAGCAATCTGGACATATTTACCAGCAATACAATGCTCTGTTTAATATTAATAATCGAAATCAGCGTATCCAGTTGCAAAGTAAGATGGAGGACAATAATCAAGTTTCACAAGATTCTCTGATAAATCGGGTGGAATGCGTCCATGCAGTACTTACTCAGGCCCAGAAAAAGGAAAAAGATCCAATTCAACAATTTGAAGTACCAGTTGCAGACCAATATAATCCATTGAATGGTACTCCAAATCTAACACTAGTATCGAAGGTATTACCAATGAATGGATCCAATTCATCTATGCAACTTGAGGATGTCCTTAGTCCCAAGATATTGGTGCAACCAAAACCAGTACCAATATCTTCGAAGTTTCAGGAGCCACCTTACCCATTAAAAGATCCTCTCATGGAAAAGATTTATGACAAAGTTCATTCAGCACTTATAGTTCCAAATTCTGTAAAAAAATTATCTCAAGGGGTCAAATTAAAACCCATGAAAAAGAAAAGGGCCTTGGGAATCATTGCCAATATGAAACCATATGATATTATGAAAGATTTGGATGAAATTAAACCTTCTATTACAATGAAGCAATTGTTAGCGGTTGCACCAGAATGTTGTTCTATATTGAATTCCTCGTTAATACGACGAAGAGCTCGTAATAAAAAAATTCATGAGATTAGTTTGAATCCCAATCCGGGAGCACCAACTATCGATGTATCAATTGATGGTGTTCTCATTCCTGAAGTTCAACTGGATGGTGGTTCTAATGTGAACTTAATGAAGGTCGATACAATGGAGGAGTTGGATTTAAAACAATTAGTACCTACGACATTGGTACTAAGAATGGAAGATCATAGTAGGATTAAACCAATGGGTATCTTACATAGTATTAATATTGTAATCACGGGAATTACGTATGAAATTGATTATATTATTTTCTGATCACAGAGTTTTACTTTATCATATTCAATATTATTGGGTCGGCCATGGCTATATCAAGTCAAAGCTAGGAATGATTGTGGCCATGGAACGTTAACTATTATGGAGGATAATGACAAGATTGTTTTACAGATGTACCCAGTTCAATATCATAGAGAGTCACAAATTAGGGACACAGAAGCAACATTTGAAGATGAGGGCCAATTTGAGGCAGAGTATGACGAAATTAATAATGCGATGCAAGTTGATATATACCCCCTTTACATGTGGAAATAAGGTGTGTTACACCAATATCGAGGGCCAGAGGAATATTTTTTGTATAATGAAAGTGCAGAGAATTCTGATGATGTCATTGCGGATTGGATGAATAATCGCGCGATAAATGAAGTCGGTACATTAGAACCAAAATTGAGTACGTCCAATTTGTCGGACCATTGACAGTATTGTGAAATTAATACATCCATATATAGAAACCTAACTTAACTATCTTTTCTTCAAAATTTTATTAAGTTCTTTATTTCTTCTTACCAATCTAAGTTTTTATATAGTTTAGGAAAAATTTCTCACTTTCTTTCTTTTTCTTTGGTTAAAATTTTACCTTATCTTTAATCTTAACTTTAACTTTGATCTAGCCTTGAAACTTTCTTTTATTTCTTTTATCTTTTTTCCAATCTTAGATTTTAGTAGATTCAGGGTTATATTTGTAGATATAAGGAGTTTTGACTTTGAGATTGAATTTAGGATTTACCAAGGATAAATAGTAGATTTGGATGTCAATAGTCGGCTACCAATAATAGTGCTGACTTGGAGGATTAGATTTGGGGTTTTTTTAACTTTAAACTATTAGTTGTTGACTTGGACTTTGAAGACCTTGGCTGCGACTTCTTTGACGAGCTTGGAGGAGAAGAAGACGGGGTTTTTTGGCAAATGCAGAGAGGTATTCAGAGAGAGCTTCTTCTTGGCATGAGTTTAGGTGGTAGAAACGCAGGATTCGGAGCTAAGATGAGAGAGATATGCTTGTTTGAACTTAGACTACTAATATGACACCTATTGTCACTTTTCAGGGTATATTAGAAGTTTTAAGATACTAGCAAGAAATCAAAAAGTTGAATTAGAAACTAGACTTGAAGCTACACATTTTACGTCTAAGAATTGATAGAAATGAGTTTAGAATGAGTGAGATATGGCTAGTTAAACCCAGCAAACTAAACTAGGATTTTGAAGAAGTTAGATAAATAGAAGGATTTGCTTTAAGCTAGAACTTGAGTTTCAAGACGAATTTGAAGCTCATTTTTTGTGTACATATTACTCATACTATAAAGAGTCTATGTCTAAAATCTCATATCAATTGAGACTTTGATTAGGGAGTAATGGCAAATTTGTTCTCAGGTATCTAGGGTTTTGACTTTTAAAAGTACTTGCCAAGGATTTGGTGATATCTAACGATCAGTAATGAATTCATAGCTCAAAATGAATGTGATGAGGATCAAAGGTATGAGTTATGTTTTTCCAAATTTCGAGCTTATTTAAATGGCTGGATCTTAAATTATGAATTTTCAAGTTTCGGATTGAGATTTGACTTCTAAAAGTATCTGCCAAGGATTTGGTGATATCTAATGATCGACAATGAATTCACAGCTCAAAATTTATGTGACAAAGATCAAAGATATGAAATATGTTTTTCCAAATTTTGAGCTTATTTGAATAGTTGGATCTTAAATTATGAATTTTCAAGTTTCTGGTTTGGTTTTACTTATATAATTACTTGCTAATATTTTGATGATATCCGGTGATTGGTAATGAATTTACGGTTGAGAATTTTTGTAAAGATGACTAAAGAAGTGAACTGTATGCTTCCAAAATTTGAACTTATATAAACAGCTGGATTTTGATTTATGAATTTCCAAGTTTCTAGTTTGTTGATTTATTATACGCATGGTTTTGTGACTTTAAAAGAAAATTTTAAAAAAAAGTTTGTGCATATTGGATCCAACTTGATTGTAAAGAGGGACCTTGCGTCTACCTGAAGCGGACTTTCGCCACGACAACGGATTCAGAGCAGAAGGGGCAAATCAATCGGAGGGTTAAAGAGGAACCTGTGTTCCAATCTATTAACTTGGATTCCAATGAAACATCTCAGATTATCAAAGTATACACCGATATTACGGGTACAAAATTGAAAAATTGAAAAGAACTCTTTCTAAATCATAAATCTGCTTTTGCTTGGTCATATGCGAATTTAAAAGATATTCCTGCCAAAGTTTGTAAGCATCGAATTACCTTAAAGGAAGATATTACATCCGTTCGTCAAAGACAACACCGTCTTGATCCAATATATTCTCTCATGGTCAAGGAGGAAGTAGATAAACTTCTAGACGTGGGCTTCATTTATCCAGTCCCATATAGTGAATGGGTTTCATCAATTGTGATAGTGCCGAAGAAAAATGAAAAAATTCGTATCTGTCAAGACTTCCGTAAATTAAATGCGGCTATCAAGAAAGAATATTTTCCTTTACCTTTTACAAATAGTATACTAGACACAGTATTTGGGCATGAATGTTATTCCTTTTTGGATGGATTCTCGGATTATAATCAAATAAAAATTGCAGAAGAGGACCAGTTGAAGACTACTTTTACTACAGATTGGGGCACATTTGCTTATAAAGTGATGCCATTTGAATTATGTAATGCCTTGGCCACATTTCAAAGGATAATGATGCAAGCCTTTCAGGACTATTTACTATTGTCGATGGAGATATTTTTAGATGATTTTTATACATTTAAAAGAACAGCAAATCATTTGGAACGTCTTGGTAACTGTTTGGACCAATGTGATAAATATGGGATATCTTTGAATTCTGAGAAATGTCAATTTGGCGTACCATTAGGGAAGCTTTTGGGACACATCGTTTCCGCGGTTGGTATCGCTACTAACCCAGATAAAGTTACTCGGATATTGGCTTTACCAAAGCCAACAACAATGTCTAGTATTCGGGATTTTGTACGCCATGTCAGCTACTATAGGCGATTCATTCATTTATTTGCAGAAATATGTCAACCGTTAACGAATCTCTTAAAGAAACCGCCATCGGATGGATCTAGTCTAATTTGGAGTGAGAAATGTACCGTTGCGTTTGAGGAGTTAAAACGAAAATTGGTGTCAACACCAGTATTTGTTGCACCTTGTTGAACAAAACCCTTCCATGTTTATGTTGATGCCTCGAATGTTGCTATTGGATCCGTCTTAAGCTAAAAAGATGAAATAGGTTTGGATCATCCCATCTATTATGCTAGTCGACAATTTGTAGGTGCGGAACGAAATTACACTATGACTGAACGAGAAGCCTTGGACATGATCTATTCTGTCCAAAATTTTTGGCATTATTTGCTTGGTTACCCATTTGTGTTTCATGTCGATCATGATGCTCTTAAGTATGTGATTAATAAACCTTAATTGAATAGATGCATTGCTCGATGGATGTTACTCCTTCAAGAATTTAATTTTATTATTAATGTTTGACCAAGAAAGAAAGATGCCAATGCAGATCATTTATCTCGATTGTCGAATATATTCGATAACGAACTTATCAATGATGCACTTCCTAATGCGGAATTATTTGCCGTCAACGTGATCATCCCAGAATA
The DNA here is from genome assembly GCA_036785485.1 of Physcomitrellopsis africana. Classification (NCBI taxonomy): domain Eukaryota; kingdom Viridiplantae; phylum Streptophyta; class Bryopsida; order Funariales; family Funariaceae; genus Physcomitrellopsis; species Physcomitrellopsis africana. Next base: position 268,902 of record JAWRVF010000311.1, on the reverse strand, counting down.
TAGTGAATTGATCGAGTATTTGACATTTCAGACATTTCCACATACATATAGTGAGAAACTTAAGAAATGCTTGATTTTGAAAAGTGCTCCGTATACGATGATTGGAGATGCCTTGTATAAGTAAGGGAGAGATGGAATTCTATGTCGCTATATTTTTCAAAGTGAAGTACGTAGTATATTGGAAGGATGTCATTTAGATAGTTGTGGAGGACATTTTGCCGGTGACAGTAGTGCCTGCAAAGCTTTAATGGCTGGATATTGGTGGCCAACAATGTTTTCAGATGCACACCAATATGTCCGACATTGTGATCTTTGTCAGCGTATTGGTTGACCTACAGGAACTTCTGCCATGCCGTTGATACCAATTTTAGCACAAGCACCGTTTGAGAAATGGGATATTGATTTTGTAGGACCAATCGCACCAGCCTCGCGTAATGGACAGAAAAGATATACTTTGGTAGCAACGGATTACGTGACAAATTAGGCGGAGGCGATGGCAACAAAAACTGATAATGCCGATACCATAGCCACGTTTTTGTATAAAATTTTAATTAAAATAGTGTCTAATGTGGGAACGGGCTGAAATACAAAATTGTTTGCAGCCTTGTGGGCATATCGTTGTCGTGGTGAGAGTCTTAGCCCTAAGAAATACTAAGTCTTTTTTGCCTCTAGTTTCTCAAGTTCAAGATGAGATTCATAAAGTTTATAAAATTGAAGAATTTATATAAAAACATACTTTATTAACCCTAACATATTCTTCCTTTAGAAACCTGCCTTCAATTTTGCTCATAAATCCTAGGATATCATATTAATTGAAGAAAAATTTAGACACAAGGTACTTAAGAGAGTAAAGAAGCAAACCCCAAAAACCTTTTGATTATAGCTCATGTGGTTAGAGAGAACCATGTTGTCAAAATTATCCCTCTATGCTGCCTTTGATTCTAGATCCCCTTTGCTTCATACCTTCATTGCTCTTCATTAAAGAAGACCTAAGTGCTGAAATTTGGTAGGCTTATAGCTTGTCTCATGTTGTAAAAACCCTCCAAATATTGCTCCAAGAGCCTTCTCCAAACTTGAGTTATAGGTTCCATCCTTCTTCTTTAACTTTTCCTTCTAACAACTCTAGATCTGACCACAACTTTTCTCATAACTCCTTGAATATAACTCCAATAGTTATCAATTTTTTACACAACTTAATAGACTCATATATCTACAAATCCTAACAAATTTCACTCAAAATACTACTCTGATCACAAAGTTATGCTCCCTCAAACTTCACTGATTTGGAGATAGACCCCTGTCACTTTGAAAGAGCATAACATTTTATTTATAAGACTAATGAGTATCAAACTTACACTCATCTCTTCCTTAACTTACATAGATCATGTCTTTCAAATCTCACACTCAAATTCATCTCCTAACTGCCTTTATATCCAAAAAAACCCTCAACCCTACCTTCACTCTATTTCTTTTTTCATTCAAACCAGTTACAATTTCACTCATAATTCTTTGCTCAAAGGTCATATTGACTTGAGATTTTGACACAAAGTAGTTAAATCAATAAGGAACAAAAACCCAACAAATTTTGCCACTAAAGTCTAAGTGGTTTCCAAGAACCAAGGCCCGAAATTTAGTAACCCTCTCTGCCCTAGTCTTAAACACCTACAACTTTCACAACTCATATCTCCCTTGATATTTAATCAAAATACATGAGAATTGTCTCTATGAGTTTCTTATCTTGTCTACTACAAACTCACAAAAACTCGCACCTAAAATCCTCTCTAAGCTTCTGCTACACACAAAAATGTATACTGCCTATTAAAAAGAAACGCTATCTCTCCAAAAAAAACTCTCCTCCTTCTTCTTCACGACCCTTCCTTGTCATCTCCCTCCTGGTCTTCTTTATTCTCTTGGTCAAAAAGTCCTCTTAGCCCATGTCTTTTCCACTTCCTCAACCTTTTCCTTTTTACTAACTTGATGAAATTTCACTTTTCAAGGTAAATTTCCATTGTATCTTCTTACTACAAATTTTCTATCAACCTTTCTTCTAATCTTAATCTTTTTATTTTAATGCATTCTTTTATGTTTTTCACACTATATTTTGATTTACAACACGACATCGTACTGCGTATAAAATGACTACCAGTTCCACCCTATTCCAATTGGTGTACATGCAAGAGGCAATATTACCAATTGAATTAGAAGTTTCGAGTTTACGAATTGCATTGGATGAATGTCTTGGTGATAAAGAATTCTTCCAACATCGGTTAGCACAATCGGACAAATTGGATGAAGTTAGGGCTACAGCCCTTTTCACTATGGATGCTACACAACACTGCCGTAAGAGTTGTTATGATAGTAAATTACGTCCTAAATCTTTTATGCCCAATGATTTAGTGCTTCTTTATGATAGTCGCTTTCACCATTTTTTGGGAAAATTCCAAGTCCGTTGGCGTAGATCCTATTGAGTAATTGAAGCCTTTCCTAATGGTTTAGTTCAATTGGAAGATTTTATGGGTTCTCAATTTACCACCCGAGTTAACGGCAACCGTTTACGTTGTTGTAGCAAAAGCCTGCTTCAGGTAGATGCAAGGTCCCTCTTTACAATCAAGTTGGATCCAATATGCATGAACTTTCTTAAATTTTTCTATTATAGTCACAAAATCATGTGCATAATAAATAACCAAACTAAAAGCTTGAAAATTTATAAATCAAAATCCAACCGTTTATATAAGCTTAAATTTTGGAAACATAGAGTTTACTTCTTTAGTCATCTTCACAAAAATTCTCAACCTTGAATTCATTACCAATCACCAGATATCATCAAAATATTAGCAAGTAATTATATAAGTAAAAACCAAATCAAAAACTTGAAAATTCATAATTTAAGATCTACCTTTTCAAATAAGCTCAAAATTTGAAAAAACATAATTCATACTTTTGATCTTTGTCAGATAAATTTTAAGCCATGATTTCATTGCTGATCATTAGATATCACCAAATCCTTAGCAAATACTTTTAGAAGTCAAATCTCAACTAGAAACTTGAAAATTCATAATTTAAGATCCAGTCATTGAAATAAGCTCAAAATTTGGAAAAACATAACTCATACCTTTGATCTTCATCACATAAATTTTGAGCTATGAATTCATTTCTGATCATTAGATATCACCAAATCCTTGGCAGGTACTTATAAAAGTCAAAACCCTAGATATCTGAGAATAAATTTGCCATTACTCCCTAATCAAAGTCTCAATTGATATGAGATTTTAGACATAGACTCTTTATAGTATGAGTAATATGTACACAAAAAATGAGCTTCAAATTCGTCTTGAAACTCAAGTTCTAGCTTAAAGCAAATCCTTCTATTTATCTAACTTCTTCAAAACCCTAGTTTAGTTTGCTGGGTTTAACTAGCCATATCTCACTCATTCTAAACTCATTTCTATCAATTCTTAGACGTAAAATGTGTAGCTTCAAGTCTAGTTTATAATCCAACTTTTTGATTTCTTGCTAGTATCTTAAAACTTCTAATATACCCTGAAAAGTGACAATAGGTGTCATATTAGTAGTCTAAGTTCAAACAAGCATATTTCTCTCATCTAAGCTCCAAATCATGTGTTTCTACCACCTAAACTCATGCCAAGAAGAAGCTCTCTCTGAATACTTCTCTGCATTTGCCAAAAAACCCCGTCTTCTTCTCCTCCAAACTCGTCAAAGAAGTTATAGCCAAGGTCTTCAAAGTCCAAGTCAACAACTAATAGTTTAAAGTTATAAAAATCCCAAATCTAATCCTCCAAGTCAACACTATTAATGGTAGCCAACTAATCACATCCATATCTACTATTTATCCTTGGTAAAATCTTAAATTCAACCTCAAAGTCAAAACTCCTTAAATCTACAAATATAACCCTGAATCTACTAAAATCTAAGATTGGAAAAAAGATAAAAGAAATAAAGGAAAGTTTCAAGGCTAGATCAAAGTTAAAGTTAAGATTAAAGATAAGGTAAAATTTCAACCAAAGAAAAAGAAAGAAAGTAAGAAATTTTTCCTAAACTATATAAAAACTTAGATTGGTAAGAAAAAAGAAAGAACTTAATAAAATTTTGAAGAAAAAGATAATTAAGTTAGGTTTCTATATATGGATGTATTTACTTCACAACAACGTCTTTATTTTATGTTAATCCGGGACGGGTTTTCAAAATTGGAAGGAAGAGGGTGTACGTTGTCGTGGTAGAGAGAATCTGCCTCAAGAAAGCGCTGGGCTTCTGGCTGCAACTAAATACTCAATCAAGATCCAAAATAATAAAACCCTCAAAATTTATATAAAATTTTTTCTTTTAGGGCTATTACACCCAATACATAAGCTTTATTTCACCCAATACGTAAGCCTTATTTCACAAAAACACTCAACTATATCAAAATACTCTAAACCCTCATTCACGCGTAAGAAGGGAATTTTTTCCGAATCTTATTAACCTATAACTCTTAATCTAACTATTCAAATCCACTAAAATTTCACATGAAGTACTGATGTGCTCTTATTAGTTAGCACAACAAATTTCAAGTGTTGATTCTTTATTGATCTTTAGATATCGTAAAATTCCTAATAGTAGTTTTAAACTCTTGTTTTCAAACACCCAAGTACTAAATTCTTCATATCTCACAAATCCAATGTCCAAATGCTATGAAACTTTAATGTGTAGCTTCTTAGTACAAAGATTCACCTTCTTGGAAATTTTTAGACAAAAGTTCGTCTAGAAACTTAAGATATGGCAAAACCCATCACTATGAATAAAACGGCCTACTTACTGCCTTGGAATTCAAACTACTGTCTTTGACTCCCAATATCTCCTTCTTCAGAACTTGTATTGTAGAAATTCTTCCACATCAAGTGTAGAGCTTGAAATCGCCTCTCTAGCCGCACCTCCTGATCTCCAAAAGCTCTCATACAACTCCTCCAATCCTCGATAGAGTGACAGTAGGTACAAATTGCACACCTTAATTTCAAGCGCCTACTTCTCCCTCATAAAAACTCCAAATCTCTCAATTTTTATACCAAAATTGTAGCCCAAAAAACAAGCTTTGTAACCCTAGTCTCTGATTTTCAAATGGCCTTCTTGAAGTCGCCGAAACCCTTCTTCTTGCTGCGGGCAGCCTCCTCAAAGCCCATTGGGCATGGTATTCAACCAATAGGAATGAAGAATTTCACCCCTTGTCTTCATTCATCCTCACTTTGTCTTCATCCTTCCAAATAGGCCTCTTAGTAGTTTAATTCTTCTTCTTTGGACCCCAATTGCCTCTCAAGGCTTTATACTAAATATTTAGGCTCTATATAATTTAAAAGCCATAACCAAACTAAGTAAAATCTAAAATAAAGTTTCTTACACCAACCCCCTTTAATTTACTTTACTAATCATTCTAATACATATTTAAACCTATAAATATATTATACATTTTGAGTGGATTTTACATACTGTAAGCAATTACTGTAGGACAACGTGTTCTTGATAGCTTACCTTTATTGAAGGTGCACAATGCCTAGAAAAGACAATTGATGGTCAATTTTGGGTCCTAATACGGCCCAGTCAGGCAAATTGGAAGTGATGATCTGGTACACTGGTTTAAGGATTGTTGCTTTAAATCCCAAGTAAAAGCTTAGGAGCGGGGCACTTAGTGAGAGTTTTTGTTAACATTCTGTTTTGAGCTTGGTTGTGTGAATGTATGCTTATTGAAGTTTAGAGTGTTTTGCTGTCAAAAAGTAACAATTAGTCTGAGTAAGGAGTACGTAGTCAGCACTATACAATGTCGATGGAAAGGTTAAAGAGAGCTGCGGACAGAGAGGAAAATATCCAAAACATGCGAAATAAGAGTAATTTGCAATCGTCGTTCCTCGTGGTGGTCACCAACATAGAGCCAATGAAGTTGGAAATCTGTTGACCTCCATAAAGATAGAGAGATTTTAGAAATACACAGATGTACATGTTTTTGCAAGGATCGGATGATTTGCCTCCAATTGATGTAGAACTAGCGGCAGAATATATAAAAAATTATAATCCACAGGATGGTTCTAGTATAGTAAAAGGAAGAATAATTAGGATCGATAAGAATATCTTACAGAAGGTATTCTATTTATCAATAGGTGAGTTAGCGATAGGAGTCAAAGTGTCGAGTGACTTCAGACCGGGAATTGGTCATAAGAATTGAAGATTGATTCTGATGGTTCTTTATTGCCAGAAGAAATTGCATGCTTCAAAGAAATACTAGCAAAATAAGGTAAATCATTTGCCTTTGAGTCTCATGAAATTGGGTGTGTTGATCCAAATATTATAATATTAATGGTTATTTTTACTATACCACATGTACCTTGGAATTTGAGGCCAATTTCAGTGCCAAGGGTGTATTTTCCAAGTTTGGTGGAATTATTAAAAGAAAAGATGAGGATGAAGATTTTGGAGCCTTCTTTTGCACCATGTTCTAGTTGATGGTTTACAGTGCCTAAATGGATCATTATGATTTATTTAAGATATGCAGCCAGTAAATGCAATGACTATCAAGAATGTAGGAATTGGACTGGAAATAGATGAATTTGCTAAAGTATTTGAAGGAAGGACAATCTATTCAATGGGTGAGTTGTATATGAAAAAGCATGGCAAATAGAGGTGAATTGGATGCAAAAGAAGGAAGAAAACTCTTTGGTAGAATGGAAATCAAACTTTCTTTGACAGCAACATATAATTGAAAAGATAATGGGAAGAGTGAGCATAGACATTCATCTATTGTTAAGGCATTAATAAAAACATGCAATGACAAAGTACATCAATGGCCAAAACTACTACCATTTGCATTATGGACAAATTGTACAACTTATAGTACAATAACTGGTTATATGCCTTCTAAATTAATGTACGGACAAAAGCCAATTATGCCAATAGAAGAAATAGTGCCTATATGGAGAATATCATCTTGGAAGGATGATCTTAATTGAGAGGAGCTATTAGCATTATGGATTCAACAATTGGAAAGAAGGCTTGAGGACATTGAAGTGGCAATAGGAAGGTTGAAAGAAACAAGGAAAAAGATTAAAGAAAGATTTGATAAAACGCATCAATTATGGCCTAAGAAAATAGAAGAAGTTGATTGGATATTAGTCTATGACAATAGTTTGGACAACCAACATAGTATATTATGAAAATTTTCTAAGTGTTGGTTTAGGCCATATGTTGTGATAGAAGTTTAAGACAATGGAACATATTTGTTACGGAAACTTGATAGAACACAATTAAAATCACCTATAGCAGGCAAACTAGTCAAATTATTTAAACAAAGAGGAGTATGTATATATATTTTGATGAAGAACAAAATCTATTAAAGACTATTAAAATGAGAGAGGAAGAGCAAATTGAAGATCAAGAATTTGACCAAGATTAAGAACGTCATACATTAATCTATTAAAAAACCATTGGCACATACCGGAGGATGCTTAGATTCAGGGGGGTGGATGTTGTGTAGTAATATGATTATTAGGTGAAAGAAGAAAGGAGTGGCTATATTATACAAAAGTTCAAATGATAATAAAATAGTTTAGAAAATTAAATAATAGAAAAAGAGGTAAAAAAAAATCAAAAGATGTTAATGTTGTCTTTTGTAGAAGTGACTTCTAATTCTTTTGTATGGCCATAAATAAGGCAAAACAAAGTAGATTAGAAAAATAAACTATATAGGCATCTTTAGAAAGGAATTGAAAATATATTTGAGAAATATTTACTACAAATTTCTAAGAGTTGATACTTGGAGAGGGCTGGTTATGAATCTAGATTAAAATCAGACCCCAAGGCACAAAATAGCATACTTACAGTAGATAAAGAGCTTTCTCGCAGATCAAAGAACACAATTAGAAACCAGACTTGAGAGATTTTGCATAAGATTTGATTTGAAGTGATTTGGATCAAAAATGACTTTATAAGAGCTTTGCAAAATCAAGGTTGTTTTGGACAACTTTGGATTTTGTAAAATAAAATAGGATTTATGCTTTGGACAATTACAAAAGTTTTATAGTAGATCTATGGCTAAAATTTTGTAAATTGGTTGATATTATTATTGTCAATTTGTGTTGCAATTTTGAGCTTAATTTAATAGTTTAATTATAAGTAATTGATGTCTAAGTAGGTTAAGATCTCTAGAATTGGATTTTGAGGATTAGTTAGAATTTTACAGATTTTGAAACTTTTGCTAGTTTGATTTGAGTGAAATTTATGTTTGCGGATAAAAGACTTAATTTCCTATGCTTAAGTAATGAAATTTAAAAGCAATTGAAAGGTAAAAATAGGAGGTTTAGGTACTGAAATATTAGCATCAAGATTGAAAAAGGAGGCTAGTTTATACTTATGCAGATTTATAGATTTTTCTTCTTTTTGATAAGTTTGATCTTCTTCAAACTTAATGTGTTTGTTGTCAACTTAGTTGTTAAGGTATGTATAAAATTTCAATCAAGATGAATAGTTTGTTTGGTAATTATTGAGATTCTAAAATTGCCTTAGGAATTGCTTAGGACTTGGTTAGGATTTAGTTAGAATTTAGGATTTGAATTCATGATTTAGTGTTTGATTAGGATTTGATTAGAATTAGGATTTGACTGGGATTTGATTAGAATTTGGATTTAGGATTTAATATTTGATTAGGATTTGATTAAGATTTGATTAGGATTAGGATTTGATATAGGTTTTGATTCAGGATTTAATCAAAATTTGATCTAGGATTTGACTAGGATTTGACTTAGGATTTGACCAAGATTTGACTTAGAGTTTAATCAAGGTTTGACTTAGAGTTTGATCACGATTTGACTTAGGATTTGATCAAGGTTTGATTTTGGATTTGACCAAGGATTAACTTAGGATTTTATCAAAGTTTGACTTAGGATTTGACCAGGGTTTTATTAGGATTTTAAGATTTCTATTTTTAGTATTTTTTAAAATTATTATTTTATATGTTATTTTTTTATTATTAATATATGATTCATTTACTTTTCTTTTGTAATTTTTTTAAGATTGGATCAAAGCTTGATTAATATTATTAAGGTTTAATAGAAGTTATTTAGAATTCTATTAGAATTGTTAGGATCTTGTTGTTGCGTATTTCTTTTTTATCTTCTATAGCCAAGTGCCTGGAGCATTCTCAAACAAGATTTCATATATTACAACACCATATAGTAGAGGATTTTTCTAATAGTTTAGTTTAATCGAAAGATTTTATAGGCACTCAATTTATGACACACATCAACAAAAATTGATTACGACTTTATTCTATGTAAATCCATGATAGATTTCAAAAATAGAAGAGAAGAGGGCTTACTTATTAATGATAGATTACCTATATTGTAGGTATATGATGGTTAGTAAAGACGGTTGATGGTTAGTTTTGGATCCTAATGTGGATTAAGCAGGAAAATCACAAGTGAAGTTATGGCAAACTAGATTAGGAATTGTTGATTCAGATTCCGAGTAAAAAATTAGGAATAGAGTATTTACGTTTAGTTTTTTTTAGCAATTCAAACATTATTATTTGAGGTGTACTTGTTAGAGCATAAGGTTTACTTCAGTAAGCAAGAAAGTAGTGTCAGTGTGAGCGAGGAATAAGAAGCAAATATTCCACAATATTGATGGAAAGATCAAAGAGAGCTATGGACAAAGAGGAAAGTTGTCCTAATGTGAGAAATAAGAGCGATTTAGAGTCGCTGTCCCTAGTGGTTATTACCAATATAGAACCAATGAAGTTGGAAATTTGTTGGTCTCTACAACGGTAGAAAGATTTTAGAAATGTGGAATTATATGCATTTTTGTAAGGGCTAGATAAGTTGCCACCAATTTATGTGGACCTAGTATATAGCAAATTATGACTCGGAAGATGGTTTGAGTGGAATAAAGGAGAGCATAATTAAAATCAATGAGGATACCTTACAAAAGATACTACATCTTTTAATTGGTGAGCTTGCAATGGAAGTTGAAGTGTCTAGTGATTTTAGACCAAAAAGCTATTTCCAAGATGGAATGTTGTCACTAAAGAAGAATTGAGGGTGAAAGGAGGCGGAGGCACTCACACTAGAGCTTATGGAGTAGATGTGTTTCGTTCAAAAGCATTTAGATTTGAATTGATATACTATATACATGTCCAAATGGTTATTGTTTGCTACGATATGTATGCTTAAAGGCATAGTATTTAATTGGACATCTTTTGTAGCAACTAAAATCCATGTGGAGATGGGAGCCAAGCAAAAGATGGAAAAATTTGCGTCTTTGCTCTGCTCCAATTATATGCACTCCATGATTGCATATACATAGAATCAAATACTACCAATAATGGAAAAAAATATATCCTCTCTAATGCCTCAACAATGTACTAGGAGTTTGACAACATTGACAGCTAATCCAGGGATAGTAGTGCATGAAATTGGAGAATCAAGTAGATCATTAGAAAGGTGTCATAATACGTACAATTTTGCTCAAGAATGCTCCGGGCATCTGGCTGTGGAAGACAAAAAAGAAATACACAACAACAAGATCCTAACAACTCTAATAGAATCCTAAATAATTTCTATGAAATCTTAACAATACTAATCAAACTTTGATCCAATCTTTAAGCAGCTACAAAAAAAGAGTAAATGAATCATATATTAATCATAATAAAAAATAATATATAAAATACTAAATTTAGAAAATACTAAAATTAGAATATTAAAATCCTAAGTCATATCTTATTCAAATCATAGGTCAAATCCTGGTCAAAATCTAAGTCAAACCCTAGGTCAAACCCTGGCCAAATCTTAGTCAAATCCTAGTTAAAATCTAAGTCAAACCCTAAGTCAAACCCTGTTCAAACCTTGAGTCAAACCTTGGTCAAATCCTAGTCCAACCCTAAATCAAATCCTAAGTCAATCCTTGGTCAAAACCTAAATCAAACCCTAAGTCAAATCCTAAGTCAAACCCTGGTCAAACCTTGATCAAACCCTAGTCAAATCCTAAATCAAACCCTAAGTCAATTCCTAGTCAAAATCTAAATCAAATCCTAAATCAAATCCTAAGTCAAACCTTAGTCAAAACCTAAATCAAATCCTAAATCAAACCCTGTTCAAACCCTGAGTCAAACCCTGGTCAAACCCTAGTCCAATCCTAAGTCAAACCTTAAGTCAATCCCTGGTCAAAATCTAAATCAAATCCTAAGTCAAACTCTAAGTCAAACCCTGGTCAAATCTTGATCAAACCTTAGTCAAACCCTTAGTCAAACCTTAGTCAATCCCTGGTCAAAATTTAAATCAAATCCTAAATCAAACCCTAAATCAAATCGTGGCCAAATCCTAGTCAAATCCTAAGTCAAATCCTAAACCCTAAATCCTAAACCAAACCCTAATCAAATCTTAAACCAAATTCTAACCAATTCAAATCAACCTTAGAGAAAATTAGAACCTCAATATCTGCTGATAAGACCATTGATCTTACTTAAAACTTTGTATACCTTTCAAACTCTTAGTCAACAACAAGCACAACAAATTTGAAGGAAATCAAACTTACCAAATGGAAGAAAAACCCCAAAAACTTCTCGGGTGTTGATCGGCCTCCTTCTCCAACCTTGATGCTAATCTTCTAGTGCTGATTTCTCCCTTTTTTACTGTTCAATCACTCTCAAATCACTCATGTGTATAGGAATATAAGTCTATTATCTACAAAAATAAAAATTACTCCAATCCAACTGGCAGATTGCTCAAGATCTCAAAAACCCTAACTGACCCTCAAAACTTAATTTCCGAGACCTTGACCCACTTAAACCTCAATTACGTACAACTAATCATTAGATTTAGCTCAAATTTACAGCACACATTAACAACAACAATACCCAAAAATCCACAAATTTCAGGCTTGGATTTGCTACAAAACTTTTGAAATTGTCTAAAACATCAACCCTATTTTATTTTACAAAATCCCAAGTTGCCAAAAATAACCCTGACTTTGCAAAGCTATTACACAGTCATTTTTTCTTTGAATTACTTAAAACCAACTCATATACAAAATCCTTCAAGTCCACTCTCTAACCCCAATCTTTGATTTGAAAAAGCCTCCCAGATCCGTTGTAGGCACGCGGTTTTGTGCCTTGGGGTCTGATTTCGACCCCAGCTCATAACCAGTCCTTTCCGGGTATCTATTTCAAGATTTTTGTGGTAAGTTTTTCTAAGACCTCTTCTTAACTCCCTCTTATATATGCCTATATCATTTTATTTTCCAATCTACTTTGTTTTGCCTTACTTATGGCCCTACAAAGTAAATAGAAGCTCATTTGTAAAAGGGGCAACATTAAAACCCATTAGTTTTACTCCCTTTTTATTATTATCTATTTTTTTCTAAGATAATTTGCTACAATATTTTGAACTAAGATCTCCTATAATATACTATTTTCACACTCTTTCACCTAGTAGTCACGTTACATCATGACAACGGGAAGCTATACTAATGGTTACACTAGGGTGGATTTTAATATATTTGGCAATCAAGGTGGTGGCTAAAGTTCCAATTTCGAATATCAGAATACCTAAATGAGGGAATCTCAAGGAAATTATATTGGATCAGATTTCTCAATTGGAGCTCACGGTGAATCAATTGAAAGGTAATTTCAGGGAGCAATTGGATGCAAACACGAAAGAGATATTGAAGCAAAGTCGCAAAATTATGGCACAGGATCAAATTATCAAAAAAAAAGGCAGAATCTAAGTTGTTATTAAAGTGGAAATTAGGGGAGGAATAGGAAGCTTGGACAAAAGAAAAAAATACATCCAATATATTTTGAAAGGGCAAAAACAAGAATTATTATAGAATCGCTATACATGGGATTTGAATGGGAGGAGGTGAAGTGTCAGTTGAAAGAAGAATGCAAGAAGGTAGCGTTATTGAAATAAGAGAAGAAAAAATTGAATGACCAATATAGAATTGAAATGGAAAAGTTACGGGCAGAGATTGGAACTTGGAAGGTGGTAGTATCAAAATTGGAAGGTGATTTAGCTAGTATTGGTTGGTCATTAGTGCTTGCCCCACCAATTTTAATTTGGAAGAAAAGATGAAGTAATAGCAATACTAATTGGAAGTAAAAGATGTCAAGATTCTACAATTGGAGGCTTAAATTCATGAATTGAAAGTGTATAATGAGGATTTATCAATCCAATTGCAGAGTGATCTAGTAGATTTATTGGAGGAAGACAAGGACTTATTATTAGAATCAAACTTAGTAGAATCATCTATGGAGAGTGTTAGGATTGAACAATTTAAAGAGTCCAAGGGATATATATATATATATATATATATATATATATATTTATAAGATTTTATTGAAGAAGTTTTTTTTGATCAATTTTGTATTTGCAAAGGCATTACACAATTAGGAGTGGAACTATGTAGAATAAATAGATAATTTTGGTGATAGAATAAAGATTAAATATTAATAAATTGAATGATTAATCTATTGGCTAGCTAATATAGATGGAATAATAGAAAAATTAATTAAAAAAGTGGTTAGGATAGGAGAGAAGATGGTTGGTATTTTGATTTTTATTGTAAAGAGAAGAGAGAAGAAGAAATTGAGGCCAAGCTGTGAAAGTCAAGAGTTGGGATAAGCTTCATACTACCTCTTTGTTTGTTTTAATTTTCTTTTAAAACTAATGTTGAGAGTCCAGAATACATCTCGATTGTTGAACAATATAAATTAAGAAGTACAGTAATAAAATAAAAAAATTAATTTATATATAGTTGAGTAAAAAAATGAAATTATTGATTATTGAATTTGGTATGACGTATTAGAAGCTGACGACTAAATATATCAATGTAGCTTGATTATGAAGGAGGATGTTGTGCCGTATTGGTTGTGAGAGTTGAACGGTAAAAGAGAATATTGAAGAGATGATTAGTTTTAAAATGAGTTTTTAGTGAGAATTTATTTTCAATGATTGGGATATAAAGCAATTGTATGGAGTCTATTAAGACTGCAATATCACTTCATTTTATTATAAGATTGGATGAAGAGAAGAAAATACAATAAGAGAATTATGGAAGATAGTAGTATAAAAGTTATACTGGATTGTAAAATAGTAGGAAGATGTAGTCACGGAGTTGTTGTAGAGCATTTAGATGTTCATTAAACTTTGCTGATCAAAAGCAATTAATTATATAATCCTAATAAATATATCTCATGCGTATAATTTTTCCCTGTATTTGAACTGCCTTTTATAAGTTTATTCTAGGTAGTATAAGAAAAATAAGTAAAATGATAAATTACACTCAATTATTGGAGGTTTTTCATCTAATAAGAATGAGCTTTATAATAAATCTTTCTATTAAAAGATAGCAATAATTTAAAAAAAAAATCCTAACTCATGTTTGAACAGTTCTTATACTATTGTAAATGGGGGTAGTAGTTTGACCTTTATGTCAGTGAAAACTATGGAGAAATTAGGATTTAGTATCACTAGTTATTTTCTATTTGTGATTAATATGGCTAATAAAAGCCAAGACACATCTTTGAGATAAATTAGTGGTTGTAAGATGATGATGGAAGATGAAAAATATTCTCTCATTTTTCATATGATTCATATGTGTCATAGCAAAAATTCATATCTATCACTTTTGGATAAACCTTGATTAAGGGCACCTAACTTAAAAATTGATTGAGGAGGTAAAAAGCCCCATATCATCTATAGGCCACCGAAAAACTTGACTAAAATCCTTATTCAATCTTAAGAATTGTTTTCAGCTAAAATCTCATCACTCTTCAAAAGATGAGATTTTGAATTTCCAATGATAGAAGGAATTCAAAAGAATGTTAGATTTATTGATTTAGTAGCAAGCAAGGGGATTCACTCAAATATAGTCCAATGAACTACATTAGGATATATGGGCCTTAGACTATATGATTAGAAAGATGATAAGTAGTTCATTAAGTGCTTGAAAAATCATCCTATTTCAAGTGGAGATGAGATTGTAAATGTTAACTTTATAGATGGTTTTGCCACTTAGCAAAATCATAATAAAGAAGTAGATTTAGCTATGCTAGTAGATGACATAAAGTATGAAGATGCCTTAGGAGTGAACTTTGATGGCACTTAAGTTCATGAGTTAAACAAATTAATAGAAAAAAGTGACCTTACTCTACCTTTATAATTTAAATTTTTTTTTAATGGTCTTACAATCGGAAATGATGTCATCAACTATCCACAAATATCAAATGATTGGTATAGAAGACCTACAAAGCAATCTCATGTGCATAATCTTAATTACAAGTTGATGGATGTCTCTTTACAGAATGAAGATCCAAAACTAATCAAAGTTGGAGTTTAGTTCACAGATGATGAATTGTTAAGTTATAAACCATTAATTATAGAATATAGGGATGTATTTTCTTAGTCTTATAAAGACCTCAAGGGCATACCTCTAGAAGTAGTCCAACATTGTATTCCACTGCTTCCTGATTCAATTCCTGTGAGACAAAAAATAAGAAGAATGAATCCTAACTTATAACTACTTGTCAAAGTTGAACTAAAAAAACTCCTCCAAGCAGGATTTATTCAACTTGTAGAGATTGGATCTCACTAATGGTATTAGTTAAGAAGAAAAATAAAAAACTTCAAGTGTGCATAGATTATTGGAAGCTTAATAAGTGCGCCAAAAAAAATAATTTTTCCTCTTATTTATAAATACGATCCTAGAAGAAGTGGCTAGGCATGAATTATATATATTTATAGATGGATATTCAAGTTACAATCAAATTTCCATAGCTCCAAAGGATCACCACAAAACAGCCTTTACTACACCTTCGGGCACCTTTATCTATGTGGTTATGCTTTTTGGACTTTACAATGCTTCTTTGATATTTCAAAGAGCAATATCATATGCCTTCTCAAACTTATTACATAAATCAACAACAATGTTTGTTAATAATTTTAGCACTCAGTCTTCTAAGACAACACATCATGATTGTATAAAGTCTTATCTTCAAAGGTGTAAAAGAGCTAGGATTGCTTTAAATCCTGACAATATAATCTTAGCAGTTAAAAGAGGAATTTTACTTGATATATAGTCTCAAAAAATGGTAGAAAACTAGATCCAGAGAAGGTCAAGGTCATCATGGAATTAAAATTTTTTTCAACAGCCAAAGAGGTACAATGAACCTTGGGACATATTGGATGGTATCAAGAAGTAATACATGACTATATTACCATCTCCATGCCTATTACTAGACTTCAACAGAAAGATATGAAATTTGAGTGGAGTGAAAAATATCAAGAAGTATTTGACATTCTTAAAACAAAGCTTAGCACATATCCTATTTTAAGACCACCAAATTAGTCATTATCTTTCCATGTGCTTTGTGATGCTTCATTCATGGCAATGTTGTGGTAGAGAGAATTTGCCTCGAGAAAGCATAGAGCTTTTGACTGCCATTAATTATTCAACCAAGATCCTAGTATAATAAAAACCTTCAAATTTATATAAAAGTCTCCTTTATATGACTATTACATCCAATATGTAAGTCTTATTTCATCAAAACACTCAAAATACAACAAAATATTCTAAAACCTTCATTCATCCATAGAGAGGGAATTTTTCTTAAACTTCAACTATCCATAACTTTTAATTCAACTATCCAAATCCACTCAAAATCTACATAAAATAATGATGTACTTTTAAAAACTACCACTACAAATTCCAACCATTGATTCATTACCAATCTTTAGATATCACAAAAATTCTAACAGTAGCTTCAAACCTTTGTTTATAAACATCCATATATTAAATTCTTCATATCTCACATATTAAAAGTTTACATGCTATGAAATTTTGATCTATAGTTTTTTAATATATTAATACACCTTCTTGAAAAGTTTTAGACAAAAATTTATTTGAAAGCTTAAGATATGGCAAACTCCATCACTATCAATAAAACAGCCTATTTACTACCTTGGAATTCAATCTACTATCTTTGGCTCCAAATATCTTCTTCATTAAAACTTCAATTATAATAATTCTTATATATCAAATCTAGATCTTTAAATCACCTCTCTAACTGCATCTTTTGATCTCTAAAAGCCCTCATAAAACTTCTTGTATCTTCAAAAGAGTGACAATAGGTATAATTTGTACACCTTAAATCCAAGCGCCTATTATTCCCTCATAAAAATTCCAAATCTCTTGATTTTTATACCAAAATTATAGTACAAAAAACAAAATTTTTAGTCCTAATTTTTGATTTTCAAATGCCATCCTTGAAGCTACTAAAATTCTTGTTCTCCTCACGGGCAGCCTCCTCAAAGCCTTTTGGGCATGACCATTGACCAATAGGAATGAAGAACTTCACCCCTTTCTTTCATTCATCCACAATTTATCTTCATCCTATTAAATAAGCCTCTTAATAGTTTAATTTTTCATCTTTGGATTCTATTCTTGTCTTAAGGCTTTATACTAAATATTTAGGTTCTATATAATTTAATAGCTATAATCAAAATAAATAAAAAAATATAAAATAAAGTTTCTTATACCAACTTCTTTTAATTTATTTTATTAACCATTCTAACACATATTAGAATCTATAAATATATTATATATTTTAATTAATTTTTTATATATTATAAGCAATTATAATACAACAGTAGGAGGAAGTATTTTGTGTCAAGCAAGTGGAGAAGGAGGCAAGGACTATCCCATAGCCTTTGCAAGTAGACAATTAAATCTTGCAGAGAGGAATTATTATACCACGAAACAGGAATGTCTTGCCATGGTTTTTTTTGTCAAAATATTTAGACACTATCTCCTTTTGAATCCAATAGTATTTTTTGTAGACCACATGGCAATCAAGTACCTTGTCAATAAGGTGGAATTGAGTGGTAGACTAGTAAGGTGGGTGCTTCTATTAAAAAAATTTCATTATATGATAGAATACAAGCTAAGAAAGATATACATATAAGTCAATAACTTATCCAAGTTGTCAGAATATATGGATAAAGATTCAATTGATGATATCTTAATAGATAAAAGTCTATTTTTTATTTCAACCACCCTTACTTGATATGAATTGATTACCAAATTTTTAACCACCTAAATCTTACCTTTTCATTTATCTAAAATAGAACGTCGGAAGGTTCAAATTAATAGTAGATATTTTACTATAGTTGGGGGCAAATTATATCAATATGGAATAGATGGAATGTTAAGAAGATGTGTGATGGAAAAAGAAATCCCTACAATTTTATCAACATGCCATAAAAGTACATGTGGGTGTTGTTTTTGGGAGCATTGATAGGATAAAAGATCCTTAGAGCTAGCTACTATTGGCCTATTTTATTCCAAGATGTCCACTATTATATTATAATATGTGATACATGTCAAAGATATACTAGAAATGACCTCCAAATGAGATTACCTCTTCATATGTCTTTATCTTTAGTCCCATTTGAAAAACGGAGAATAGATTATATTAGAGAAGTTTATCCTAATTCTATGAGTGGAATGAAGTACATAGTTGTAGCAACTGAGTACCTTACAAAGTGGAGTGAGGCAAAAGCAATGAAGACTAATAATGCTAAGCAAGCAGCCAAATTTAGATGTCAAAAAATCCTAATTAGTGATAGAAGCAAGCATTTCTTAAATGAAGTGATAGAAGACTTGACTTCATGGTTTAAAATTGATCATAGGAAGACTACCCCTTATCACCTTCAAACTAATGGGCATATGAAGAGAGTGAATCAAACTTTAATTAATACCTTCAAAAAAACCACAACGACTTTTAAATGAGATTAGCACACCAAGCTTTCAATAGCTTTATGGACTTATAGGACCACATTTAAGGTGACCACTTAAGCCACTCTATTTTTCCTAATTTATGGCATAAAATCCATTTTACCAATTGAATTTGAAATCCCTTCTTTTCAAATTACATTGATAGAAAGATTGTCAACTAAACAATCTTTAATAGATAGATTGGAACGTCCAAAAGATCTAGATGAGGCCAAAAAATAGAATGTTCAATATATATAGGCTATACAAAAAAGAAGAAAAATTGCTTTTGACAAATGACACAAGATCAAAATTCTTAGAGCTGGCATGTTGGTTTTTTTTTAAGATGCTAAGAAATTAGATTTTTTAAGAAAATTTGATGCCTTATAGTTGGATCTTTATGTAGTTAAAGAAGTCTTTCCAAAAAATTTAATATAGTTACAAATACTAAATGGTGCCTTAAGTCATGAAGTCTTGCTCAAGAATGCTCCGAGCACCTAGCTATAGAAGATAAAAGGAAATAACAATAATTAGTCCTGACCTCTCTAATCAATCTTTAAATAATCTTTAATCAAGCATTAACTAAATCTTAGTTAATCTTGATTAAATCCAAATAAATCCTAAAATAAATCCTAATTAAATCCTAGTCAACTGTGGTCAAATCCTAACAAATCCTAATAAATCCTAAAACAAATTTTAATAAATCTTAATTAAATCCTACTCAACTCTGGTCAAATCTTAACAAATCTTAAAATAAATCCTAACTAAATCCTAATCAACCTTGGTCAAACCTTAAAACAAACCCTAACCTAAATTCTAACTAAATTTTAATCAAATCCTAAACTAAACCTTAATCAAACCCTAGCCAAATCCTAAATTAAATCCTAATTAATTTTTTTTCAACCTTAGGACAGTTTAGAATCTCAATATCTATTAATTAAACCATCGATTGTATTTAAAAATTAGCACACCTCTTAAAAACTAAATTGAAAATAAGCATATGAAATCTGAAGAGGATCAAACTTATCAGCAAGAAATTCAATCCAAAAATTCAATCATGTATTGGTCGGCCTCCTTCTCCAACCTTAATACTGATTGTCTAGTACCAATATCTCCTTCTTTTACTATTTAATTACTCCTAAATTTCACATGCATATAGAAAACTAAGTCTTCTACATACATACACAAATTTTATTCCAATCTAATTAGTAGATTGCCAAAAATCTTAGAAAACCTTAATGACCCTCAATTCCCAATTTTCGAGATTCCAACCCACATAAACTTCAATAATCTTTGATCGAACTATTAAATCAATCTTCAATTCATAGCACCCTATAAACACAATTGTATGCACCAACCCACAAAATTTCACTTATAGATCTATAACCAATCTCACAATATGCTTAAAAATATAAACCCCAATATATTTTACAAAAATCAGAGTCACCAAAATCAACTCTAATTTTGTGAAGCCAAAGTTGTTGCCAGTTCAAATCACTCTCAATTAATGTTCAAAAAAAGATCTTCTAGTCTACTCTCTAATCCCACCTTTTGATCTACCAAAAAACTCCCGACTTGCCATAGGTATGTGGTTTTGTGCCTCAGGGTCTGATTCCAACCCCGGCTCATAACCGGTCCTCTCTGGGTATCTTTTTTGAGATTTTTGAGATAAAATTTCTTCAAATCTATTCTTAACTTCTTCCTAATGGTTCTTGTATTATTTATTTTTCTAATATACTTTATTTTACCTTATTTATGGCTATACAAAATAAGTGGAAATTTCTCTTATAAAAAGATAGCATTAGCTTTTTAATCTTTTTTTTATTTTTTTCTCTATTATCTATAATTTTAAGATAAATTTGCTTAAATATTTCTATTTGAACTCCTATATATTACACTTATTTTCTCTCTTTTTCACCTAATGGCCGTATCAGTACACGACATCCAACCCCTCTAAACTTGTATATCCTCTGGCATGCGCCAAAATTTCTTCAATATACCAATATGTGACATTCACTATCTTGGTCTAATTCTTGATCCTCAATTTGTTCCTCCTCTTCTGTTTCAATACTGCTCAATAGATTTTATTCTTCATCAAAATGTATATATACTCTTCTTTGTCTGAGTAACTTGACTCGCTTGCCTACTATAGGTGTCTTTAATTTTGTTCCATTAAGCTCTCATAAAAAATATGTTCCATTGTCATAGACCTTCATGATGACATATGGTCCAAATCAACGCTATCATGAAGTAAATACATCTATGTATAGAATCCTTGCTTAACTTTCTTTTCTTTAAAATTTTATTAAGTTCTTTCTTTCTTCTTATCAATCTAGGTTTTTATATAGTTTTGGGAAAATTTTCTTACTTTCTTTCTTTGTTCTAAATTTTACTTTATTTTTAATCTTTAATTTTGATTTAGCCTTGAAAACTTCTTTTAATTCTTTTATTTTTTTCCAATCTTAGATTTTAGTAGATTCAAGGTTATATTTATAGATATAAGGAGTTTTAACTTTGAGATTGAATTTAGGATTTTATTGAAGATAAATAGAAGTTTAGATATCAATAGTCAATAACCATTAATAGTTCTAACTTGGAGGATTAGATTTGGTGTTTTTATAACTTTAAACTATTAATTGTTGACTTAGACTTTGAAGACCTTGGCTGTGACTTCTTTGACAAACTTGGAAGAAAAGAGGATGGGATTTTTTGGCAAGGGCAAGGAAGTATTCAAAGAGAGCTTCTTCTTAGCATGAGTTTAGGTGGTAGTACACATGATTCCGAGCTTAGATGAGAGAGTTATCCTTGTTTGAACTTAGGCTACTAATATGATATCTATTGTCACTTTGCTGGGTATATTAGGAGTTTTAAGATACTAGCAAGAAATTGGAAAGTTGAGTTAGAAACTAGACTTTAAATTAAATATTTTACATCCAAGTATTGATAGAAATGAGTCTAGAATGAGTGAGATATGGCTCGTCAAAACCAGCAAATTAAACTAGGATTTTGAAGAAGTTAGATAAATAGAAGGGTTTGCTTTAAGCTAGAACTTGAGTTTCAAGATGACTTTGAAGCTCATTTTTTTGTGTACATATCACTTTTACTATAAAAATTCTATGTCTAAAATCTCATATCAATTGAGACTTTGATTAGAGAGAAATAGCAAATTTTATTTTCAGGTGTCTAGGGTTTTGACTTTTGAAAGTACCTGCCAAGGATTTGGTGATACCAGTTGTTTGGCAACGAATTTGGAGCGGAAATTATGTCTGATGATGATCAAAGATGTAAGTTCTACACTCCCAAATTTTGAGTTTATTTGTACAATTAGATCTTAAAATATGAATTTTCAAGTTTTTGGTTTGGATTTAACTTTCAAAAGTACTTGTCAAGGATTTGGTGATACTGGTCTATTGTCTATGAATTTGGAGCTAAAAAAATTTTGTTATAAGAATCAAAGATATGAATTATGTTTTACCAAATTTTAAACTTATTTGAATAGCTAGATCTTAAAATATGAATTTTCAAGTTTCCAATTTGGTTTGACTTTTAAAATCATCTGTTAATATTTTGGTGATATCTAATGATTGATAATGAATTCACAACTCAAAAACTTTGTAACAATGAACAAAAGTATGAAATTTGTATTCTCAAATTTTGAGCTTATTTAAGAAGCTAGATCTAAAAATATGAATTTTCAAGTTTCCGGTTTGGTTTTGACTTATAAAATTATTTGCTAATATTTTGATGATATTTGGTGATTGATAACGAATTCATAGTTGAGAATTTTTGTGAAAATGACTAAAGAAGGGAATTTTGTATTTCAAAAGTTTGAACTTATTTAAATAGTTGGATCTTGATTTATAAATTTTTAAACTTCTGGATTGTTTGGTTTATTGTACACATGGTTTTGTAATTACAAAAAGGAAAATTTAAGAAGGTTTGTGCATATTGGATCCAATTTGATTGCAAAGAAGGACCTTGCATCTATGCAATGCGAATTTTTGTCACGACAATGTTTGAAATTTTTTTATAATGTATTATGTTGATTATCCAAACTATTCTCATAGACCAATATCTAATCACCTTTTTTTATTTTTTTAGGCCATAATCGATGTATTTTATCAAATCTTTTCTTATTCCTTTTCCTTGCTTCCTTCAATCTTTCAATTGCAACTTCAATATCTTCAAGTCTTCTCTCGAATTGCTAAATCCGTAATTCTAAAAGATCCTTTCTATTAAGATCATTCTTCCAAGGTAATATTTTCCATGTAGGTACTATTTTTTCTATTGGCATAACTGGCTTTTGTCCATACATTAACTCAGAAGGCATATAACCAGTTACCGTACTATGAGTTGTATGATCTGTCCATAATACAAATGGTAGTAGCTTTGGCCACCGATATACTTTGCCATTGCATGCTTTTGCTAATGCTTTAACAATAGGTGAATGTCTATGTTCACTCTTCCCATTACCTTCTGAATTATATGTTATTGTCAAAGAAAGTTTGATTCCCATTCTACCAAAGAGTTCTCTTGCTTCTTTTGCATCTAATTCACCTCTATCTATAGTGATTTTTCCAATACAACCATAGCAACAAACAATGTCTTTTAAGAGGAATCAACATACATTTTCAGTGCTCTTCATTCTTAATGCTTGTCCTTCAACCATATTTGATAAATCTTCATATGCAAGTACCAAATATTTCATTTGTCCAAGTCTTATAGGCATTGCTACTAAATCTACTACCCACTTATAATGTAGTGCTAGAGGATAAGTTGGATGTAATTCATCTCAATGTCGAATATTAGAATAAACTTGACAAGTCTCACATGATGCTATAAAATATATCACATCTTTGTATATGGGTTTCCACCAATATCTTTTTTTATTTTAGTAAAATTTGTCCAAATTCTTCTATGCCCTGTCTACAAATTCTCATGGAATTTCTTAATAATCTTTTGTTGAGCTTTTAAACCACATATCACTCGTTGTAGTATTTTTTTTTTTTTTTTTGAGATGCTTCTATAAATATCCATCATGTGAAAAATATCTATAGGCCTTTATATAAATTTTTTAAATTTTTTTATTTGTCCAATTTTTTTGTCGCTTTAATATACTTAGATATTTTTCAACATCTTCTCATTCACCTTCATATAAATCTTTTAAAAAGAACTCCAGTGGTATATTCAAACATACACCTTTTTCCTTTGATAATGTATTAGTATAAAACTTTGTGTCCACATCATCTTTCAAATCAATCATATCTTTTTCATTATAATACCTCGCCCTCAATAACATATCTGCAACTAAATTATCTTTTCCTGAAATGTGCTTAAATTCTAGATTCATAGATTTAATATATGCTATCTATTTTAATATAGCAATATCAGGAGTTGAACAACTTATAATCATATCCAATAAAGATAGACAATCTATTTCTATAACTATTGAAGCTCCTTTCAAATAATCTTTTTTATTTTTCATAGCTATTACCATATCCTACAACTCTCTTTTAATTTGTGTATATGCTCTTTGTCTAATATTTAAAACCTTTGTTCCAAATTGTACTATATATCTATTCTATTATTCATCATCTTGTCCAATTGTCCAACCTATTCCAATTGGACTAGCATCAACTGTCAATATCATTGGCCTTCTACATTTATAATCCACTTTCTTCAAAGTTCGAGGTAAAGAAAGAAGTACCTTCAATTTTTCCATAGCTCTTCTTTGTTCTTCTTTCCATTGAAATTTTTGATTCTTTCTTAGCAACTCATATAATAGATTTGTTACATGTACCAAATGAAGTATCCATATATGATAGAAAATACATGCTCCTAAAAATCTTTTGACTTCTGTTATATTTGCATATTTTTTCATCTTTTTAATAATATCAACTTTTTCAATACTCGGCTTACTTCCATATGATCCACACCTGTGTCCAACAAAAAGTATCTCATTTATCCCAAACATAGATTTTGTACTTGATAAGGTCAAATGTACCTCTTCCAACTGGGATAAAATCTTTTTACTATCAATAATATAATTTGCAACAAATCTTCTACAATCCCTTTAATCCAATGTTTCATCTTTTTCTTCTTCTACACATCCTTTAATTGGAATATCATCTAAGAATGGCATAATCTTTTTTGGTATAAAGTCCCTCAATACTTTGTTCATTGCATTCATTATATAAGCTACTGAATTAGTAGTCTCTTGAGGTAATGTACACATCATTAATAAGTCTAATGGAGTCTTTACAATAGTTAAATCTCTACTTTGTAATGCCAATTAGAATTGATCATATCTTGAATAAAGATCACCCATTGAATAGATTGTTCTTTGAGCAAATGCTTTTGTAAATTCATCCAAAATTGGACTTGAATCTATATTTCTTATAGCCACTTTATTCACAAGTTTCATGTCTTGTATAAACCTCATTGTTCCATTTTTCTTTGGTATTATAAACCATTGATTAGAATTAGGTGCAATAGATGGTTCTGAAATCTCTATTTTAATCTTTTTATTGAGTAAACTTACTAATTTGGATAAATGTGCTTTTGGCATTGGAATTGGCCGCAAATTCTATGCTTCATAAAGAATAGTAAAAATAACCATAGGTGCTACAATACTTAGATCAACACATCCAATTTCATGTGCTTCAAATGCAAAAGCCTTTCTATATTATAAAAATATTTTTTAAAAATATTCTTCTTTATATTTTATCAAAAATCTATCACATCCAACTTTTAATCCATCTATTATAGTATCTGTAAATTCATGCCCTACTTTCCTAGGATCCCTTAAATTTGGTTGTGTAGATCCTTCCTTCACCCTTTCTTCACAATCTAATGGTAATAGCAAAGCCACTAGTTTAACCTTTTTCTCCATTGATTTATACTTAGTCTTGATATGTATCTCTTGGTGACTTATGATTTCTATAAATTTTAAAATTTCATCATAATATTTTTTTGAATATACATTAATAATTCTATTTTCTCCTTGTAATCTATATTACAATAAATAATTTAATTCTCCTATAGTATTTGCAAATCTAACTTCTTCAAATGCTCCTCAAATAAATTCGTCTTCAATCAATTCTCCATTTTCTTTTAACATTTGCTCCATATCTTTAATATAACGTCTTTCTATTCTTTTCATCTTATCAATAATCTTAAAAGATAATACATAATCTTGTCTCAATTCAATAAGTCCAATAGATAATATCTTATCTTTTAAACTGAGCGGGAGCATTTCTTTCTCTAATCCATTATAATCCTGCTTTACAATGGTGCTTGGTAAAAACCCTCAAGGTCTTCATAATTCTCATTTAATAATGGCTTCTCTTTCAACTTCTCACGATTTCTTTCATAATTGGCACAAACAGTCAAAAATTGAACTGCTCTCATTCCATCTTAACTTCTTATCCTTATATAGGCTGAACTATTATCCATTACCTTTGTCTCCATTTGTGTAGTAGTAATATATGGTTGTCCCATTATAATAGGATATGTAGACATCTCTTGAACAAAAAAATGTTGTTCATGCATAACATCTCATATTATTACCTTGATATTTGGACAAGCTCCATATAAATCTCCATTTGAATTGTTTGCTGCTATTATCATCCATCCATGTTTAGTATCAATAGGCCATTTTTTCTTTTTAAATAGCTCTTTTAATATCAAATTGATCTCAAAACCATGATCAATTAATGTCACAATCGGTTCTTTTAAATCTCCCAATTTTATTAAAATTTTTGTAGTAGTCCTTGCCCAATGATTTTGAAAATAATAACTAGATGATTGAATCCTATTTCCTTCTTTTGAAAGTTGAGTGCGTGAAACATCTCCTAAAACTTGTATTTCATTCTCTTCATCTACATTGTTTTTCATTGTCTTTATTCCTTGTATATTTAGTGTCATAATATCTCCCATAGATTGTTGTTTTTTTTTTATTGTATTAATAATAACTTCATAAAATCATGCTTTGTAATTCCCAAAATTTCACCAATTGTAAATTTGACCTTTTTCCCTAAAATATGTTCTTCTAATATCTTCTTCAAATCTGTAGCAGCCTCAATATTTCATTGTAATTTGTAAATAGGAGTCTTCTCTTTTTTTTTCAGAATTTCTTTTTCCTTAATAGAAAGATTCTTTACTTCCTCCTCATGCATAGGATTTTTTTGTTGCCTTGCTCTATCTCCTCTTATGGACTTTTTTTATGGCCCTTCATTATTTTCATCTCTTTTTCATTTTTCTTCTATTAATACTTCATGTTGACTCCTTACAATATGAACATGTATGGATAATCCAACTATTGGATCATTCCATCCAATAATTTGTCAAATATTATTACCAAAATATTTTAAATCATTTGTAGTAAATTTTTTCTTTTCAGCACAATTTATTGCGCTTATCCGCAAAGAGCAAGATTCTCCTCGAAGTTCAAAATTTATACTTCAACATTTGCTTTGATTTCCTTCCATCCAATATATTGATACTTCTTTACTTGAAATTGTATATACTTTAAAAGCATCTCTCGTAAATACCTTCATAGCTCCTTTATCAAAATTTGTTTTCAATTTTTTTCCACTTTCTTTCAAGTCTATCATATCATATTGTAAAAAAACAACTCCTTTGCATAGTACCTCTATAAAATCTACACACTCCCTTCTTAAATGATCCATGCTATCACACTACATATATCTAAGTACTATATCTTCTATTGGTCTTGAATTTTGTCTTGTTGATATCCTTGATGATTGACCCTTTTCTTGAAGTTTTGCAAATTTTATTTGCAAATCTTTCATCACGCATATGATCTCATTTATACTCATTTTTTTTTCTTTGATGTGGATATTAAAGATTGAATCATATATGTAGGATGGTTGGTAGGCAATTTTACCTTAAATGCTTCCAATGGTCTTTGACTACCCACCTTATCTTTTTTCTTTTCTCTTTTTGCAAGCAATCCTATTGCCACTTCTACTTTTTTCTAATTTGATGTCAATCCTTCTTCTTCTTCTTTATCTTCAAGAAATATTTCTAATTTTTTTTGCAACTCTCTATTAGCCTCTTGAAGAAAGAGTTCTATTTTATTAACTAATTATTTTTCTAATTTTGAAGATCAAGTAAAAGCGAAAAGTAGGTAAAGATGATTACAAGATCAAGTTGAAGATGAGGATAACTTTAAATTTAAATTGAAGGTGAATACAATAGAAGACAAAGACCTATTAAGTGGCAATCAATGGGATAATGGATAGAGAATTATTTAGATTATCAATAAGTTAAAAAGATAAAAAAAGATATAGTAAAAGAAGCTCTAGCCCTTATTTGTATTGTAGAAAGTAGGCCATTTGGATAAATAGTAAAAAGAAACCACTTAAGGTTCTCTTTTTTGACTTTGGATGCTTGGCAGCTAGGATTTCAAGAAGGTGGCTTGGTATGGCTGCCCCTCCTCTTTTGATTCTTCTCTCTCTCTTCTTGGTGTGTCTCTATAGAATATATCTCTATCACGAACACAAAATATAGACTAGAAGTCTAAACAAGAAGTTGAAAAAGAACTGAAAAGAATTATTTTAATGAGATGAGTACAAAAACAACACTAGAGAGGTGAGCTAGAGCTCCAAGAGATGTGTTGTCGAGACTGAAGAACTCTTCAGCCTCGATTCTAATATATACTCCTACCTAGGAAGCTTCTCAAGCAACTTCCATCAACTAGGGAGCTTCTCAAGCAACTTCCACCAAGTAGGAAGCTTCTCAAGCAGCTGCCACCAACTAGGGAGCTTCTCAAGCAACTTCCACCAACTAGGAAGCTTCTCAAGCAACTCCTATCAAATAGAAAGATGCTAGAAGGCTCTAGAAGATTCTAGAGAGTTCTGAAAATCTTTTAAAATATTCTAAAAGGTTTTGATAAATATGTCCTTGACATCACCTCCTCCTCTAGCTTCGAGGTCTCCAAGAAGTCATTTGAGATATATACTCACAAACGTAGAAAATCAAAGATTTGACACATAGTCTCTGCAATATATTCCAGTTGTTATTCATGAGGCAGATGATTCATGGGTCCTTGTAGCCACCGGTAATGACCAACACCTTCCACTTGAAACCATGCCTGAACTTCTGTGTCTTCATTGTAGAAGTGACCTAAAATTATTGTTTTGCCACTACCTTCATGAGTTGGTTCAGCTTCAAAGACAATCATGAGTGACCTGCTATTTGATATTCTTCAACGTCTTCTTGGCTCTTCTAATTTTTCATCTCAAAGTCGACGCCGTGAGCTACTCGGTTGAGATGGCACTACTAGTATAGTATCCACATTTTCACTAGCCATATCTAAATACACCCTGATATTAGATATCTTGACACTATAAAATATAATAAATTATGTTTTGATAAGACCTGGATTCTTTTTCTATTCATTTTTCTAGAAAAGGCTTCATCTTCATGCTTTGTCAATGGCCAGTTTTTGATTTATTAGAATATCGTCAATAGAATTTCTATACCTTTTGCGATGCATTGGCGAGATTTTCAGCCGATTCCCATGTTTGTTGATTAATATCATAGCCACTCCAATGTACAAAGTATTCTAATATATTCCATCTTTGTTGTGAATTTAGTATCTTTTCCAGCTTGTATTCTTCGTGGTTTTCAATTTCTATACTAGGTGGCTGACATTGCATTCTTCCAAAAAAAGACGATTCTCGATAAGGCTCTAACAGAGAAACATGAAAGATAGGATGTACCTTCATAGCAGTTGGTAATTCTAGGTGGTATGCCACTAGATTGATCTACTTTTAGATAACAAATGGTCCCAATCTTCGGTAGTCCAACTTATCATATGGCCGCTTAGTCTTAATATTCCGTCAAAGCAATCATATTTTATCTCCAATTTTGAAATTAGATGTGTGATTCCAAAATTTGTCCGTAGATGCTTTGTAAGACTCTTGGACAATTTGCAATTGAAACTTCAATGTGGTTTGAAGCTCTGATAGCTGCTTCACCAATCCTTCAGCTGTTGGATTATTATTTGCTGACGGATTCAATAGATCAAGCTTTGGATGGTACCCATAGTTGAAAAAGAGTGTTGTTTTTTGAATCGACCCATGAAAGGTGTTGTTATATGCAAACTCGGCTAGTGGTAGATATGCAGTCCAATCATCTTATTGATAGTTGATGCTATATTGTAAATACTCTTCCAAAACTTGATTCACCCATTCTATTTGGCCGTCGGTTTGAGGATGGAATGCCAAAGAAAACTTAATGTCCACCTTCAATATTTTAAAAAAAGATCTCCAAAACTTTAATACAAATTGGGTTCTTCGATCCGATACGATATCATCTGATAGACCATGATATCAATACACATTATCAAGGAAGAGCCTTGCTGTGTCTTCGCTTGACGATGTCTTCTTACAAGGGATAAAATGTACCATCTTGGTAAATCAATCCACGACAACAAAGATGTTGTCAAATGAATTTGATGGCAGTAGATCTGTAATAAAGACCATGGAAACTGAAAACCATGGACGACACGGAATAGGCAATGGCTGTAGAAGTCTATAAGGGCGATGCCGAGGGTTTTTGGATCTTGAACAAATGTCACAAGAGAGGACAAAATATTTCACATCCTTTTACATTTGGAGCCACTTGAAATCTCGAGAAATGAGTTCCAAGGTCTTGTTGAATCCAAAATGTTCCACAACTGGAAAGTCATGATGAAATTGAAGGACTCGGAGTTGTATTGACCCTTTTGGGATATACAGCCACTCCTCAAAGTATAAAAGATTTCCTTCAATCTTGAACTTGTCATCATTGATACGCTACTTGATATCAAAGGCTATTGAATCTTCAATGGTCACAGCACGTACCTAGTTAAGGAAGTCGGCATCAATTGACACAATAGCAACACAAATCCTGAATTGCTCTAATTTTAATAATGTCGTACATTGTTGATCAAGCGTTGCTTCTCCAACCTTCGGTGCAAGATATAATCTTCTTGATAATGCATCAGATAGCCCTTGTTACTTTCTAGGCAGATAAGTAATAATAAAATCAAACCTAGATAGTAATATATTCCATCGAGCTTGACAATGGTTTAGAATTTGAGCCAATATATAATACTCCAGATTCTTGTGATCCGTGTATATGGTCATTGGATGTGTAGCTCCTTCAAGGAAGTGACGCCACTCTTGGAAAGAATCCACTATAGCAAGGAGTTCCTTATCATAGATCTCATAGTTGATTTCAACCGCAGAAAACTTTTGTGAATAGAATACAACTAGATGAAACTTATTGTCAATGCCCATCTATAAAAGTACGGCTCCCAAAGCAAAATCCAAAGCATCGGTTTCCAAATAGAAAGCCTTTGCAAAGTTTGGGTGTACCAAGATTGGAGTCGTAGTAAATACCATCTTAAGATTTTGAAATACTTTTTCTACTAGAGGTCCCTATTCGAGCTTATCCTTATATGTCAATCGAGTGAGTGGAGCAGCAACTTGAGAGTAATTCTTAATGAAGATCCGATAGAAGTTAGCAAAGCCAAGAAAACATTGTATGTCTCTAACCGTCTTTGGAACTTTCCAGGACACAATTGCTTCCACTTTCTTGGGATCCATCTTCAAGCCTTCTGTTGTCGTGTTGTGACACGATTATATAGTGAAACTATGACTAAAAATGATTTTTCAATTAATATTGTATTATCTTAGTTCAACAAGAATTCAACATATTTTAACAAGATTTTTATGAAAGCCTCTTTATTTTCTTCACTTAATAGCTAATAATTTTATCTTCTAGGTTGTAGTAATTCTTTTATTGTCTAAGAAAGGCCATAAAATGGTAAAAATATAATAAAAAGGATAAATATGAGCATGATTGATACTAGGATTAAGTTGAGGGTAGGATCAGGTTGTAAAATCCCTAGGATAGGTTAGATTGATATCCGAGGGTCGGCCGTTTGTAGGACAAGGTCGAAATCAGACCTCTAGCCACAAAAACGGCCATTTAGGGCAAAGTACAAGGGTTTTTTCAGATCGGGTTTTTGGATTGGATAGCTAGCTTGAAGTTTGTTTTAGGAACATAAAGCTTGTTGCCATAGGATTAAGAATGACTTTGCAATTATTGTTCAAAGTCAGGGTTTGTATTGGTGTTTTGGATTTTATATAAAACAATGATGGTTTGCATTCTTGAGTGACTCGTGCAATCCGTATAGTATCTATGGTTCAAAATTTGATATTATCTAGATTGTTGGATGTGCTAAATGTGTACAAAAGTTTGTTTTAATTTAATAATGTAATCAGGAGATATTTGGGCTTTGATACAAAAGGTTGTCAAAAGTTGGCAGCTTAGGGTTGAATAGGGTTTCTATGGTAACTAAAGATCTACAAATTGGACCAATGTAAATTTTGACATATTGATAGAAGATTTAAAGATCAAGCTATGTATCTAATTTGGACTGAAGTTAATAGTTGAAGAAAGAGAAATCACCACTGGAATTTCTTGCATCAATTTTTGAGTTAGTGGCCGAGAATCATTAGTGCGGTTTTTGGGCATTTTCTTGCAATGTGTAAGTTGGGTTGGATTGAATTTTTTTGAACATATAGAAGGCTTATACTAGCATTTGTGTGAAAATACTTCATACTAAGTGCATGGTTGTATCAAAAGTTATAGCTTATCAAAGCTCACTGATTAGGATTAGGGCTTACAAACAAAAATTAAAAAATTGCTTAATTATAAAAGAAACAAGGAAATTGGGATGTATATATGGTTGATGTTAGTAAGAAGAGTGTTTTTAAACACTTTTGAATTGAACTTTGAATTACATTCTTCATATATGGATAAAACCTATTAGGATTCTTGATTATTTGCAAACACAATTTTACCTTCTTCAACCAAGTGCCCAATGCATTCCCGAAGAAGACAATACGTATTATGACACCGTAGTTGCAACAAATCCTAAAAATTCCATCTCGGTTTGGTGAAATAAGCACTTCTCAAACTTGGCGTAGAGTCCTCACTTGCGTAGTTTTTTGAGTACCAAACAAATGTACTTCTCATGCTCTTCTTTGTTCTTGGAAAATATCAAGATATCATCTAGATAGATGACAACAAAATCGTCTAGATGCTCTCAAAAAATATCATTCATCATGTGTTGAAAGACCGCTAGAGCATTGGTAAGACCAAATGGTATGATATTATGTTCAAAATGGCCATACCTTGTACAAAAAGCTGTCTTCTATTTGTCTCCTTCTATAATTTGTACAAGGTTGTAAGCTCCCCTTAGATCAATCTTTGTAAAGATCTTTGCACGTCCAAGTTATTCCAGAGACTAGAGATCAAAAGTAATGGATAGCAATTCTTCTTTGTCACCTTGTTGAGACCTCGATAGTCCACGCACATCTGTAGTGAGCCATCATTCTTCTTCACAAACAAGATTGGTGCCCCAGCTGGCAACTTTGAATGACAAATGAAGTTCTTGGCTAGGTTCTTGTCAATGTATTTTCGTAATTCAGCCAACTCCCTCTGTGATAGATTATAGATTGGGCCAAAAGGCGGTTGTGCTCCTTCTTGTAATTCTATGGCACAATCGTATGGTCGGTGCTCCGGTAGCATGTCAGCATTCTTCTTTTGGAACACGTTTTGAAAATCCTTGTATTGTTCTAGTATATTTGCTGTTGAAATCTGCTCTCCAATAGTTGGAGTTGCATAAATGACCAATGGTGTGCCTTCCTTGCACAATCTTATAAACGTTCTTGCTCCAATAAACAAATACTTTTTGATTTGGGATCTTCTTCTAGGTTTGTCCTTAGGTTGTTCTACGAGAAATGTTATCCTCCGCAGCCTCCAATCTATAGATGGATTATATTTTTTCAATCAAGAAAGACCAAGAATAACAAGATTTGACGGGGTGCTAATAATGTTGAAAATAATATAACTACTATGGTCTTTAAACATCATTTCTATAGGTTTTGATTCATGGGTGATATTACTAGACAATAAAGGTCATCCATCTATTACTTCTACATGAACAAGCTTGAATTTTTGTAGTAGGAGAATTTTGTGACACTTAACAAATTCTTGGTCTAAGAAACAAGCCGATGCTCTTGAATCTAATTAGGCTAAGATTTTTAATTTTTGAAGGCCAAAAGACAAAAGAATTAAAAAACAACGAGCAAATTGAGTAGAAAGAGAGGAACTTGGTATTGATTTGTCCAGCCACACGGTTCTTATTGTGGCCGAGCATCCTTGTTTTCCTGAACAAACGCACCTCTATTCTTGATGCTGCGTCCATTGTACTTCTTAAGGTAGTTTCCAGCTCTATGGCCTTCTCCATCGCAATACAAATACAAATCTTCCTCCATACGCTACTTCTTTTCTTCTAGAGTAAGGGATTTGACACGTACCACATCAATCTGCATATTCTCCACCTTTGATTGTGAGTTTAGGCTACTTGCCGATAAAATTGCATTGTGACGACTTGTATATTGTCTGGAACATTGTCGTAGCAATAGTCCCCTTTGGATAGACGTAATGTCCCTCTTTACAATCAAGTTAGATCCAATATGCACAAACTTTCTTAAATTTCTCTTTTATAGTCACAAAACCATGTGTGTAATAAATCAACAAACCAGAAGCTTGAAAATTTATAAATCAAAATCCAGCTATTTAAATAAGTTCAAACTTTGGAAGCATAGAATTCACTTCTTTAGTCATGTTCACAAAAATTCTCAATCGTGAATTCATTACCAATCACCAGATATCATCAAAATATTAGTAAGTAATTTTATAAGTAAAAACCAAACTACAAACTTGAAAATTCATAATTTGAGATCCAGCTGTTCAAATAAGCTCAAAATTTGGAAAAACATAATTCATACCTTTGATCTTTTTTACATAATTTTTGAGCCATGAATTCATTGCTGATCGTGAAATATCACCAAATCCTTGGCAAGTACTTTTGAAAGTCAAATCCCAACCAGAAACTTGAAAATTCATAATTTGAAATCTAATCATTCAAATAAGCTCAAAATTTGGAAAAGCATAACTCATACCTTTGACCATTGTTATATAATTTTTGAGCTATGCATTCATTACCAATCGTTAGATATCACCAAATCCTTGGCACGTACTTTTAAAAGTCAAAACCCTAGACACCTGAGAACAAAATTTGCCATTACTCCCTAATCAAAGTTTCAATTGATATGAGATTTTAGACATAGACTATTTATAGTAAAAATGATATGTACATAAAATATGACCTTCAAATTCTTCTTGAAACTCAAGTTCTAGTTTAAAGCAAACCCTTCTATTTATCTAACTTCTTCTAAACCCTAGTTTAGTTTGCTAGATTTAACTAGCCATATCTCACTCAATCTAGACTCATTTCTATCAATCCTTGGATATAAAATGTATAACTTGAAGTCTAGTTTCTAACACAACTTCTTAATTTCTTGCTAGTATCTTAAAACTCCTAATATACCCAGAAAAGTGATAGTAGGTGTCATATTAGTAGCCTAAATTCAAATAAGCATATCTCTCTCATCTAAGCTCTAATTCATATGTTTCTACTATCTAAACTCATGCTAAGAAAAAGCTCTCTTTGAATACCTCTCTGGACTTGCCAAAAAACCCCGTATTCTTCTTTTTTGAGCTCGTCAAAGAAGTCGCAGCCAAGGTCTTCAAAGTCCAAGTCAACAATTTATAGTTTAAAGTTATAAAAACCCCAAATCTAATCCTCCAAGTTAGCACTATTAATGGCAGTCAACTATTGACATCCAAACCTCTATTTATCTTTAGTAAAATCCTAAATTCAACCTCAAAGTCAAAACTCCTTATATCTACAAATATAACACTGAATCTACTAAAACTTAAGATTGGAAAAAAGATAAAAGAAATAAAAGAAGTTTTCAAGGCTAAATCAAAGTTAAAGGTAAGATTAAAGATAAAAAAAAATTTAGCCAAAGAAAAAGAAAGAAAGTGAGAAATTTTTTCCAAACTATATAAAAATTTAGATTAGTAAAAAGAAAGAAAGAACTTAATAAAATTTTAAAGAAAAGATAGTTAATTTAATTTTCTATATATGGATGTATTTACTTCATGATAGCATTGGTCTTAGCGACCTTTAAAATAAGCAATTATTGCACTTCACAGCTTGGCTAATGGCTTCATTGAGCTTACGTGGATCAAGAAGAGATAACAACAAATCTTTCACATCGTCCCTTAGATCCCAATAGAATTGACTCATTAATGCTTTGTCGTCCCAATTGCTGTCGCATGCTAATTGCTTGAAATCCAATGCATAGACTGATGTAGAGCAAATCCCTTATCGTAGCGATCGAATTTTTGTTGTAGTCCATCGAGCCTTGTCATGCTCGCCAAATGCTTCTGCAAATGCCTCCAAAAAAGTCTCAAAGTTGTTCAAAATTGATGATCATTTTTTGAACAAAGGAGCAAACCACGATAGAGCTTGTCCCGTA
Source organism: Physcomitrellopsis africana (assembly GCA_036785485.1). Classification (NCBI taxonomy): domain Eukaryota; kingdom Viridiplantae; phylum Streptophyta; class Bryopsida; order Funariales; family Funariaceae; genus Physcomitrellopsis; species Physcomitrellopsis africana. The sequence continues at coordinate 232,624 of JAWRVF010000311.1, read as the reverse complement.
AGCAAAGCTCTAACCAATCTAACACATGACTCCTCTGTCAGATAATGTTCGGGTTGTAGAGCTATTATCAATTTGATTTGATTGATAAAACCTTGAAACTTAGAACATGTACCATGAAACTTGTCTAGAAGACTAATTTAAGGCTCTTTTTGTTGTGGAAGCAATGGTTCTCATTGAACCATAGGTAAAACTGCTTCTTTTGGTGCAGAAGCTTGAGGCTAATGAAGCCTAGATTGTGCTATTTTGGATGCTCTATTGTTATAAAGTCTTGCAAAGACTCCTTCAATCACCGTAGTTCTCTGCAATAATATAGCAAGAGCATTCACAATGGCATCCAACTTGGACTTTAAACTTGGAGTCATATTAATGTCTTGACCTCCGGCCATTCTAAGAGAAAAGAAATAATTGTTTCTACAAGGAAGAAATATTAGTTTTGAAAAGGGTACTCCGCAACTTCTAAAACGTCTTAAGATCTTTAAGAAGAGGGATAATCCACTCTCTCCAAGAAGAATAAGATTTCAATATTATAACGGTTTAAAGGAAGGTAATCAATTTAAAGGAAGATAATCCGCAACCTCTAAAATACTAATATACCTTCAAAAAGAGAGATAATTCACATTCCAATAAGAAAGAATTAGCTCTGATATCTAAGATCAGAGCAGTCTCGACAAACTGTCACGGATGCAGAATATAGATTGGAAGTCTAAACAAGAAATTCAAGAAGAACTGGCAAGAACTAAATTAATCAAATGAGTACAAAAACAACACCAGAGAGATGAGCTAGAGCTCCAAGAAATGTGTTGTCGAGATTGAAGAACTCTTTAGCCTCGACTCTAATATATAATCATACTTAAGAAGCTTTTGAAGCAGCTTCCACCAACTAGGGAGCTTCTCAAACAACTTCTACCAACTAGAAAGCTTCTCAAGTAGCTTCTACCAACTAGGGAGCTTCTCAAGCAACTTCTACCAACTAAGAAGCTTCTCAAGCAACTTCTATCAACTAGGAAGATGTTAGAAGGCTCTAGAAGGTTCTAAAGAGTTCTAAAAACCTTCTAAAATGTTCTAGAAAATTTTGATAAGTATGTCCTTGATAATTTTTCTTTGCTTTAGGATAGAGGTGATCAGGTTTTGTTCTTTGAATTAAGTCTTGTGTAAGCTCTTGGTAGTGGCAACCAAAAACTTTAAGTTATTAACTTCAATACCAAGCTCAGTATTATTCTATTGCAGATCTCTTTGCTAGCTTTTCATAGCCATTTTCTGTTTGTGATTTGAAGAAGTGAACAATTAGTTATGACATTCAAAAGTTGAGGTAGGAAATAAGGCATTCATTCAATTGGCAGCTGTTGGGTCTGATCTGTGGATTAAGATAAGCTTTTACTTTTAATTTCATAATTTTTTTCTTATGAATCTCTTTATTAGCTTTCTATAGCAATTTAGAACATGTGATTTGGTTAAGTAATGAATTAGATATGAATTTCCAAATGTTAGATGCATAGTCTTAGTGTTATGCTTCATAGGTGCATTGAATCTTGGTTTGAGGTAGATGTGTACACTTGTTTTGATATTTTTTCTTTATAGAAGACTTTATTAACTTTTCAAAGCCATATTGCATGTTTTATTTGAATGGAAATTGAATTACTTATGAATTTTCAAAGTTTGGCCATAGTTTTAGATTGTTAGTTTGATTACCGGTTTTAGAGCGAGGCTGCTAGATTAGATTACTAGGCGTCGACTGATGGAGCACAATACATTTATTATCCTATTTTGATAATTTTCTTTGGTAGGTCTTTGAATTAGCTTTCCAAGAATACATGGCCTACTTAGATCCGAGTGGTAATGAATTAATTATGAATTATTGAAGTTATGAGACATAATAAAAATTTTCCTTAAAAAAATTCGAAGTTACAAATAGATGTAGAACATGGGCGGTTTACTATTGGATGAACGTAAGGAAGGGTGAATGGATGTTGGACACTATTAGACAAATATTAGATGAATGAAAAATATATGATAGATGAATTTTAGTTTGGATGAAGAATAGATGAATGATAGTTATAAGATAGATGAAAGTCATATTGGATGAAAGATTGGATGAATGTTGACGAATTAATGGATGAATGAGCATTGTGTCTTTAATGCTTTATAACTTTTGCAATTCTTATCTGTTTTGAATGAATTTTATATCTATAGAAAGGTCTTGAGATATAAGAATGGATTATGCATATTAAATTCAAAGTTAAAATGTACAAGGTTGCTGTTTTGGCCATTGAAAGAAGGCTGAATTAGTAGAGTCACATTTTAACCATTAATAAGAATTAAGGTTCCATTGCTTCGAGTTTAATTAGATTGCTTGTGGTGTGAGGAACTACTTTTTAGTGACTTAAGTAAAGTGAGTATATAAATGAATTAATTAAAAATTATTTTATCTATATGTGAATGAAGTTAATCCATCGGACTACAAAATACTATTAAAGTGGATTGATTTAGCTTAAAATTGCGATATTCTATTACTAAAGATTTAAATTTTTTAAAGTTTTTCCAATATAATTGGAATCCAAATATGACATATGTGAATTCCTCTTTATCATGGTTAAGTGGAATTTTTATCCAATCTTATTTTGTCGCATGTACTAGGTCAGTAGATCTATAGTACCAATCTATAGATATTCGTAGATAAGTAGGTGCTTCATGTCCAGCCTCAATGCCGTTAGATATATTTTTAAATATTAAAAGAAGAAGCATGATGGTTTTTTCTTTAATAATAGCATCAAAGTCTTCAACTTGAATTCCATCAATTTCCAAGCTAATGGCTTCATTTATATAAATATCATGAAGCAAGGTTGTAAGATCAAAGCAATCGTCTTCAAGCTCCAATCAATCAATTATATCCATAAATCAAATGTGGATATCTTCTTCTTTGTACAAATTCTCTTCTAACCATTTGGCAAAATCACCTTCATCTTCATATTCATATAATTGAGGACCAATATATTTTATTAATATAATAAATAAAATTGAATTAGATTGGATAAAATTAATTTGATTGGATTTTATATTTAATAGTATTTTTTACAAAGATGCTAAGATTTGAAGTCTAATATGGCTAGATATTATGGTTGTTGTATAATTATCCATAGATCCAAAAATTAAATAAGACTTAAAAGCCCATTAATTAGTTATTCTTTTAGATTGCCTCAACCATCTTCTTCTTAATAAAAGATGATAGCTATCAAATTCCTCATATAATTATATTATATAAAATGATATTATATAATCTATACCTTTTGCTTGTATGCACAAATCACAAATTTGATTTTGAGGTTAGGAAGGTCTTTGATCAACTAATCTAACTTTCATAACTGCCTTGTGAATGATTTCCAATCCCAACTTATTCATAGTCGATTCAAACATGATATTAATATTACTTTCATCATCTACTAAGACCTTAAGAATAATTTAATCTATAATTTCTACATCTATCTCAATAGATCCATATTCTCAATTCTTTCTATTTTTTTCTTTATAGTATCCTAATCTAAATCTTCAACTTCAATTCAAGCTATTCATTCTATATTTTTGATTTTTCTTCATATAGTTATTCTTTCCTTGAGGTCTTTTTTAATAATTGGTACCACTTGAATTAATTGACTAAAAAAAATATTGGCCTTAGTCCTACAAAGATTTTGCCATAAATCATGCAATTTTGTAAGGTATAAGATTCTAATAGCTATTGGATGTTTTAAAAAAGTACTTAAAGCTCAAGGCCCTTTTTTGCCTACAAATTGATACATGTTTTTATCAACTTCAACTAAAGAAAATAATTAATTATCTTTTAATTCATTAGCTATTGCTTAGATAGTTTTTTTCAATTCCACAAATTTTAATGATTCTTTTGAAGTATCTACAAGTATTTCATCTTCTTTAAGTTGTGCTAAATCTATTGATTTTTTAGCACTCATACTTCTAATTATAATTAAAAAAGACAAATATTCATTATCCAAAGAAATATTCTTGTTTTCTACTTGCACCAAGTTAGATTGAAAAGATAGTAAATTTGATGTAGAAGATATATCACATTGAGCCATTGTATATCTAATATCTTGAGAAGATGGTAGTTATTGGTTTTTATTTGGATTTTTATTATATGTTAAGGATCTTTATTATGTTCCTCGATTGATTTGAACTATTATTGAAGGTTGGAGGTTTTCACTATTGCTTGAATGGTCATAATACATATTTGATAGACCATTTGTAATAATAAGATCTGTAAAACTAACTCCTCACATATTTCCTACAACTTCATTGGTATAATTTTTTAAAGAAGAATTTAAGGAGATAATCTTGTTGGATCTTCTTCAATGATCCATAGGATGAGATCTTTTATAATTAAAGTATATTACTCCATTTTTATTCCAATATTAATCTATTCAATGTGATTTTTTATAAATATGATAAGGTGCCATATTATTTCTTTGATTTAAAAGGATATTTGGACCTACTTTTTTTACTTGATGAGGATGCTTATACGGTTGGAGTTGATTTTTCTCTATAAGATGTAAAAATTATGGACAAAATTAGAATGTATGGTTCACTTGTTTGTAATTTGTACACTATAATATAGAGATATGAATCTCTAATTCATAGTATTTAGGCTCTATATTTGGATTTTGGTTTTTAATGAAGCAAGATATTTTTTCACTTATAGCTTTTATAATATTCATCATCTTATTTTTAAATACATCATTTGCTTGTCTTATCTCACTTTTAAATTCTTTCAATCTAATATCATTAAAAGATCTATATAAAGATTGGTCATGTGGATCTTATACCATTAAGAGTATTAGATTGTTATTGGACAAAAAGGTGGTTGAAAGTTGAAAGTAGCTTAAAGTTAAATGTTCATGGAATTCTATAAGTCAATGTTGCAAGGATATGAAAGTTGGCATTGGTTCTTCTACCCTTCTAAGTATACAATCATTTTTTTTATCAATAATTTCTACCTCCAAAGCAACTTAAATAGCTCTTTTTAAATCCTTAGATCTCTAATTTAATGTATTCCAAATTATAAAAGACATGACAAAATCTTAAATAAAGTAGTGCCTTATAATATCTTTATATATTCTATCTCTTTTTGGTTTTATAAAATACATCCAAATCACAAAATACAATCGGTAAAAAGATAAGCTATCTTAAACTTAAGTTTAGGTGGCATACAACTAAATATATTATTTCTAAGTTATTCACTTAAGGCAAAAGAAGACCTAGTAGATAGTTTAGATAATCAAAACAAATCCAAAAACTTGTAATATATTTAATTTATTTTTATGAAATAATATAAAATCCTCTCTCTTCTTACCTATTTGTAAGATACATGGTTTAATTATATACTAAGATGAGAACTTGTACCAATCTTACAATAATAATATCATCCAATAATGAAATCTTCCTCACAAGTAATACATATGTTGCAACTAAATACCAAGTTAAGATCTTGTATCAATCTTAAAATGGTAGAATCATCCATTAATTCAAATTTTTTTTACAATTAGAGATTAAAAAACAAGACCAAGGATAATACAAGTAATTTAAAAATTTTAATACATAGATAATATAAAATTCAGATGGATTAGATAAAAATCAACCTATAGAATAATTTGGAATAATTAACTAAGCGTCATGGAGGTCATCACTTTCCACAAGTACAAGTTCAATGCTAAAAAGAAGTTATGGTAGCTGTGAAGATAAATTTTCACCCTTTAACCCAAGTTACAAGATGGCCTCACTTAAGAATTACTTATAATTGGTGGTATAAAGTGCAGGAGAAAATACCAAGTACAACAAGAATAACAACCACAAAACAAGAGAAGTATAGGATATCAAGCAAGTATACAATTTAAAACTATATCACAATCTGTTCATTGTATTTTTATCTAATAAAAAATAAAAATAAAAAATATTTTTATTTAGATAATTTTTTATCTTTCTAATGGTATAAAAATCATATAAATTTGAATTACTATGAATAAGTTATAATAATCCAAAGATAAATGATAATTAATAAAAAAATTAAATAAATTTTTTTTACCTTGAGGATAACTTGCTTAAGAGATCATGAGTTTGAACCTCACCAAGGCTCACAAGTAATATATAAGGATGTCCTAGAAGGGCCACAAGGCCTTAGTCTTATCCTCCTACCTATATCCAAGGTGCCACAACCCATATGGGACTTTTGCACCTCCCTTCCTACAAGGACTATACTAACTATTGATCCTCTTACTTTCTACTAATAAAACTCATTTTTTTGTAATTTTGACTTCACCATGGTGTTTAAAAACAGCCAATTAGCCTAAGAACCTTGCATGGCCTTCAAATCTTATTCCAATTCTTCATAATAGCTCCTAAGGTGGTAAAACTCATTTTTATCAAAGTCTTCAAAATTATTTTAAAAATTCCTAAAAAATTCTAAATAAACTCTAAAAATTTCTATAATACTTTTAAAGTGATAATATCAATTTAACACTATTCTATTCTATCTTAGTGATTTTTTATAATAATAAAATTTATTTATAACAATTAAAAATTCTATTTTCTATATAAATAACTAAAAAGACAAGAGGTTTATTTCTCATGCTTCTTCTACCTATTAAGTAATATTTATATATTTTCAATAAGTGGTATATAGAGATAGAAGGCTCATATAGACATTGATCTCAATAACTAAATGCTAATTCTTATAATTAAGAAAAATACTTAATCAACTAAAATAATTGCCTCTAAGACTTACTAAGACCCTATTTCTTTCTCACTTATATTATTCTCTTTCATTTAGCATCATCTAAATAAAACTTCACTTTATAATCATAATTTTGGCACTTTAAATGTATTCTTTTATCCTAAAATAACTAATGAGTTAATTTGATGACTCACACATGGTGACCATCTAGGATGACTTACAAAAGACAAGGACCCAAAATTTGACCTCTCAGAATGCTATTGAAAAAATAGAGGAATTATCTACATGAGTTTTAACAATTATCTGAAAGAAGAATGAGTGAGTTGCTACTAATTTGAAGGAAAAAAAATAGATTTGTTCTATAGAAGCAAAGAAGGAAGAGAAAAAAAATTAAATCGAATATAAGAGATAATAATTATAGAAAAAAAATTTTAAGCAAAAAAATAAAAAATAAAAAATAAAAATTTTAGAATCTTCTTCAACATGAAAAAATTTAGTATCAACCTTCTAAGGCCTATATATCTATTGGATGTTGAGGTTGGTCATTTTCTGCACTAATACTAGCTTATGGAGATAGCTCATTTTTTCAACCAAATTTAAACATGCGATTCTTCAGTAACAACCTCTTTTATGACCAATGCTGCAACTCTTCTTGGATGTTTATCATATATAAAATCATAAGTTTTAATATTCTAATTTTTTTTATTTTTTTATTTTTTTTAACATATGCTATAAATCACACTTTATATTTTTTATATCTATTTTTAAAAGTTTTAGTAAAAAAATCTTCTCCATTCAATGTTTGTAATCAAATTGAATTATTTGAAAAGATCTCTTTAACTATATTAGGGTCCAATCATGAAGCATCAAATTTTCCAAGAAAATCTAATCGCCTAGCATCTTGTAAAAAAACCAACATGCCAACTTTAAGAATTCTCATCTTGTATTATTTATCAAAGGTAATTTTTCTTCTTCTTTGTATAGCCTCTGTGTATTGAGCACTATGTCTTTTAGCCTCATCTAGAATTTTTAGACGTTCCAATCTATCCATCAAAGATTGTTTAGTTGAAAATCTTTCTATCAAGGCAATTCAAAGAGAAGGGATTTCAAATTCATTTGGTAAAATGGCTTCTATGCTATAAATTAGAAAAAACAGAGTGGCTTGAGTGGTCACCTTAAATATGGTCTTATAAGTCCATAAAGCTACAGGATGCTTGATATCTTAATCTTGTATAGAAATTATTATGGTTTTTTTAAGGATATTAATCAAAGTTTGATTCACCCTCTTTGTATACCTATTGGTTTGAGGGTGATAAGGAGTAGTCTTCCTATGATCAATTTTAAACTGTGAGGTCAAGTCTTCTATCAATTTATTTAAGAAATACTTATTTCTATCACTAATTAGGATTTTTGAACTTCCAAACTTAGTGATAATTTGCTCATAAAAAAACTTGGCTATTTATTTAATATTATTGATTTTAATTGCTTTTGCTTCAATCCACTTAGTAAGATATTCGGTTGCTACGACTAAATACTTTATTCCATTAATAGAATTGGAATGAACATTTTCAATACAATCAACTCTCTATTTTTCAAATGAAACTAAAGATAAAGACACATGGAGAGGTAAGTTTAATTAGATGTCATTTTTAGTGATAAGACCACTAGAAGTTTGTTTATATTATAAAGGTGGAATAAGATCACCTTCTTCTATTAATTTATCTAATATATGAACTTGAGTGCCATCAAAGTTTATTTCAAAGGTATCTTTATAATTAATATCATCCACTAGGATTACAAAATCTTTTTTTTTTCTTCATGGTTTTGTCTAGAGGCAAAACCATCTATAAAATTAACACTTATGACCTCATCTCTATTTGAAATAGGATGATTTTTCAACCATTGAGTGAATTCTCTATCATCATCTCAATCATATAGCCTAGGGCCTATACATCCTAATAGAATTGATTGGACCATACTTGAATGGATCTCCTTGCTTGCTACTAAATCAGCAAATTTAATCTTCTTTTTGAATTCTTTCTATGGTTGGAAATTTAGAATCTCATCTTCTGAAGAATGAGATGAGATTTTTCTTGAAGACAATCCTTGAGATTGAATTAGGATTTTAGTCAGGTTTTCTGGTGGCCAATAGATGATATAGGGCTTCTTATCTCTCCAATCAATTTTTGCATTAGCTGCCCTTAACCAAGGTCTACCTAATTTTTGCTAGGATGCATATGAATCACATGAGCAATGAGAAAATATTCTTCACCTCTTATCGTTATTCTACAACCACTAATTTATCCCAGAGGTGTGTCTTGGCTTTGATTAGCTGTGTTAATTACAAATGGAGAGGGACTAGTGATACTAAGTCTTATTTTCTACATAGTTTTCATTGACGTAATGTCCAAACTACTATCTCCATCCACAATAGTATAGGGTATGATTTTATCTATTATAGATACCTCTACCTCAATTGTCTTCACTTGTACAACTTGAATTCTTCTAATATGAGTTGGAATTTTTTCTTTAGATTGTTGTCATCTTTAAATGAAAAGGCTCGTTTTAAAACTCCTTCTTATTAAAAAAAAAACCTCCAATAATTGAGCAACTATGATATCTACTTCAATTTTTCTTAAATCCTCCTATAAATCATATGACTTGATCTAACCATTGCCTGTAAGTCGAGTTGAAGGATTAAATTCAAGGTTAGGAATTTTAGGTCTTTCCTATTCTTTTTTAGAAAAAAAATTCTTTGTCTCAATATTTTCCTTCAATGTCCTTGGTAATCTATTCAAGTTGGATTTAAGGACTTGAGATAATTCTTTAGAATCTCTAATATTAGCCATTGCCTCCCTTGTGGCTTTATTTAAACTTAAAAAATAAAGAGAATCTTTTAAATTATTCTCTTTATGAATTAAAATAGGAGGGGGAAGACTAAAATATCTAAACCTTGTCATAATTGCCAAGGTTGGCATCATAGGTGGTGTTTGTACCTTAATTTGGAGCAATTTATGCATAATCAAATTTGACTTAGGAAATACAGGCTGAACTATAATAAAAGAGGTAGAAGTTTGTTCTCTAATTATTCTATTATTGATTTGGTTTATAAATCTTACATCTCCAGAGCCTTGACCCTTATATTATTGGCCATATTGAAAGTGACCATCATGTGGGGGAATGAATCATTGATTAATATTTAAATCTTGAAAAAGGATCTTGGTTTTGAAGGTTATTGCTATGGTCATAAAATAGATTTGGAGGTTTTAAGATATTGTCGGAATTTTAATTTCTTGCCTCCCTCAAATGATCTTGAGTTTGTTGATGATAATTCGTTTATAAAAATTTAATGGAACTACCTTATCAATTTGCCTATATATGCTTGTAAGGTGTTTTTTTCCATAATTTCCACAAATAATTCTATTTTCTATCTAACAACTACCAAGTGGGTGTCTTTTGCTACAAAGGTGATGTATTTCCTCTCTTGATCTTGGTTAGTTTTTAAAACTTTAATTATAATAATCATGGCTTTGTAGATGAGAATTAAATCCTATATTATCTTAGTTTCTATAAAAGGGGATGTAAGATGATTGCCGTCTAAGATTATGTTGGTAATTTTGTAAGTTTGAATAAAATTAGCTAGTGTGCCCTGAATGATTGTATTGAGTATACTACAACCCTAAAGTGTATCTAATAAATTCTATAGAAGGTGGAACTTGATTTGGATTTTGGCCCTTGATAAACAAGGTCATTTGTTCTTGCATAGTTTTTATTTATTGTGCTAGCTCATTTTAAAATTTCCTTTGACTTTAAAAGACTTCATTTTTAAATTCTTCCTTCTATCTATTTTTATCTTTTGGATACGTCAATTTTGGGAAGCTAGATGGTAATCTAACCTCTAATGGTATAGAATAATGGTTTATAGGTTGAAATTAATTTTCCATAATTCTATAAGGATGTTTTTGAGACTTATCTATATTTTGAGCATTAATTAATATAAAACTTGGAATTCTATGGTCTTCCTTCTTCCACATTATTTCTTGTTGTTTGTCAATGTCTTCAATCATCCATATTATCCTTTTGGCATCCTCTAAGTTTTTTGGCCTTCTTTTTAGGATTTCTCTAATCGTACCTTTTTTGTTGAATTCTTAAATTAAAAAAAAGATAAGAGTGTCATCTGTGAAAAGGGTTCTTACAAATTGATTCATTATTAATTCAAATTGCCAAATATATTTATCAATCTCCTCCCCTTTTCCTTAACTCAAAGAAGAAAGGACCATGAGGGCATTACTTTGCTCTACTTCTAGTCTAAACTTTTCTATGAATGCTTTCATAAGCATGTTCCAATTTTTAAAGATTTAGGGAGGATGATTTTTATATTATTCATAAGCTCCATCTTTTAATGTGCTCGAAAATCACACAAGATAATATCCAGGATTGATTATCAAACATGTTGTGAGAAGTTCTTTAAATCTTTCTACATGTGATGTTGGATCGTCATCCCTAGTTCTTTTAAAGATTGAGAGATTGTGAGACATGGGAGCTGCTTGCAATCCCCTTGAAATTACAATGGGCAAATCCCTTGGTTAAAACAAAGGATTTACGGGTATAGGATTGGAAGAGGCTTTCCTACCATGATCCATTGAAAGAGAATTAGGTCTTGACTCTTTTCTTTCTTGATTTATTTTTCTAACAAGATTAAAGGATTCTAAATCTATTCTATCTTCTTCTATTACTTGCTTAGGATTTAGTTCCAATGGATTGAGTACAAATATGTCTTATGACATTGTAGGTGTATCTTGGTTGTCAAAGCGATAGACTTCAATTCATCTAAATTTTAGAGTGGAATTTATAAAGAATTTTCTTGGATTTTCAAAGGGTGGAATTTGTTAAGATTGTCTAGATCTAATAGAACAATGCATCTAGTACAACTATGGACATAACGTTGTCGTGGTAGAGAGAATCTGCCTCAAGAAAGCGTTGGACTTCTGGCTGCAACTAAATACTCAATCAAGATCCAAAATAATAAAACCCTCAAAATTTATATAAAAGTTTTTCTTTTAGAGCTATTACACCCAATACATAAGCTTTATTTCACAAAAACACAACTATATCAAAATACTCTAAACCCTCATTCACCCGTAGGAAGGGAATTTTTTCCGAATCTTATTAACCTATAACTCTTAATCTAACTATTCAAATCCACTAAAATTTCACATGAAGTATTGATATGCTCTTATTAGTTAGCACAACAAATTTCAAGTGTTGATTCTTTATTGATCTTTAGATATCGTAAAATTCCTAATAGTAGTTTTAAACCCTTGTTTTCAAACACCCAAGTACTAAATTCTTCATATCTCACAAATCCAATGTCCAAATGCTATGAAACTTTGATGTGTAGCTTCTTAGCACAAAGATTCACCTTCTTGGAAATTTTTAGACAAAAGTTCGTCTAGAAACTTAAGATATGGCAAAACCCATCACTATGAATAAAACGGCCTACTTACTGCCTTGGAATTCAAACTGCTGTCTTTGACTCCCAATATCTCCTTCTTCAGAACTTGTATTGTAGAAATTCTTCCACATCAAGTGTAGAGCTTGAAATCGCCTCTCTAGCCGCACCTCCTGATCTCCAAAAGCTCTCATACAACTCCTCCAATCCTCGATAGAGTGACAGTAGGTACAAATTGCACACCTTAATTTCAAGCGCCTACTTCTCCCTCATAAAAACTCCAAATCTCTCAATTTTTATACCAAAATTGTAGCCCAAAAAACAAGCTTTGTAACCCTAGTCTCTGATTTTCAAATGGCCTTCTTGAAGTCGCCGAAACCCTTCTTCTTGCTGCGGGCAGCCTCCTCAAAGCCCATTGGGCATGGTATTCAACCAATAGGAATGAAGAATTTCACCCCTTGTCTTCATTCATCCTCACTTTGTCTTCATCCTTCCAAATAGGCCTCTTAGTAGTTTAATTCTTCTTCTTTGGACCCCAATTGCCTCTCAAGGCTTTATAGTAAATATTTAGGCTCTATATAATTTAAAAGCCATAACCAAACTAAGTAAAATCTAAAATAAAGTTTCTTACACCAACCCCCTTTAATTTACTTTACTAATCATTCTAATACATATTTAAACCTATAAATATATTATACATTTTGAGTAGATTTTACATACTGTAAGCAATTACAGTACGACAACGTTGTCGTATGACATTGCCTTCTATCTGGGAATACACTGGATACCTGGCTGTAGAGAGTTTATTTGAAATTTGATGGCAAAATCCAACAGGTCATTTGTCCTCAATAAAAAGGACAAATAGTACAAAAATCTCACAAAAGAGAAGTTATATATGTAAATCCTCTTGTATTCAAGTAAGTTTGTGCAAAAAAGGTTCAAATTTCTACAAAAATCCTTCAAAACTTTATTCACCTGCAAGGACTTATTTCTTGCTAAACTTTAGAGTCCAATAACTCTTGATCGAACCATTTAGTTTCTATAAAATTTAATTCAAAGTGTAGATAATCTTCTTAAGTTTCATCACAAGAAAAAATCAACCATCAATTCATTTTCGATCGTCTGATATCTCAAAATCCCTAGCAGGTGCTTGAAACCCTAGCTCAGAGACACCCGAATCTCACAAACCCAAAACCCTAATGCCACAAAATTTATATCTCACAAATCCAAAATCCTAATGCCACAAAACTTTTGCACATAGTCTTGTGACATAAGCATATACACTCCTAAAAATTTTGAGCCAAAAATGTATGAAATTGCCTAAGATATAGCTCAAAATGTAAGCACTATGTAAGCAGGTCACTTATTGCCCTTAAGTTTGTAAGCATTGACTTTAACTTCTAGTATCTCCTTCACCTTAGCTTGGATTTTATCAAGCCATACATAAAAAGTGTAGCTGTGAAAGTGCTCTCTCCAACCCTAGTCGCCGATCCTCAATTGCTCTCTGTATGCGTGAGTTATATCCAAAAGAGTGACAATAGGTCCAAAATCAACACCTTAACTTTGGGCATCTATAACTTCTTCATAAAAAGTGCAAATCACACAAAATTTGCACCTAAACCAGATCCAAAAACCTAAACCTTATGATCCTATCCTCTGATGTTCGACTCTACTCGAAAAACAAACCCTAATTCCTAATAAACCCTCGGGCAGCCTCCTTGAAGCCCATTGGACATGATTTTTGGCCAATTACAATAGAGATTTCTATCATCCACCTCTATTCATCCACATGGATGGCCAAACTACCCTTTTTATACTAAAGACCCTTTTCTAACCCTTCTTCTTATAAGATTTATATACTTTGTACTTTAAGTACCAAATAAAAGAAGTAAATAAGATCTTAAGGATCACCAATGTCTAACAAAGGTGACTTAAGATATATACAAGTTACTATCAATATAAAATTAACTTCAAAAGTTAGTACTAAAAAAAAAATAAGATTGTATAAACCTTAATAATAATCCTTTTAATAGATCCTTTTTAAACTAACAACGTAACCACATCCTATAACCAATAAAAGTCCACTAATATGGCTCTCATTTAGCTATGTAATAAATTATATATTAAATATACATGTACAATTTTTTCACATAGTAGCCAAACCACAACATGACAACGTTCATCTAGGCTCATAATTTTAACATACCAATCTCTAAAAATTTAATTTTAAAAATTATTTTTGCCATCCACCTGTAACCCACTTAAAATACCTTTCAATAGGAAAGAGAAACAAAATAGAAGTAAATAAAGAGAGAATGATTGCTTCAGTATCATCTCAAATAATATTTTTCCCAATTTTATTTATTATACAATACTACCTTATGTAGAAGTGATCCTAATCAACAATAACGTGAAAAAAAATTCTTCACTAGGATGGCAAGGAGCCCAAGCTCACTTTTTTTTTTATTTTCTTTACACAAAATTTATTAGAGACTTATCCATTATAATGGTTAACAACAAAGATTATATTATAAAAAAAATTCTTTACAATCAATTCACACCACCTTGAAGGAGAACTCACCTTATTGTATCTCCAGTCAACTTGATATTTGTTAATAAAAGCCAATAAATATTTAATGTCCCCTTACTTGATCTGAGCTAAACATTCGAGTAAAGATTAGGATATAATACTAATGAATTAATGGTTCTATCTATCTCCTATATCCATGTCTACAAGAGAGTTGAAGACTTACTGCTCTTGTATCTTCTTCTCAAATTCTATCCTCCAATTCCTAGCTTCTACTCCTTGCTTTTATGTGTATCCTCTAAACTAAAAAGAATTGAAATAAATTGATAAGAGCCAGGGAACTTACTTGAAACCTAGCTTTTTAGTGCTACTTCTTATATTATGTCCTTCACTCTTCAATCCACAACTTGTATTAGTTTAATGAAATAAAATTTAACCAAATTACTTAATTGAAGACTTGCCTTAGAAATATGGTGTCTTGAGTAATTGCTCTTCTTTTTTTCTTCTTCTTTTTGTGTTGTGAATGAAATAACTTATCTAATCTACTATTGGAGAATTTTTCCTATCCTACACTTGTGAAGAAATGGGATATGGTGGATGGAGAGGATGATTAAATTCCTCTACCATTAGAAAAAGGCTGTTCACAAGAAGATTTACAAGTATAAAGTAAAAGATTGCTTATTCAAACAACCAATCCTTTGTCTGCTCTAAAAAGATGGGATACAAGGAGTGGAGAGGGTGATTAAATTCCTCAACTACTAGAGATGGGCCTTCAATAAGAAACTCACAAGGAAAGAAGTGATGAAACCTTTGAAGATGAGCTCCACTCCAAAAATCGCCACAATTTAAATATTGATGAAAGGTCAATAAAAATTACACCACTCTAAGTTTATTCTTCAAGTATTTTTATTCAAAAAAATTCAATTGAAAATAGTCAACAGGCTCTAAGAAATATCTTTTCAAATAAAGAGTATACAAAATTGTCAAGGTAGTGAATTCCCTTCTAATCGAAAACTTCACTAAAAATTGAATTTTTGTCCAAATAAAATGTATAATAACTCTTTAAAAAGCTAACAATAAGGTGAACAATCTCACCAAAATTCAAAGGCAAATAAAAAATATAATAATCTATGGATTTAATTGATTTTTTTTTATAGTAAAGCGTAAGAGTATTATCTATATTTTGAAGAAAATTTTATAAAAATTAAATAATTCAATCAAGAGTTGTTAAACTCTAAAATTTAGAACAAAATAAGTCCTTATGGATAAATAAGGTATTGAAGGATTTTATAGCAATTTGAGCCTTTTTGTACAAACCTACTTAAATATAAAAAGATTTACTAATATAATTTCTCTTTTGGGCTATCATTATATTATTTGTCTTTTTTATTAAAGACAACTCACTTATTAGAGTCTTACCAATAAGTTTCAAGTAAAATCTCCATGGCTAGATATCCAATGTATTCTCAAATAAAAGATCACGTCACATGATAACGGATACAATGTTAATAAATATACATGAGAGCCATCTAGAAATCTACCAAATATATTAGTAAAAATCAATACGTTTTATCAACAACATCTGTCAAAATTAAGATAAAGAATCAAAAAAATCTTTACTTTAAAGCAAAGCAGATTCAATAGAGGTTTCATTCTAACTTGTATCATTATTTGCTATTTCTTTGAATTTTTTCGTGTCTAAGAGATGGAAAATCAACAAATAACAAATTCACCTTATGAACCATCATTTGTTGAATTATTAGATAAGACATTACAACTATCACAACCTTCAAGACAATAGAATAGAGATGAAGATCTTCAAGAATGACATATTCTTCCTTAGATTGATGGTAAAGTATAACATATTTGGTATCACGACTTTGGAAGAGACTCTTGATATTTGATGATATTTTTAGAGGTAGAAATTAATCTTGATGTTTTCTTTGAATAAAGTTATGAAAGCCTCTACAATGATCAAATAATAGGATGGTCCTCTTGTTTTTGTATTGGACAGTATTGATGGCTAAAAGGACCTATCAATTACCTTTGAAGGAAATAAAGATCAGAGTATGTGGCAAGCACAATCAACGCATTTTAGACTTCTTCAATATGTAATCACTATTCCTTGAGGATCTTGTCTTTAGAAAAGAGAATAATATCATAGATATAAGATTTATTTCAATAATTATCTAATTGATATAGATAGATAGAAGGAAGTAAAAGTAGGTTAATTTGATAATATCTTATAGAATAGCTTCTTAGAAGCTTCTTAGATGCAAATTCACCTTTATACATATCTATAGGTGATTGATAGATTAAAAATGTGGCCAACAAGCTAACCACGTGTTATATATGTTAGTAGCTTGTTGAATAAGTTAAGTACATGGTACACATGTAAAAAATTTGTATTACAAATTTGACATGTGTCTTACAAATTGGATACGTATTGGAGGTCTCATAGAATGCTGCCATGTAGTTTTCAAGTAGATAATATATATAAAGACAAGAATGAAGTTTTCTTCATTGTTGTGAATTCCTTTCTTGCTTCCAATCTAGTCAGAAAGTCATTATATTTTCTAATCTTTAACAATAGCCATTCTAATTTTTTCTTTTATATATATATATATATATATATTATCATTTTTTTTAATATAGATTTTATAAGTTTATATATCTTTTTTTAATTTGTGTCTTTGATAATTTTCTTGTTTAAAAAAAAATCACCAATTTTAAGTAATTTTGAAGTTATTATAGAAGCATTTGGAAAACACGACAAGGTTTATTAGACAATAGCTAAGATCCAAGATTTGTATTAAGAGGCGTGCTCTATATCAACCTATACATTCGATTTTAGACAAATAACATGCAATATTAATTAGAATAAAGAAGCCTTAATGAGTCAATTCTATTAAAATTTGAGAAATAATGTGAAGGATTTGTTATTATCACTTTCAGATTTATAATCACTCAATGAAGCCATCAACTAAGTTATGAAATATAATAATCAATTATTTCAACATTGTCAAGATCAATGTTCATAAGCTTCAACAAAATAATACGTAATTCAATATAATCCTATTACATTGGCAAGTATTTTAAATTCACATTCAAAAGCAAAAGATATGCAACTTAATGTAGTATGTTTTAAACTTCTTAGTCTACAAAAAAAGAAGCATTAGATGAAAGAAGGTCTATATTTATATTGTGGCAAGGAAGACCATAAGATTGGCAATTGTCTAAAAAAATAAAATTGATGCATCACCAAAATCAAGAGTACAATTGGTCAAAAAAACAAAAATATTCAGCCGTAATAGGGACCAGGGGGCTGGATAATTTAACATCATTAAACTATTCAGGTTCCTTTCTTTCTGCTCAATTTGCTCATTGCTTTATAATTCCTTTGTGTCTTGGCTGTCAAAAGCTTCAAGCAATTGTTTTGTTGAATTCAAGGGCATCTACTTGTTTCTTAGATGAAGCATTTGCTAAAGTTTATAAAATTCTTCTAGTACAAAAATTCAAACCTGTTCATATAAAAGTAATAAATACATGATCTTTATCCTTTGGTAGTATCATCCATGAAACAACACCTATAGAAGTATTATTTGAAGACCAAAATAGTCAAATTATATTTAATATTATTAGAACTCCTTCAAATCTTATTATCTTTAGACTTTCTTGGTTGAAAAAGCATAATCCATCTATAGATTGGAAGTTGTAAAGAAAGACATTTTTAATAGGAATCCCTAGAAGAAAACTTTATAAAAAGCCATGAGTTGGTAAGTCTATATTTGTTGAAGTAAGGACCTTTATAAGATCAGCTAAAGAAGATACACCATTTGTTATTTATATGACTCAATTTTAAAAAGATATGATTGCATTGGCAAGTATTTCAAAGAAATATAGTAAATTTCAATAAATTTTTTAGAAAAAGAATGTTAATATATAATCAAAGCACTTATCATATGATTGTGCCATAGATCTTTAAGAAAGAACATTGTAGTGGTAGAGAAAATTTGCCTCAAGAAAGCACAGAGCTTCTAGCTATCACTAATTACTTAATCAAGATTTAAGTATAAAAAAGCTTTCAAATTTATATAAAAGTCTTCTTCATAGGGATATTACATCTAATACATAAGTCTTATTTTTACAAACATTCAAAATATAATAAATATTCTAAAACTTTCATTCATCCGTAGAGAAGGAATTTTTTCTAAACTTCAATAATCCATAATTTTTAATCCAACCTTTCAAATCCACTCAAAATTTATATAAAGTATTAATATATTTTTAACAACTTCCACAACAAATTTCAACCATTTATTTGTTACCAATCTTTAGATATCGCCAAAATCCTAATAATAACTTCAAATCCTTATTTACAAACATCGACGTACTAAATTCTTTATATTTCACAAACTAAGTGTTTAAATGCTATAAAACTTTGATATATAGCTTTTTAACATAATATTATATCTTCTTATAAGTTCTTATATAAAAATTCATCCAAAAATTCAAGATATGGCAAAAACCATCACTATCAATAAATAGTCTACTTATTGATTTGAAATTCAATTTGCTATCTTTGACTTCTAATATCTCCTTCTTCAAAATTTCAAATCTAACAATTATTCTATATTAAATATAGATCCTAAAATCACCTCTCTAATTGCACTTTTTGATTTCCAAAAGCTCTCATACAACTCCTTGTATCATCAAAAGAGTGACAATAGATACAATTTGTACATCTTAATTTCAAGCGCCTATTCCTCTCTCATAACAATTCCAAATCTCTTAATTTTTATACCAAAATTATAGTACAAAAAATAAGCTTTCTAACACTAGTCTTTGATTTTTGAATTCTTTCTTTGAAGTTGCCAAAATCCTTGTTCTCCTCACAAACAACCTCCTCAAAGCCTATTGGACATGACCATTGACCAATAGGAATGAAGAGCTTCACTTCCTACCTTCATTTATCCATTCTTTGCCTTTATTCTTCCAAATTATCCTCTTAGTAGTTTAATTCTCCATCTTTGGCTTCCAATCTCCTCTCAAGGCTTCATATTAAATATTTAGGTCTTATATAATTTAAATGCCATAATCAAATTAAGTAAATAAAATCAAAATAAAGTTTCTTATATCAACTCTTTTAAATACTTTATTAACCATTCTAACACATACTAGAACTTATAAATATATTATATATTTGGACTATTTTTATATATATTATAAGTAATTACAATATAACATCCACTTCTCTTCATCTTCTTGAGAGTGGTCTAAATCACTCATAGGTTCTTTTACTTGATATTCTTAATCCAAATATTGTGGTGAAACTTCTTCAAGGTCTTTTATTTTAAACCTTCCATCAGCTCTCAACATTCTAATGCTTCCATATCTACTAAAGATGTCTTCAAATATAAATCTTCATATTGCTTCTATAGTCTTGGTTCTCAATGCTCTCTTGTTACAGACATACTTTAAATCACCACATTCTAAGATCTTTTGTAATCTTCTAGAACCTTTTGTAGTCTTCTAGAATCTTCTATAGTTTTTTAGAATCTTTTAGAATCTTTTAGAATCTTCTTCAATTTTCTAAAATCTCCTATAGCCTTCTAAAATCTTCTAGAATCTTCTTTAGTTTTCTTGAACTTACCTTAGTCTTTTAGAATCTTCTTCAATCTTCTAAAATCTTTCTCAATCTTTTAGAATCTTTTAAGATACTCTTAGAAGATTCAATAGGACATAAGACTTATAGTATAAATAAGAAGTAAGACTGAGATACACCTCAGTCTTGCCAATACAAGTCTTGGAATAATTCAAAGTGCTGTTTTATTTCTTGATATCAATCTAGTCTCTTGTTCTTGTCAATCATTTAGTTTTTTTTCTTGTTAATTCAATTCTTTATTCTTGAAATCATTTTGGTTCTATAATCTTTTTATTGTCTCTTTGCTAACCCACTATTTTCCATCCTTGACAGTTTGGCAAGACTATCTAAGTAATTATATCAGAGCTTTGATCTCTTGATAGAAAATGGATTATCCCTCTTCTTGAAGATATTATTATGTTTTAGAAGAGTGTAGATTATTCCTTTCTAAACTAATATGCTTATTTGTTGTAGTTTGATCTTTCTTTGAAAAGAGTGAATTATCTCTTTCTTAGGATACATCACTATATCTTAGAGGTTGCAAATTATCTTCTTCTAAATTAATATTATTTAAAAATATTCTTTTTCAATACAAAAAATATTATACTAATGGCTTGTTGAATTTTTTTTTTTGTCAACATGGAAATAGATTAAGTCATAGGAGGTACATCTTTACAAATAAAGAATAGAATGGCAACTCTTGTAGATCTTTGAGCTCTTTTGGATACTATATGAGAAGAAATGGCATTCTTTTGCAATCCAAAAAAAAAACCATAAATAAAGCAAGTATTTGAAGAAACTAAGTGAGAAATTTATAATTTGTAATAAGAGATTATACAATTGAGGGAAGCAAGTGGTAAACAAGTTATGCACATAATCTCTCTAGAAGCTCCAAGGCTTGTCAGAAATGAGCCAAAGGCTAGTATGCTTGATAAATTTGATAGAATAAAATCCAACTTTTAAAGATTTGTGCAATAAGTTTGATCAATTTTTAGCAATATCTATCAAAATACATTTGCTACATCTTCAAGAATATCAAAGAAGCTATTAACATATCTTGAATCCATACAAATTGATACAATCCAATTCAAGCTATTAATACTTATAAAAAAGAATAAACGTCAATTAAAGAATTTATATTTATATTATAAAAGATTTAATCACAAGATAATAAATTATTCAAATAAGCCTAGAGAATTCAAGGCACAAGGTATAATATCCAAATTAGAGAGGTCAAGAAACAATAACGTCTAGCCATAGTAAGGACCTTGCAGTTGAATACCTTCAAATCTAAAATACCAAAAAAAAAAACTCTTCCTATCTCTAAATCCAATATCCTATTTTATACTTTTTATACATATAAAAATTTTAAAATAGGAGATTTTTACTAAAATCTTTTTAGATATTGGAGCCTTAGCATATTTTATGGATAAAGATTTTACAACCAAGTACAACTTAGTACTTGTAAAAAAGATCCATCCCACACTCATTAAAGTCATTGATAGAAAAAACCTTATAGTATAGGATATTATTGAAGAAACCAAATGTCAAGGACATACTTGTCAAAACCTTCCAGAATATTTTAGAAGGTTCCTAGAACTCTCTAGAACCTCTCAAAATCTTCTAGCATCTTCCAAGTAGATAGAAGTTGCTTGAGAAGCTTCCTAGTTGGTGGAAGTTGTTTGAGAAGCTCCCTACTTGGTAGAAGTTGCTTGAGAAGCTTCCTAGATAGGAATATATATTGGAGTCGAGGTTGAAGAGTTCTTCAATCTCAACAACATATTTCTTGAAATTCTAGCTCACGTCTTTGATGTTGTTCTTGTATTCATCTGATTAATCTAGTTCTTGCCAATTCTTCTTGAACTTCTTGTTTAGACTTCCAGTCTATACTCTACGTCCGTGACACCCAACCATTAGAAGTGGTACTAGAAGATCAAGTATCACGCATTATCTTCAATATCATTTGATGTCCAATAAATCCTATTGTCATTAGACTTCTTTGATTTGAGTTGTATAATCCTGATATTGATTGGAATTTGTAAAAGATTTTTTCAAGATTTAAAGATGAAAAGAAGAAACGTGACATTACTTCATTTCTTGAAGCTAAAGCATTTATACAAGCAACAAAGAAAGAAGCTATATTTGTATTTTATGCTATCTCAATGAAAGATCTAATGGAGCAATTGAAGCAAGATATCCTAGCCAATACTAAGACCTCAAATATATATTTGAAAAGAAGAAAGTAGAAATATTACCAGAATATTATTTTTATGATTAAATAATTGAATTACAAGATAGAACTCAATCTTTATTTGGTCTAATTTATAATCTCTTATAAATGGAGCTTACAACCTTATAAGAATATATTGATGAAAATCTAGCCAAAATTTTCATTAGATATTTGTAATCACTTGCGGGAGTTCTTATCTTATTTATAAAAAAAAAATATGATTCTTCATATATGTATGAGGACTATCAAGGTCTGAACAAAGTAACTATAAAAAAACTACTATCTATTATCATTAATCTCAGGATTATTGGAATAATTAGAACATGCAAAGATTTTTTACAAAGATTGATTTGAAAGGTGCCTACAACCTAGTCAGGATCAAAGAAGCAGATCAATGGAAGACAATATTTTGTACAAGGTATGGATATTTTGAGTATAATATTATGCCTTTCAAACTTACAAATGCACCTGTAGTCTTTCAACATATGATGAATGATATCTTGCAGGAATACTTAGATGACTTTGTAATCAAGTACCTGGACGATATCTTGATCTTCCCTAAGAACGAACAAGAATATGAACATCATGTACGTATGGTATTAGAGAAACTACAGTGTCATGATGTAACATGACTATTAGGTGAAAGAATGTAGAAATAGTATATTATAGAAGATCTTAGTTCAAAATATTTAGCAAATCTATCTTAAAAAAATAGATAATAGTAAAAAGGGAGTAAAACTAATGAATGTTAATACTACTCTTTTTACAAATGAGCTTCTATTTACTTTGTAGGGCCATAAGTAAAGCAAAACAAAGTAGATTGGGAAATAAAATGATATAGGCATATATAGGAAGGAGTTAAGAATAGATTTTAGAAAAACTTACTATAAAAATCTCGAAATAGATACCCAAAAAGGACTGATTATGGGCTGGAGTCAAAATCAGACTGTGAGGCACAAAACCACGTGCCTATGGCAGATCCGGGAGGCTTTTGTAGATCGGAGATTGAGATTAGGGAGTGAACTTTAAGGATTTTGTATAGAAATTAATTTCAAGTGATTTGAATAAGAAATGACTTTGCAATAGCTTTGCAAAATCAAGGTTGTTTTTGGCAACTTGGAATTTTGTGAAATAAAATAGGGTTGATGTTTTAGACAATTTCAGAAGTTTTGTAGCTGATCCACGTCTGAAATTTGTGGATTTTTGGATATTATTGTTGTTAATGTGTGCTATGCGTTTGAGCTGATTCTAATAGTTTAATTGTACGTAATTGAGGTTTAAATGGGTCAAGGTCTCGGAAATTAAGTTTTAAAGGTCAGTTAGGATTTTTGAGATCTTGAGCAATCTGCCAGTTGGATTGGAATAATTTTTGTTTGTGTGGATAATAGACTTGTTTTCCTATACACATGAGTGATTTGAAACTGATTGAATAGTAAAGAAGGGAGAAATCAACACTGGAATATCAACATCAAGGTTGGAGAAGGAGGCTGATCAACACCCAAGAAGTTTTTAGGATTTTTCTTCCATTTGGTAAGTTTGATTTCCTTCAAATTTGCTGTGCTTGTTGCTAACTAAGAGATTAAAAGGTGTACAAAGTTTTAAGTAAGATCAACGGTCTAATCAATAGATATTGAGGTTCTAATTTTTCCTAGGGTTGATTTGAATTGATTAGAATTTGGTTTAAGATTTGGTTAGGATTTGGTTTAGGGTTTAGGATTTGTTTAGGATTTGATTTAGGATTAGGATTTGTTTAAGGTTTGATTTAGAGTTAGGATTTGATTAGGATTTGACTTAGGATTTGACTTAGATTTTGACTTAGGATTTGATTTATGATTTGAATAGGGTTTGATCTAGGGTTTGATTAGGATTTTATGAGGGTTTGACTTAGGATTTGAATTAGGATTTGACTTAGGTTTTGACTAGGGTTTGACTAGGATTTGACCAGGGTTTGACTTAAGATTTGACTTAGGATCTGACTTAGATTTTGACTAGGATTTGACTTAGGGTTTGACTTAGATTTTGACTTAGGGTTTGATCTATGGTTTGATCTAGGGTTTGATCTAGGATTTGACTTAGGATTTGACTTAGATTTTGTCTAAGATTTGACTAGGGTTTGACTTAGGATTTGACTTAGATTTTGACTAGGATTTGACTTAGGTTTTGACTTAGGATTTGACTTAGGTTTTGACTTAGGATTTAAGTAGGATTTGACTAGGGTTTGAACAAGGTATGACTTAGGATTTTAAGATTTCTATTTTTAATATTTTCTAAATTTAATATTTTATATATTATTTTCTTTTATGATTAATATATGATTTATTTACTCTTCTTTTATAATTTCTTTAAGATTAGATCAAAGTTTGATTAATATTGTTAAGGTTTAATAAAAGTTGTTTAGGATTCTATTAGAATTGTTAGGATCTTGTTGTTGTGTATTACCTTTTTATCTTCCACAGCCAGGTGCCCGGAGCATTCTTAAGCAAAATTGCACGTATTACGACAATAAAAAAGTAGATTGTATGTCAAATTAGAGAAGTGCTCTTTCCGTCAACCATTAGTTGAATTTTTGGAATATATTATTTCTAAAAATGGGATTTCTATAGATCCAAAGAAAATATAAATTGTTATAGAGTGGAAATAATTATTATCAATCAAAGATGTACAATATTTATTAGAATTTGAAATTTTTTACAAATTCTTTATTAAGGATTATTTCAAGATTGTGGCTCCATTAACACAAGTTATAAGTAAGGAAAAATTTATTTGGGATGATAAGGTTGAAGAAGCATTCAAGAAGCTAAAGAAATTTTTTACTTCAGATCGTATACTTGTCGACGCAGATCCAACAAAACCATTCATTCTGGAAATGAATGCCTCAGATTTTGCACTTGGATCTATACTCTTTCAAACTTATGATGATGGTAAATTACATCCAATAGCATTTTGTAAGTCATTAAATTAACTCATTAGTTGTTTTAAGAAAAAAAAATATATTTAGAATACCAAAATTATAATTGTAAAGTAAAGATGTGTTTAGATGATGCTAAATGAAAGAAAATAGTATTAGTGAAAAAAAAAATAGGCTCTTAGTAAGGCTTGGAGGCAATTATCTTAATTAATTTAGTATTTTTTTTAATTATAAGAATTAGCATTTAATTATTGAGACCAATATCTACATTGGCTTTCTAACTTTATGTATCACTTATTAAATATATATAAATGTTACTTAGTAGGTAGAAGAAGCATGAAAAATAAATATTATATCTTTGTAGTTATTTATATAAAAAATAGGATTTTTGATTGATTTAAATTGATTATATTATTATAAAAAATCACCAAGGTAGAATAAAATAGTCTTAAATTGATATTATTATTTTATAAATATTATAGAAATTTTTAGAATTTATTTAGAATTTACATAGAATTTTTTAAGAATTTTTAGAACAATTTTGAAGACTTTGGTTAAAATAAGTTTTACCACCTTGGGAGCCATTATGAAGAAATGGAGCAAGATTTGAAGGCCATACAAGGTTCATAGGCTAATTAAGTATTTTTAAACACCATGGTGAAGTCAAAATTGCAAAAAAAATGAGTTTTATTAGTAGAAAATAGGAGGACCAGTAGCTAGTATAGTCCTTATAGGAAGGGAGGTGCACAAGTCCCAAATGGATTGTGGCACCTTAGATGGAGGTAGGAGGATAAGACTAAGGCCTTGAGGCCTCTCTAAGACACCCTATTATACTACTTATGAGCCTTGGTGAGGTTCGAACTCATGATCTCTTAAACAAGATATTCTTGAGGTAAAACAATTTTATTTAATTTTTTACTATTTATCTTCTATCTTTGGAATATCATAACTTACTCATAGTAATTCAAATTTATATGTTTTTTATAACATTGGAAAGACTAAAAGAATTATCTATTCAAAAAATTTATTTTTATTTTTATTTTTATTTTTTATTAGATGAAAACACAATGAATAAATTGTGATATAGTTGTGAATTGTGTACTTGCTTGATACCATTTACTTCTCTTATTTTGTGGTTGTTATTCTTGTTGCTCTTGCTATTTATTTCCTTCAATTTATACCATCAATTATAAGTAACTCTTAAATGAAGCCATCTTGTAACTTGGTTGAGGGATAAATTTTAACCTCATATTTTGGTACGTTTGCCGGAAGGTGGTGCTTCTAATTATGTAGATGAATGTGAAGTGAGTTAATGGTGATTAACCTTTTATGTGGACTTCTTGAGTGAGTATTTTAGATCTATTTTCTATTACATTTTGAAACTTATTTTCCAAGAAATTTTAACCTCACATTTTAGAACTTATTTCCCAAGATTTTTGGTGGCGTCAAATATGGAAGGCTATGAAGAACTTTGTGCTTTCTTGTGACATCTATTTAAGGTCTAAGAATCCTTGATATCATCCTTATAGGCTCTTATAGCCCTTGCCTATTCTAAAATGATCATGGTCTTTTATTTCAATAGATTTTATCACAGATCTGCTACCATCAAATTTATTGGATAGTATCTTTGTGGTGGTTGATTGACTCACAAAGATGGCTCATTTTATTCTTTGTAAGAAGATCACTTCTAGTGAAGAAATGGCAAGGCTCTTTCTTGATAATATATATCAATAACATATCCTATTAGATGATATTGTATTTGATCAAGGATCCCAATTTGTATCTAAGTTTTGAAGATGTCTTTTTGAAATATTGAAGGTAGATATTAACCTTTTTTCACCTTTTAATCCTCAGATTGAAGGCCAAAGAGAATAAATTAATTATTTACAATACAACATCAATTATTAATAAGATGATTGAGTCTCGTATCTACCGTTAGCAAAATTTGGATATAATAATATTATTCATGCTTTAATTCAGCAAACACCATTTTATTCCAACTATAGATATCATCCAAAGCTTAATCTATAGAATACTCCAAAGAACAACAATCTAATAGCCAAAGGTTTTGTAATCCATTTATTGCAACACCAAACAACCTTGAAGCTTCAATTGTAAGGAGCTCAAGATGCTTATAAGGCATTTGTAGATAAATTCAAGAATCAATTACTTTCTTTTCATATTGGAGATAAAATATGATTTTTTTAATGAAATATCAAGACCAAGTGATTATACAATAAGTTAGACTATTGGAGGCTAGAACCATTTTCCATTCAAAAGCAAATTAATCCAATAGTATATCACTTGGAACTACCATCTTCTATGAAGATACATCCAATTTTTCATATCTCTCTTTTAGAACCTTATAAAAAGTCACATATTTTGAGAAGAATATAACAACTATTTCTTAGTATCAAAATCTAGACCATAAAGATTATAAGATTGAAAAGGTACTTGATTTACAATAAAGGTGAGACAAATTGAAATATCTTATTTATTGACACAATTATGATATTAATAAGCACACATAGGAACCAACAAGAAATCTCACCAATGCGTCTTAAAAGGTATAGGAATTTCATCAACTCTATACCCACAAACCTAAATGTATTTGATGATAATTTCTTCATGAAGATTAGATTCAAGGAATATTTATAAAAGAGAGAAAGTTAAACTAGAGCTTCTATCAATATGCAATCATTTATTCCAAGATAGAATAGAATAGTAGAAGCAAATCAATTATTATGTCCAACTTATAAATGTTGAGAGATTTAGCAAAACATGATTTAAAAATTTCACTTTTTATGCAAGTTTTGAATAAAACAATGAAATTTTCACAGCCTTTAATTGAGCAAAGTGAAGACAATACATTTCAACACCAAGTATAACCACAATTGGAGCTATTAGAAGCAACATCCAACCATGTAAGTCTTGATGCCAATATTTGAGCTTTAATGATATTGCTTGAGCTTGAAAAGGTGAATCCTTCTAAGCTTGAGATCTTATTTGGAGGATGTTTTGAAGGCCGCAGTGAAGATCAGATCCTTGGATAGGATGCTTTAACAACAAAGGTATTAGCTTAAAGCCATAAGCAATTTCTCTGAGGATCAATAGAATCTATTGTCCAAGAATAGAAAATAAAATATATAACTTTATTGCTATAGCGTATTCTTGACTTTCTATATATATAGAAAGATTTCTAAAGATATGAGCTCCTCTTAAAATTTGTTGCTAGAGAAGGGAGTGATATTAGAGACATATACTTTAAAAGTTCTCAAAACCATCTAAAATATTTTAGACATTTTTTTTAATTAGTAGAAGTCACTTGAGAAACTTTCTAGTTGATAGAAGGAGCTCAAGAAGCTTCTTAGTTAGTAGAAGCTATTCAAGAAGCTTCTTAGTTTGATGGAAACTGCTCAAGAAGTATCCTAGACATGAATATATATGGGAGTTGAGGTTGAAAAGTTCTTCAATTTCTACAATGCATCTCTTAGAGTTCTAGCTCATATTTCTTAATATTATTTGTGTATTCATCTGATTAATTCAAATTCTTGTTGGTTTCTTCTTAAAACCTTGTTCTAATTTAAATCTCTTGTTTTGTATTCTTATGTCTTTGATACATCTATAATACAAGTTTAAAAATAAGATTTGTAAAAGTCTTATTTATGAATTATGATATGTTATTATTTAACAAAAAATTAAAATTAAAATTAAAATATATTATGAAACTATAAGTATTTATAATTAATTGACACAAATATATTTAAAATTTAATAGTTCTAGTTGATATAAAAATCAACCTATCTTTATAATTGTAACATTGAATTTATTTAATATATATATATATATATATATCTTATATATATATATATATCTTTATATTAATCATATTGTGATTTTAAATATTTTTATATGAAAAAAAAAATATTTTAAATAAAATTTATATAAAAAATATTATAAAATATACCACTAGTATTTGAAGTATTTATTTTAATTTTTTATAAATTGAAAAGCACCTATTAGATAAAAAAAATTTAATTCTTTTAGCTTTCTATTAAATTTTCATATATTACATCTAAAATATATATATATATATATATATATATATATATGTGATGTTTTAATAATATTTTTTAAAAAATAGGTAGAATTTTGTTAAAATTTTGAATAACTTTAAATTTAAGTATATCAAAATTTTGTAGAAATAAAGATTTAGACCAAAAAAAATTTAAACATGAAAAAATATAAAATATATCAAAAAATAAGGAATTAAAACTAAACTATGTACAATTATATTATATCAAAGTAATAGAGCTGCAATAAAAATGATCTTTATATTTTATGTAATAAATTCTTTTGATTCTATATTTTTAAAATAGTATTTTAGTTTTTTTTTAAATTAATCAAATATCTTCTAAATATTTTTGAAATAATATTATATAAATTTATTATTATTATTATTATTATTATTATAAATAAATAAAAATTTTAATTTATTTTAGATTGGAATTATTTTAATAATATATCTAATTATAATTTTATAAAAAGGTAATAGTTTAACTCATATCATGTCATAACATTTAATTTTGATGCTAATTAAAGGTCTTAGTAATATTGTTATATTTCTTCTATATTAAAATTATAATTTAATTTTTATGTATACATCTATCTAAAATCATTCCAAGTTAAGATTTTTTTAATAATTATTAATATATATATATATATATATATATATATATATATAATTTTTATAATAAAATATTTATTTTAAAAATAAATCTGAAAGATTAATTGTATAATTGTTAATATAGTATCTAAACCATTTATGGATTTAATGTCTATATCTTATCCAACTTTATTTATGAATTAATAATCTCTAAATGATAATTTATGGCTTAAATATAAAAAATTCTTTAAATGAAGATATTTCAAAAAATATTATACATATCATTATTTATTTTAAAATATTGGCTTTAAGTAATAAAATATCTATTAAAGTATATTTTTTATTATTTTATTTTTAAAATATCTTTTTTAATATTAAAATAAAACTAATTTCAAATTCTAACAAAAGATAGTTTAACTTTTGCCATTAGCAAGTGAATTATGTCTATAAATTAGTTTGTTGTTTGATCTAAAGAACTAATTTTACCTATGATAAAGTTAATTAGCAAGTAGTTGTATTTGTATTTATGTTTGTATTGTTTTAATTCTTTTTTTCTTTAAATAATGATAACTAAGAATAACAAAGAGAAAAATAAAGAAATATAAAAAAGATAAAGAACATTAAAGAAGCTAAGGCTTCTACAAATACATTGTTTAAAAAGTATTTGTTTTTTTATCTTATCAAATGCTAGTTTCTTTCAATTTGTACTTAATCTGATTATTTAATTAAAATATTTAAAATAATATACACCAAGTTATTTCTTCAAAAGTTTTGTATTAAGTTTAATTATTTTCTTTGTTCCTTCTGGTCTTAGATCTTAATTTGACACTTACAATGTGTGACAATCCACATAGAGCTCTAAATGCATCAACTCTAAATAAGCATTCTATTTTTTCTTTTTTGGAAACTTTTATAAGAACAAAACACAAAAAATTATAATCAAACCAGGATAAAAATATCCAATTAATCAACAAAGTTATAACTTAAATTAAACACAATGAATTATTAATGATACAAATACTACAATAATATAATATCTAATTAATATAATTATAAATTAATGAAAAATAGAAAAAATTAAAATTAATTTAATATAAATTATAAGCTTGATTTTATTTTTATATATATTTGAAATAAGAATTAATAAACTATTGTATATTGAATCAAAAGATTATTTAAAATAATAGCCCAAACTAAAATTATTCCAATTTGAAAATACTACCAATAGAAGATAGATAAGAGTAATTTATATTTATACCTACTAACTATTTTATTAAGTTGGTTACAAACAATAATATCAAATCAAAAAGTTTAGTTAATAATATTTAATTTTATTTAGTAAATATAATTAATTCCTTATTATTGTTTAAGAAAATTAAATTTTACTTAAATATCTACCAATTTGGCTATAAAATATCTATTGATATATATATATATATATATATATATATATATATATACACACTTTTATCTATCTTTCAATGCTTTTAAACTTCTATTTTTTAATTTTTATTAAAAATATCTAAATCTTCTATTTATCAAAGAATATTAGATATACAAATTTTTCATTACTTCTTATTTCAATAATTTTAGTGGATGCAAAACTTCTTTTTTAACTCCAAGTTCTATATAGTAGATCTATTTCTTAGTTATAATAGTTTGCATTACTATTTTTTTCACTTATTTACTTCTTAAGATGTTTCTTAACTATCCAACTAAAAAATTTGATCTTTATAATTTATCTTTTTGCTAATCAATACCTATATGAATTGATTGTAATTTTTTTAAAATAATCATACTTATTTTGTTAAAAGTTAATAAAACAATAGGCATCTTAACACACCTTACAGTTTTAAATATTACAAAAAAAAAAAAAAAAAAAAAAAAAAACTCTTTTAAAATTAGTTTTAAATTATATATATATATATATATATATATATATATATATATGAAGAAAAAAAAAAGAAAAAAAAAGAAAAAAAAAGGAGATAGTCTAAATCAAACAAATAAAAATAAATTTTAGTTAGAAATCAATTATAAAATTATTAATAAATGATATATAGATAACTATAGTTTTTTTGTTTTTTTATTTTTTATTTTTATTTCTAACATTAAGACATATAATCATAAATTACTAAAGTTATAAAGGCAATCTATAATAATTTTAAAAAAAATTATCTTGCAAATTAAATTAATTAAAAATAATATAATATTTGTTAATCAATTATAATTATTATATTTTATGCATGATTCTAATATTTGCTACTAATATGTATCTTTTTTATTTATTCTTTGTGGCTCTACTTCTAAATCAAACTTAAAAAAGAATGCAATTATTTACAAAGAAATTCAATGAGACTATTTTCCAAAAACAAAGACATTTGAATATATTAGTAAGAACTCTTTAAATAAATCATCACATCTAAAATAAAGGAAAGGCAATAACAATATAGTAGGTCAAAAACGTAGAATTCTTACTAGTTCTAATAGCACAATTTTAGATGTTGCTAGTGCTATATTACATGTATTTAAGTTCATACCATATTGCAATGTGTAAATATTAAAATATTGTCTAAATTCTAATACAATAGCACATTATATTGCAATCTTTTCTTTCAATTCTAACCAATACATGTGTTTCCTTATTAATTAATCTCTTGAAAACTAATAACCTCCAATAATTAATCAAAATTTTGAGAACCAACTTTGTTCTATGGTGCATAATTAATAACCTATGATTTCTGATAACTATTTGATTTTTATTGACTTTTATTAATTAACAAAGGTAATTAAGAAAGGCCACATAATTATATATGATTGGATGAGGCAAGGCCACATGGCTGCTACAACAAAAGTGACTAACCTACATTGTAGGGCCCTAGCAATCCTACCTTTAATGTGCCACCTTTGATGATTAATAACCTTTGATAATTAATACTTTTTCTTGCAATATAAGAAATGTGCCACCTTTGATGATATTAATTAATGGGGGAACCCAATATATATTGTTAACCACATAAGTCTCTATCATGATTTTTTTTTATTTTACTTTGTATTTTATAAATTGAATAAACCAACCATTGACTGCCTTTAAAAAGAAAAAGAATACAGTAGTATTAACACTGCTTGTGAAAATACATCACTTCTTAATAATTTAAATTTTTATACTTATTTTCCTTTCTAAATATGGAGAATGCCGTCAACATTCTCATCGACAGACCCTCAACACCTCTACATTTCTTTTGGTAGCAGAAGCATTTAATCGAATTTAAAAGTTGCTCTACCGTTTCTCCCCTCAATCACTCTCCAACTAAAACTTTTCAACAATTTCCTCTGCTAGTAGTTTAGATTAATTTTTTACCCAAATTCCAACATAACCACCGGTCTCAGATTCACACATCAAGCAATTGCATTTCTTTGCCTCCACTGCCAATATCTTCTCCTTCACAACACCATAGATCAGATTATCAACACCATTACACACATTTGTTGTAGCTTACATCAAATGCACCAATTAATAAACAAAATAGGAAAAAAAAACTTACACAATGTGAGGTTTCCAAAGAGTAGATTCTCCACAATTGTGTTAATTATGATCTCATTCACATAACAGACATACTGTGCTTTTTGCAATTATTCTACCCATTTTCTCACACTCTCCACAACATTTCCCGGAAGGAATCGACAACGCACATCCTCACAACTAATGTCTCCGAGGAAACCACTCAGCACACAAAAAAGACCACACTAAATATAATAATAGCACAGTTGCTGTGACCCATATGCAATCATGGACCCTGGAGTCAGAGAGTAGCGCTACAGGTGAGAGAGATTGTGAGGCCGAGTGCCGCAAACTAGTCTTCAAACAATTCACGTCCTCGTTGGTTGCGCCGTTCCTCCTCTACAAAGAGGTTGAAGCTCGTCATGCAAACCCTACCTGCGTTTTGTTCTATCGGAAGTCCATGCTTACGCCACTTTCTTATCACGTCATTCCAGTCTTTTGCCACTCTTTGAGCTCAATCATTTTGGGAATCGTCGAGTAGGATTTCAACTCTGTGTCTTTGACGTGGTGCGGAGTTGTTGTTGAGATACGTCTGTGATATTGTGTGTGCTGAGATGTGAAGTGGAACTTGTAGGAGTTTGAGGTGGTGTGGAGTTGGAGGAATTGAGATTGTGGAATTGAGAGTGTGATGGATCGGACGCGGGGGAGAGATAGGGCGGAGTAGTGGAGGAGTGTGACGGTGTGATGAGGTTTTGATGTGGAGAGGAGGGAGAGGAAGGGGGCGGGGGAGGTGGTGAAGATGAGAGGAGGGAGGTTTCAAGCGAAGAGCAATGAGGACGCTAATGTGCGGAATGCCGAGGCGTTGTTCGAAGCGAAGACGGTCGTGGAGATCCGTGAAGTTGAATCAATGACGCGCAATGAGATTGAGGCGAAGAAAGAGGATCTTCGACAGCTTGTTGGCGCTAGTTACCGCGACTTGATCGAGTCGGCGGACTCGATTTCGCTCATGAAGGAGTCATGTCAGGCGGTAGTTGCCAACATTGGCAAGATGGAGCGGGGATTTGAGGTTTTGAAGCGGAGCGTGAGTGTGAATGTGTCAACTCCTGCTGCGGACAGTGAGCGAAGGAGGAGAGAGAGGTTGTATGGAGTTGGGTCTAGGGTTAAGTATCTCGTGGATACGCCGGAAAAAATCTGGGGATGTTTGGACGAGCATATGTATTTGGAGGGCGCGGAGCGGTACTTACGAGCCAAGGAAGTGCACTCGCTTTTGACTGGGATTGGAACGAAGGAGGACCTGCTTGGGAGGTTCCCATTGCTGCGCCAGCAGTGGCCCTTGATTGAGAGATTCCGAGGGCAAATCTCAAAGCGTAGTAAGGACAGATTGCAGGAGCCAGAATTGAGCGTCGATAATTATGCGATTGCTCTGGCCGCTTGCGGCATTATCGATGAGCTTAATTCTTCGCAAATTTTCACTCTGTTTCTTGAGTCGCGCAAGTTGTGGTTGAGGTCACACTTGCGTGCGTGGATGCAGGAGAGGAATTCAGGGAAGAATGGAGGAAAGGTTGATAATACAGTGGATGTGGCAACGGCCCTTTGCAAGCTGATGCATATGATCCAGACTTCCTTGTGTCAAATCGGGATATTGTTCCTGGAGGTTTCGACTGGGAAGATGCCTCTGCTCTACAACACTGTTTTGGCAGCTCCGCCGGGTTCACAGCTCTTCGGAGGGATTCCGAATCCCGAAATGGAGGTTGCCGCGTGGAAGACATACAGAGAGAAGCTCGAGAGTAGCATGGTTTCTTTGGCAGGAGCATATATTTCCGAAGCTTGTGTGGAGTGGCTTAAGGATTGCACGGAAGAGATTGCTGTAGAAGCGCGACCGTTGATAACATTGTTAAGGACGGGTAAGGAATTGGCTGATGTCGAAGGTCTGATGCGTGAGGATATGAATAAACATGGAGCATTGGCAGAGAGCCTTGATTGGCTGCAAGGCACCTTCGGAAAATTCATAGACTCTCCATGGGACTGCATATGTGAGCTTCTCTTGAAGTCTCCCACAAGTCTGTGGGACAAGTTGTTTGAGGAATTGTTTATCAACCAAATGAAGACGAACACAAAATTGGATTTTTCCGCAATCAACGTGGAGGAGATGGTCGACTCTTGTCTAGAGGCAATGAGTCCAGCCACTCCTCTAGAAGACACTGATAAGAAGCAAGTGTCAACGGCAAAGGCAGGCGACAATGTCTTGAAGGGTCCGAGTCTTCGTTCCAACGGAATGCTACATTGGAACTCCGATGCTGTGCAGAGTGAGTGGAACGGTGACGCCCTATTCTTTTTCACATCAGAGGTCACAAATGTGAAAGACAAAGTGGACGAGAGTCTTAGATTAATACTTCATGACTTGGTAAGCTTTTTGCAAGGGCCTTATGTACAGATAAGAACAGATTCACTAGCGCCCTATCTACAGGAACAGTGTTTCCAGTGGGTATCAGGTGTAATCGAGGTGCTTGAAGCTCGATTCTCGAAGCTTTCCGAGGACTTTGCCAAGGCAGCTGCCGAAGAATCGAACTTGACCGTAGAGAGTCCAAAGCATGCCTTGGAAGGCACCTTTCAGAGCAGGCTAGTCAGTAGAGGTGGCTTCGACGTCCATGCATCAAAGACAGGAAGGATTTCAAAGGTGGTTGAACAAGCTCTATTTCTGGGTCGACTTTCTGCAGCTTTAGGAGAGCATTCTACTTCTCTGGATTCTCTTTTAGGGTCTACCACATCGTGGACTGATCCTCTTCGTCAAACCTCAAATATGGTTCCGTCTCAGATAATGCGACAATCATTGTGGTCTGAAACAAACTCTAGTTTTGAGGGTCCTGTGAAGTGGTCCTCCAGAATGAGAGTGAGGGTCGCGGCAGCGGCAGCGTCAGCTTCTGACGATGGGGCAGTAAAATTACGAGAGTTGCAAAAGGGTTTAAGGCAGCAGAGTATTGCTGCTCATCGGATGTGGGTTCGTTGGAGCACTGATGGCTTAGCTGGCACGCTCTTGAGGGATCTGCACCAAGATGAATGCTTGTCCACTCCCACACCACTCAAGGCAAGCTCCCACGTTTTTACATGTCTTGATTTTGTGATTTTATAATTTTACATTTTAGTGTATAACTTCAGTTTTTACATTTGAAATACTTTTTACCCCCGAAATGGGCTGGTGTCGTTCTGGCATGAAAGTAATGACGTGTCATCGTAGTTAACTGCTGCATGAAAAGTCAAGCTACTCCATACTTTAGATAGGTGACTCCTATGAGGTTGGTTATCTTGTAATTCATAGATGAGATCTGCACTTATGCCGTGGAACTTTGAAATCAATGTTTTCGACGTTGCCATATTAACCTCATTAGTTCCATTTGTTGTTTTGCAGGGATGGGAAGAGACTGTAATCAAGTCTATTGGAGATGACGGCGTGGAAGTAGACGCGCGTATATCTGTACCAGCTATGCCGTCATCTTATGTTGTTGCATTTCTGTTCGTTGGTTGCCAAGAAATTCATCGGATCGGCGGTCACGTCCTAGACAGATCTGTTTTGGAGTTGTTCGCTTGGGAACTTTTAGAGAAGGTAACCTTGTACCAATTCTGCATACGATTCTGTTAATGGTAACTCTTGATTTAGTTCTCAAATGTTTCTTGCAAGGACCTCTCATCGGAGGTTTACTCCGTTCTAAATTCACAAGCATGAGTGTAGTAAGTTTTGTGAGTGAAATCAGATTCGTAACAACATGCATGTGAGTGGACTATCAAAAGGTTAAGTTTTCGGAATTAGCAATTACCTTGATTGATGCCTTCAAATCTTGGATGCAGGTTCTGACAATATATGAGAAGTTCATGTCTCATCCTTCTTTCATGAACTCACGTGTGTCAGAGAAGGGCTTGCTGCAGCTCCTTTTTGACCTGAAGTTTCTAGCAGATGTTCTTTCAGGGGGTCAAGATGTGAATCTTGAAAGCTTACGTGCATTAGGAACTGAGGATCTGGCTCCTTCCTCCGCACTGAAGGGATCTACGAGTTTGAAAGCAGATATTGGCCGCCAAAAATGGGTCAAAAAATTGCTGGATGATTTACATAATCGTATTGACCCTATCGATTGGGCTACGTAAGTGAACATTTCGTAGAATCTGTGATTTTTTGGAGGATTTTGTTACTGTCGCAACTCAAAAGAGCAGTATCTTTGATGTCTTTCAAATGATTTTACATTTGAAGCTTGTTGCTGTTTTTGTGGAGATATGCATCTTGTAAGTTTTGAGGTATATCGTTCTGCAGGTACGAGTCGTACTTGTGGGAGCAGGAGCGGCGATATTACCAAAGCTGTGCTGTGCTCTTTGGCTCCCTCATCCAGTTGAAACGTCTTCACACCGACGTTCCACAGAAAGTCATGTCTACAGGCGAGACTAATACCCTGAACATGTCTGCAACTGTTCCACGTTTCACATACCTTCCTATCAGGTATATTCCAATCTTCTTGTATTAATTGCAACACCTTTTCAGTCTTACTCTCTTCCATGAGTGAACTAGTTAGAAAAGAGAGTTGTTTTCCCGTTGTTTTGTGGGTTAGTCTCCTATCTTGTGCTATTACTGGTGGAGTGTGAAACTGCATTGCAATATATTGCATCATCGACGCAACGGAGCATGCAATGACACGTAGATGTTTTCTTAGGCTGAGGATATTTTTTTACTGTGGTGGTTTTAGCTGAAGTGACTTGTTTATGGCAGTGTATTACTATGCCTGAATAGCTCGTGTGTGTGTGTGTGTGTTTGTGTGTGTATTATTATTATAATAATAATAACAATAATAATATTTCGGTACCTTTGGAATATGTCGCAGTGCTCCCTTGTTTTCAGTTACAAAAGCATCCCCAATGAGGTCTCGACGAACCCAATCACAAGAGGAAAAAGATGCAGTTTGGAGGGCATCAGTGCATAGTGATGATGCTTCTACATTCTCCTTTTCTGATTCACCATCTCAGAATTCTCAAGGATCTGCCAAGTTGCTGCAGCAACTCATGGGGGTAAGTGATTGTTTTCTACACACGTCCTCATTTACGTGCTCTGTGATTCACCAAAGAATTTAACAAGTAATCTATGGCTTGGTCTCTACATCCTATAATTTCTTAATTATCTGCCAGAAATTGAATGTGCAGTATCATTTAAGTATTAAGGTCTTACACAAATGCATTGAATCTAATTCGGTCGTTCAACGGAATGTGCAGGTGGGAACTAAGTTTGGGGAGGGAACGATTGGGAAGCTGCTTAGCGACGGGCAAGTAAATCGGTTTAAGGACAAGTCCGCTGCAGCTATTTCTACGTTTGGTGATATGCTGCCAGCGCAAGCAGCTGGACTTTTCTCCTCCTTAGGAAGTGCAATGAAACAAGACTCAAAATACGATGTATTAATAGGTTCGACAGCAAGTAACGCTTTTTGAGGACGATGGCTTCACGTGCATCCTTTTACGGAGTCTCCCTGCATAGGCCACACAAATGTCGGAACTGCACTCAGGGTGCATTTTCAGATGTTCTACATTAGGAGTATTCAGCTATTGAGAACAAATCTTGGGTGTTTAGTACAAAGAATATTTGGTCAGAAGGCCTGCCCGGAAGTCCCATGCAGTGTATCTGTGGTCATGTAGAGTTGGACAGTTGATCATGGGTGCAGCAGAGGAA
Source organism: Physcomitrellopsis africana (assembly GCA_036785485.1). Classification (NCBI taxonomy): domain Eukaryota; kingdom Viridiplantae; phylum Streptophyta; class Bryopsida; order Funariales; family Funariaceae; genus Physcomitrellopsis; species Physcomitrellopsis africana. Next base: position 193,264 of record JAWRVF010000311.1, on the reverse strand, counting down.
AAAAAAAGCGCTTATAGCTAATTATAATTCTTTGGTAGCATCCTAATACAGATGATGTTTTCACTATTAGGTCTACACTTTGTTGATAAAGAGAGGGAAAACACCATTTTTCTTGTGGTCTTTGCTATTCCTTCTGTTTCTCGTGCTATTCTACTGTCTGAAGGTTTGTGAAGCTTCTCATGATCGTTTTGAATACAAACGTGGGATTCAGTTTCTGCTTTTATCCTCCAAAACGCAGACGAGCGTGTGATATTATTTGATAATGTCATTACTAAGCTGCCTCACCATTTGGAGCAAAGGCTCAAGGATGAGCCAATGCAGCAATGTCTTTGTTAAAAGCTCAACATCAATCGATAAAAACCTGGCTTCCAAACATGAACTAGGGACAAAGAGTTGGATCAAACGCTCCTAACGATTGATAAATTATCCACCACACCCACCTCACAACCAGATATCCGCAGTGGACAATGTAGACAATTCCCTGGAGATGATGAGAAAGGATTTCCTCGCCCCACAATTACCACTCTGTGACTTCATTCATCCACAGAACAGTCGAGCTAGATCATCAGCATCCCCAAGAACAAGCCGCTGGATTGTGCGACTGTTAATGACGTTCCAAGGGCCTTGAATGTTTGTGGGCAGCCTTGTGTTTGTTGCGGAATCCAATCTGCACTGATTTTGGTTATCAAGCTTGGAGGTTCACAGCTATGGCAATGGCGATGGGGGCTAGAACCCTAACATCAGCGTCGACGTCGCTGGTGTTGCCCAAGTCGTTGTCCAAGGGGGCAGCGTCTGCTCTCCTCGGTCATATCAAGCTATGGACGAGTGTCAAGGTTGGGGGTTCTGGGGCGATGTGCACAAACTCCTCCGGGGTTCGCCGGGGTGGTGTCCCCAGGTCTGCAGTCTCGGAGGTGGCGGCTGCCAAAATTGGTGCCGTCTCCATGGAGGGCTTGCCCGTGAAGGCTTTAATGGAAGTGCTGGACGCGGCCGGTCGCCGGGGCGCCGAGGTGAGCCTTTCTAGAAGATTTTGCAACCTACGTATTGGGGGTGCATGAATTTCTCAAGGAAATGCTATGATTTGGCTTCGGAAATTTTGGGGCAATTCAGTCCTTGAAGCATGTTAATTTCGCAATCAGATATTAGGATTCGACGCTGAGAATATGGGCGTAGCCAATGCTTTCTATTAAGTATGGACCGCAGGTTTTGGATTTATAGACACGAATACTCGTCGGGATTAGAAGGGCCACTGGCAAAATTGAAATTCGGGTTGATACTTTGTGGTGGTTCTTCACGATTTTCGGAGTGCGTAATCTAAATTGATTGGTGAATCTCATTTTTACAATTGCAATGCAGGTTATTATGGCTGCAATTGACAAGCCGCGAAATGTAGATTATAAGGGCAAGGCTGACCTTGTGACAGAGTTAGTGTCTCTCAGCATCTCCCTTTTCTATTCTTTCATTGTAGATTTCAAGACAAATTGCCTTGTGAATCATAGTTTCGGGATGCAATGGATGCAATTAATTTGGAGTCAAGATACATGCATTTCCCGTCATACTGTTACTAGAGGTGACGCAACCTTATTATTGGGTAAAGGCATTGTCCAAATGAAAGATTGTGTGCTTAGGTTTGAAGGCTTTTCTCGCAAAAAGTCTTAGGATTCGCTTTTATACGCTTGAGTCCATAGTACCTTTCAATTATGAGAGATATCTGCTACCTGTGACTGAATGGGTGGAGTTCAGTAAATTACTAAATACTGCGACTATGATCAACAGCACGGATCGTAATACGGAGCTTGCAATTTTAGAGGTCGTCCGGGAGAAGTTTCCAGATCACCTTATTTTGGGTGAAGAGGGTGGCGTGAGCGGAGACTCAAACTCTGACTACCTCTGGTGCATAGATCCCTTGGGTATGTTTGTCTTGGCCACTCACTCTATTTTCACTTGAACTATCTGTCTACTTACTTTCTCAACTTGTTCATTTGGTAGAAATTTGGTTAGAAAAATAAAACAAAAAACAAGCGAAATTCTGGTGAAGGCATTGTAGCTCTTCTGTTTGTTATTCGCTACACGATAAATAGCAGGCCTTGTTATGTTTCAAAGACTTTCTCTTCTTTAAATTTCAATTCAGACATATCTACATTCCTTTGAGTTTGTATCTCTTTGCTTCTTGGCTGTAGATGGCACCACAAATTTTGCTCATGGCTATCCTTGCTTTGCTGTCTCAATTGCCGTGCTTTATCGAGGGCGGCCTCTTGCTGCCACGGTGGTGAGTACTTATTTACTGTAGTCCCATTCTCCCTAACACCTCTCTTGTACTTTTATGCTTTCATTAAATCACGTGTATTTCGATGCTTGGATTTTTACATTGCTAGGCATCTCGAGCTCTTCAATATTTCCTTGTCTCGAAAAATAATTTGAGGATTACACCAGTTATTAGTATGAGAAATCATGTGATGATTGTAGGTGGAATTCGCTGGAGGACCTTTTGCATGGGTAACGCGGACATTCACAGCATCTGCAGGCAACTGCCACCAGTTAGCCCTGCTTTCCTCAGTCGATTTTACTTGTGGATATTACTTAAGAGAGCATTTCTGTAGCGTCGGGTTTTGGATTCAGGCATTAATTCTATTCTGTATGAACAACAGAATGATTTGGTCCTCAGAAACATCCTCAAAGCGAGAATTTGAAATCATGACGTTGCTAGTTTTGGACATGACCAGGTTTAGGGTTACAGACCTGGGAACTGTAGATGCTTTTTGTTTCTCTATTAAACAGCATTTGTTACTTGAAATCGCAGGAGGGGGAGCATTCTGCAACGGCCAGCGCATTCATGTCAGCAGCAATGATATGGTACTTTAGCTCGCCTGTGAAAACCACTTGAAATTCTTTATTACTGAGGGATTGTATCCAAATTTAACTAGAAGTGTCTTAAATTTTTTTCACAGATTACAAATGCTTTTGCTGTACAAATTTTGGCTTGTTGTCAGATGTTCATATCTTCTACGAAATAGTCCCTTCCGGCATTGCCTTGGTGGGACTGTATTATGTCCTTACTAACTAAAATCTTTGTCGGTTATGAATGAGTTAAAACAGGTAGAGAGGTCTCTATTGGTGACTGGATTTGGATATGACCATGACGCAGCCTGGGAAACGAACCTTGACCTATTCAAGTACTACACAGACACTAGTCGGGTACATGAATCACCTCTATCGATTGCATCAATAAGCATTTTGTGAATCATGTAATTACTACGATTTTTTTTGCAGAAGACTGTCCACTCTGGAACGTTAGAACTAGTGCGGTGTTTTTGTTACATTTTCTTGGCTATCACGAACGACAATTTATTAATTTGTTGCATTTTCATCACTATTATTTTCACTCAACATTACTCTGCATTGTGACTGGACTCCACAGGGTGTCAGGAGATTGGGTGCAGCTGCGGTAGACTGTTGCCACGTTGCTCTTGGTATTGTTGATTCTTATTGGGAATTTCGCCTCAAACCCTGGGATATGGCTGCTGGTGCTCTGGTATATTCTTTTTCACATATTTGTTTCTTGTAATTCTTGGAGGCGTTTTAGTTAACTGGTTGCAATTAGACGCTCTGCACGTGTTAAGCACCTGGCCACATGACAACCCGTCTTCCTGAGCTCAATCAACCCAAGGATTGTAACTCCTAACATATGACTTTATTAGCTAGGTTTTGTATATTTTATCTAATGCCCAACTCTCTGGCTTGGTTAAAGTGCCAAGTTTCGTATATTCAAGCAATCCTCAGAATAAACTTAGACTGGTCCTTTTCATGCCCGTGCCTTTCAATGTTCTGCATTGTTTTTTCTACTCAAAAGTGCGTAAAGACATGGACAAGGTGTGGTGAAAACAGATGGTAGAAGAGGCTGGAGGAAAGGTGACGCGTATGGATGGTGGGCCTTTCTCTGTCTTCGATCGTTCTGTCATCGTCAGCAACGGAGCTATTCATGACAAGGTTAGCTCATAACTATTTGCACCCAACTGAAAGCCTACTCACGCTCATATTCCTTTCTAAGCTAGGTTGCAGTTTCCACTGCTGTCCTTTTTTGTGATTTCTCTACACCTACATCATTTTTGCTTGTGGTGTATGTGATTGCAGCTATTGGAAAAGATTCAACCCGCCACGGAGAAGCTCATTGCGGATGGATTGAACTTTTCCCAATGGTTGAAGCCCGCTGGCTATAATTCAGATGTGTAAGACAGCAGTTACTCTTACAGTGTCCTGTCTCTGTTAACGATCAGTGATCAGATTTTGTTAGTCACTTATCTCTAAAGCCGCCGCTTAATAAGACTGGATGCCCCCTTTTGAGACTCGTCTCTGAACCTTCTTAAGCATCTCCAGATCCAGGAGTTTCGCATGCTTGCAAAAGTCATTTTCTAAAACGTGGACGGACCATATGCTTGTCATTTTCACTCTCTAGTCTCAATTTTGCTATCAGGCTCCATTTTTTTAACTTGTACGATGTGATGAACTTTTTGTGGATCACACATCATTTCTAGAGGTCATGTTTGAAGCAGATTCCACGTGGACACACCCTGATATAGTGACTCCACCCACCTCCCAAATGCCTCTGTCCAACAATGCTCAACAATTCTTGCCCTTCTGCCCTTCACAGCAAAAGATTCACACTCTCTATGCGGTTGTTAGCTTCGGTCGACTGGACTGCTCCTGTATTGTCAAATAAAAGCATCCAATTGTTTGTGTATTTGCAACTAGTCGGTATTGCAAAACTGTTTTATCACATGTGCTGTATTATTGAATTTTTGACAAATAATAAATATAGTTGAAAACAAAATTAATATTCAAATATATAAAAGAAATATTTGAAATTTATTTTATTTTATTTATTAGATTTATCATTCAACTTGTAGTGGCCAATTGAAACAATTGTACTTACATGTAAAGCAATAACTTATTTCACAAATAGTTTTAACATGACAATTGAATGTGAAATATAGAATTGTAAAGTTTTTTTATTTTATTTTATTTTATTTTTTATATAATAATATGAATTTTAAGTTGTGAAGTTTAGAATTGATACAAGTATTGATATTATTATGGTGTGTTATTATTATTATTATTATTATTATTTTTCTTTGGCTTTTATAAAAAAAATCATATATATCATTTTTATACTAATCAAACATCAAAGAAAATATCTATAAAGTACTACAATGTACTCATAGCACTTTATAGATTTATAAAAATGTATTAATGCTTTGAGAATCAATTTTTTACCTTATCAAAATTTAAGACCAATTAAAATTTTGTAGGTACATAAAACTCAAAAAATTATATATTAATTGTGTCAACTTTATATCTAAGATGTTGTCATGTGGCGTGATCTTCAATCTGGAAATACACTAGGTACTTGTAACTTATTGGTAAGACTCCAATAAGTGATTTGTTTTTAATAAAAAGAACAAAAAATACGACAATATTACAAAAGAAAAATTATAGTCATAAAACCTCTTGTATTAAAGTAGGTTTGTGCATAAAGTCCTTCTATGGCATATAGAAGATCCTTAATACCTCCTTTCTTTATAAAATTGCAAATAACCAATTGATGATAAGTTAGATTGCCAATAATTTTTAAAGAAAATCCATAATCTTCTTTCAAAACTCCATCTTCATATCAAAATTTTATTACAACTCCATATATCCATTTTTCCACCTCCATAAAGTCTTGGCCCCTAAAAAACCTCTTTAGTTTGTACAAAAGGCTCAAATTGAAATAAAAACCTTCAATAACATATTCATCTGTAAGGATTTATTTCTTCCTAAACTTTAGAGTTCAATAACTCTTGATCCAGCTATTCAATTTTTATAAAATTTCTCCAAAGTGTAGATAATACTCTTAAGCTTCACCACAAATAAAAATCAATTGTAGAATCGCTTTTGATAGTCCAATATCTTAAAAACCCTAGCAAATATTTAAAACCCTAGTTTATAGATAACCAAGTACTATTTTCTTCATATCTCACAAATCCAAAATCTTAATGCCACAAAATTTTTGTATATAGTTTTGCAACATGAATAAACAAACACTTAAAAATTTTGAACCAAAAACTTCTCAAATTGCTCAAGATATGGTTTAAAATACAATTGCTAATTAAGTGGGATTACTTACTATCCTTAGATTGTAAGCATTGACTTCAACTTCCAATATCTCCTTTATTTTAGCTTGGATTTTATCGAGCCATATATAAATATTATAGCCATAAAAGTGCTCTTTCCAATCCTAATCGATGATCTTCTATTGCTTTTTGTACATAAGAATTATATCCAAAAGAGTGACAGTAGATATAATTTCAACACCTTAAATTTGAGCACCTATATTTCCTTCATAAATGTCTAAATTACTCAATTTTTGTATTAAAATTATAGCCAAAAATCCTAACTTGCTGATCCTAGCCTTTGATATTCAAATCACTTCAAAAAACAAATCCTAATTTCTTATAAGCCATCAAGCAGCCTTCTTGAAGCCTATTGGATATGACTTTTGGCCAATAGGAATAGAGACTTCTATCATCCATCTTGATTCATCCATATGGATGGCCTAACTACTCTTCACACTAAAAATTCCTTTCCAATCTTTTTTCTAATAAGATTTACATAATATGTGTTCTAAACACTATAAAAAAAATAAACAAGATTTCAAGGGTCACCAATGTCCAACAAAGGTGATTCAAAATATATAATATTACTATCAATATAAAATTAATCTCAAAAGTCACTATCAAAAAGAAAATAAGGTTGTATAAACCTTAATAATAGCTCTTTTAAACAAATTCCTTCTAAACTAACAATCTAATCATATTTTGTAATCAATAAAATCTATTGATATAACTCTCATTTAGTTATATAATAAATTATACATTATATATATATATATATATATATGCACAATATTTTCACATGGTAGCCAAATTATAACATGACAATGTATTTAAAGTTTAAAATTAAAAATTTTAATTATCTTTTATAAAAAAATATCTAAATTATTTTTTTATTATAATTATATATAATCAAAATTAAATTCTAACTTATTTAATATAATTTATAAGTTCTATAAATTATAAGATATATGTATTTTCTTAGTATATATTTTTATATAGATTTTTATAATTTAACTTAAAAAAATCTAATATGATTTATATGTTATCAAATAAAATTTTATACAATCATCTTTTGTTAAAATTTTTAATATAATAAATTTATAAATCTATCATACGGAGTTTTTAAAAATTATTTAAAAATTAAAAAAATTAAAATTAATATATATATATATATATATATAATAAATAATTATTTTAAAAATCATCTAATTTAAGCCGCTTATAAGTAAAATATGTATAATTTTTTTTAATTGTATCTTTTTTTATATTCCTTATATTTCTATTTCTACACTTGTGTCAAGGACAAGAACTCAAAAGATGTAAATAAACAAGCAAGATATACATTAAAGAAAAATAGCAAAAAAAAAAGATAAAATATATATATTCAAGAAGAAATTGGAATGGTTATTGCCAAAGACAAAAAGACTAGAGACTCTTGAAACTAGACTAGAAGTAAGAAAAACATGGACAAGAGTGAAAAATGACTCATTCTTATTTCCATATATACTATCCAATTAAAGAGTTATGTGGCAATACCTTGTAAGGTACATGACATGTGTTCTATTTGTAAGGCATGTGTCTAACTTGTATAATAAGTTATATATATATATATATATATATATATATATATATGCTATATGGCCAACTTGTAATATAAGTGGCCAATATGTGCAACATATAGCCAACTTGTTGGCCAAGTTTTAAACCTATTAATTATCTATAAATATAGTTTAATCTACTTTTACTTACTTCTACATAATTCTACTTATCTAAATAAATATATTAATAATTATAAATATCCATAACATTACTTTCTCTTCTAAGTAACAAGTTCTACAAGGAGATGTGAAATTGCTTTATAAGTTGATAAAATCCAAGTTTATCAAATGGTATAAGTAACAAATTTTGATCTTTGTTCTATATAAAGGTGGTTAAAAGGTCTCTTCAACCATTGATAATATCTTATATTAGAATAAGAAGATAGCTCAATTATTTGATCATTATTGAAGTCTTCATAACTATCTTCAAACAACACATTCTACATTCTATTAGGTATAGTATCCACCTCTAATAGTATTACTAAATATCAAGAGTTTCTTCTAAGATTGTGGTATCAAACATGTTGTATCTAGCCATCTATTTAACAAAGAATATGTTTCTCTTGAGGATCTTTATTACAATTGCAATGTCATAGAAGTTGAGACAATCTAAATGCTTTATCTAACAATTTTTTAAATAACAATTCTTGAAATGAATTTGTTGGTTTTTGATTCTCCATGTTTGCAAAGAAGTTCTACAAGTTGATCATTGAATTTTTTTTCCTTCATTTATATCATCTCATTATCAATGGTTAATTTTTGATTTTAATGGATGTTATTAATAAAAAGAAGAGACAAGTTTTGACTCATTTATTAGATCTCATATGGCTCTTATGTGCATTCTCTAATATCATATCTATGCTAATATATTAAATATTCTTATTTATTTTGATATTGCCTTAAATCCAAGACTTCTTCAACTTCAAATTCTTGATTGTTGTCAACTTCTACTAATAGAGGTAGTAATTGTCTCCTTCTTAGTATATCCACCATCTTGTATGGCTCAAGAAGAGATACATGAAAAATAAAGTGAATCTTCATTGATTCTAATAAATATAATTGATATATAACTGAATTGATTTATTCACTAATAAAAAATGGTCCAAGTCTATGATAATTTAAATTGTCACTAAGGCTATTAATTTTGATATTACTACAAAATAATTATATCTTATCACCAACTTGAAATTAAGGTTGCTCATTTCAATAAACATATGCATTGATCTTTTGTTGTCCTTGAGCTTCTTTTAATTGTATCTTCATTATTGTATATAGATCTAATAAATAATTTAATAAATATTTTATTATATAATTATTAATTTAAAAAAATGAGAAATATCAAATTATAGATCATAATCATAGTTAGTATAGATGATAATTATAATTAGTATAGAATGATGATTATTGAATGGAAGAATATATTATATTATTTTAAGCAAACTCTGCTAATGGTAAAAAAATTGTCCAATTATCTTAATTGTAGTTGATGGTATATTACAAATATTGCTCCAACACTTAATTCACTTATTCTATTTATCCATCAATTTGAGAATAAAAGGTTGATGATAGTTTTATATTCACCTTCAATATTTTAAAAAAAATTATCCAAAATTTGGATACAAATTGAATCCCTTTGTCTAATACAATATCTTTTGGTAATCTATAATAGCAATAGATGTTGTTAAAAAAAAAAAAACCTAGCTATTTCTTCATCTGTAAGAGTTTTTGTATATAGTACAAAATATGCCATTTTGGTGAAATAATCTATTATTATAAATATTAAAGTATAAAAATTTGAAATTAAAAGATCTATAATAAAATTTTTAGAAATAAATGACTATGGTTGTTTTGGTATTGGTAATAATTAAAAAAGTCCATATGATTAATGACAAGAGATCTTTGATCTTAAACAAATATCACATAATTGTACAAAATCTTATATTGTCTTTTATATTTTTGGCTATCAAAAATCTTTTGAATTTTTTAAAAATATAGTATTATATCCAAAATATTTTATTTTAATTTTTTTTTGATAAGTCTAAAGAACAAATAATTATGCTTTATCTTTTAAAACATATAAGCATCTTTTAAAATAAAAAAGATTGTCCTTAAATTCAAACTTAGAAGTATTATAAGACTTAGAAGAATTTTATTAAATGTCATATATAAAAAGGTCTAAGGACATACTTAAATAAACTTAATTAAAAAATATTGAATCAAGTGGCATTGTTAAATTTATTATTCAAAGATGAAATTATCTAAGTTTCTTTAGAATTATTTGTTGTTGATAATAAGTTTTTTTTTTTTTTTTTTTTTTTTTTCTTTTTTTCTTTTGGTGCAAGATAAGAATGTTTAGATAAGGCATTTGACAAATCTTATTGTTTTCTTAGTCAAAAAATAATATTGAATATAAATCTTGACAAGGACATGCTCCAACGGGCTTGACAATGATTCAAAATATGTATTGATATAAAATATTTGAGATTCTTGTGATTAATATAAATTATCACTAAATTAGAAGCACTTTCTAAATAATGATGCCATTCTTGAAATGAATCCATAATTGTAAAAAGTTCTTTATTGTAGATCTCATAATTGACTTGACTGCTGAATTTTTTTTTAAATAAAATGCTATAGGATGAAATTTGTCATCTGTTCCTATTTTTGATAATACTATATTTAAGACCATATTTGATGTATCTATTTTTATAAAAAAATATCTTAAAAAAGTGGATTTAATATAAGATTAATATTATAAAGGATACAAGATAGTAGATTAGCAAAGAAATAAGGAAAAGATTACAGAACTACAATAATTTCAAGATCAAAGAATTGAATGGACAAGAATAAAGAACTAAATCATTGACAAGAACAAGAGACTAGACTGATATTACAAAACAAGGCAACACTTTGGATTGCTCTAAGACTTTTGTTGGCAAGACTAAGGTGCACTTTAGTCTTGCTTCTTATTTATATTATAAGGCATATTTCCTATTCAACTTTCTAAGAGTATCTTAGAAGATTTTAAAAGACTGAAGAAGATTCTAGAAGATTAAAGCAAGATCAAGAAGACTAAAGAAGATTCTAGAAGATTGTAGAAGGCTATAAGAGTTTCTAGAAGATTGAAGAAGGTTTTAGAAGATTTCAAAAGATTATAGAAGATTTTAGAAGACTAAAGAAGCTTTTAGAAGGTTCTAGAAGATTTTTAAAAACTATAGAAGATTCTAGAAGACTACAAAAGATTTTAAAAGACTACAGAAGGTTTTAGAAGATTATGGAAGGTTCTAGAATATGGTGACTTAAAGTATGTCTATGACATCACCTCCCTTTTTAGTGACGAGTTCCATAAGATGTTAGAGTGATTTGATGATCAAATCACATCCGCAAGAAATCTAAAATTTGTTGGAATAAAAAAATAACATATTCCATCTTTTGTTCATTGGTTATTAGTTTAACAAGACCCTTGAGGTAGTATCAATGACCTCTAGATATAACCTCTATTGTACCAACGTCCCATCCAAGAAGCTGCTCTTTGTTGCAACCTTCAAAACATCCTTCAAATATAATTTTTGATCCACATAAAATCGCCTTTTCAACTTTAAGGAATATTACCAAAGCTTTGGCATTTGAATCAAGATTTTTGTGATGAGGCCGTATCTCCAAAGACTCCAATTGAGGCCTTACTTGACATTGAAATATTCCTTCTTCACCTTGTTCATGTTCTTCAAACCTAGCACATTGTAAAAGTTATAATGATTCTTCAACTGCTTGTGTGGTAAAAAAATCTTCTGATTTTTGTTCCTACAATTTTCTTAAAATGTAAAGATTTGACATAGTAACTAATAAGCTTCTAACAAGATCTATTCTATCTTAAAAAAATAATTATATATAAATAAAGGTCTTGGCATGGTTCTCTCTTTTTTATATTGGTCTTTTATTATTGATAGAAAAGCGTCATTTAGAAGCCAAGAGATATTAGTGTCCACAAAATCTTCAATGGCAATTGAATCTATGTTTTTTAAGATATTATTGATGGAATTTGCAAACTTTTTCAAGTGCATTCTTAAGATTATTTGAAGGTTCCCATGTTCTTTTGCTAATTCTATAATCCTTCTGTTATAATAGATTCTACTAATGGGAGTTTATTTCTAATGGCGGGAATTCATTTGCAAGGAGGCGGATGATTGCGTTTTAGGATTCAATAGGTGATTTTGGCTATGATTAATCTATGGATTTTTACATTCAAAGCTAATGAAGAAATTTTGTCCTTTCATCTAATCTAATAGTATTGTTTATAATATATTATAATTCAACAAAAGGGATCAATGACATTCCTGGCATTGCTTTGTCTTCACTTCTCTTTTTCAATTGATGCAATATATTTTTCTTTTGGAATATCATTACGCCTATTGGATTGCTCTTCAATTACTCAGTTTGCATTTGATTTGGCCACATTCTCTTTGATTGGTAATCTAATTAACATTGATTGATTCACTCAACTCCTCATGATTTATTTTTCAATTGTTATATTTCTAATCGGCTGCAATCTCTTCCTTCCAATCTCCATCAGACCGATTGGACTCTTCTAATTGCCACACCATAACTTCACACTTTATACAATCAATCTCAACAAATCTCAAATTGCAATTATTACTTCCATAGGTTACTAATATTCACACAATTTCCATTGGTTTACTCTTATACTCCAGCACATAATCTAAATTCTTACCAAGTGACTCCAATTGTTCCCTCATTTCACAAATTCTTCATCTCTCCGACTTCCTATTTTCAACCAATCACACTTGGCATTTGCTAGTATAATAGTCTCCTACCAATTGCATTCACTCCGACCACCAAAGATCTCTCATCAAAGGCACAATTTCCAATTGTATCTTCTGACTGCAAATATGCATCAACCAATTGACTTTCATGCACCACAGACTTAACACCTATAGCAATTATCACTCCTATAACCGTTCATCACACTTCATTACAATCTTAACATCATATTAATTCACCATAGGTTTATACAAAATAATAAAAATTGCGTGGCCTTTTCGACTTTCATCCGCAGGAGTCCTTTCTCTCAAGGCAGACTATCCTTCAAATGGTTCTTTCTTAGCTATAAAACAAGGCACTCTCTCTAACTGCAACAACTGCTTGCTTCCAATTGATTCTTCTAGCAAGTGTCCCTTGCTATCTTATTGCTACTTACTCTATAATCTCACTAACTTGAAATTATTGGTAATTAATCCTAGCAAAATATTAAATTACTCCTATCAATAGCTAATTAGAAATAATTATTTAAAAAAAACAAAAATCACCACAAGAACCAATAGGTTCTAAGCTCACATAGTCCTCTTCTTAGTCTTTTGTATCCTTGTAAAATAAATGTGTATCCAATTTCTCCATCAATACTTTGATGATGACGTCCCATCCAATAAAACATAATCCATCTTATAAGTCAAGGACTCATTACGCTACTCTAGCAACATCTTCATAATTTGGCCACGTCCAGTTGCTCGCTCTCTCCAATTGTACTCATCCATTTTTCTATGAAAAATGTGGTATTTATTCCTATGGAAGTTATATTCATTAGTCCTTTGTATTTGGTGGAATTGCTCCATTGTTGCATATTGATTGCCCTTAAACTCATCCAAAACCACATTATGTGCTCCAATTAAAAATTGAGTTGAACACATCAATTCAAAAATTTGTATACACCTCGCTGATAGGTACTTGATTTTAGTGATCAAGTGGCTATCTTGGAATTGCCGAGCATCCAATTGAGGATTGATGATGATCTAAAATTCTTGATATCAATTGCCTAGGATCCTACTAAAAATAATTTGATAAAAATACATAGAGTCACAATGGTTGTAATGTTTAGCAAAAAATAATCCATAAATCTAAATGCTTTTTTCCACCGTATCCCAATCTTCTTCTAATTCACACCAATTCTACCACATCGTATCCAGACATGCATTTGGGAGCCACCCATAGCATCATGGTATCTTGCTTAGATCATGTCTATTAAATTTTATACTCAAATTTGTCCTCTAATTCCATTTATACCCAAAAAACCCACACACACACTACCCATACAAATCCTAATCCTGCCTTCATTCTATTTTTCTTTTTATCCAAATTGGATTACAATTTCACTCATAACTCTTTGCTCAGAGATCATATTGACTTGAGATTTTGACACAAAGTAGTTAACTCTATAAAGAATAAAAATCCAATAAATTTTACTTCTAGAGTCTAAGTGGTTCCCAAGAGCCAAGGCCCGAAATTTAGTAACCCTCACTGCCCTAGTCTTAAACACCTGCAACTTTAACAACTCATATCTCCCTTGATATTTAATCAAAAGATATGAAAATTATTTTTATATATTTTTTATCTTGTCTACTACAAATCTACAAAAAATTGCACTTGTAATCCTCTCCAAGCTTCTTCTACACAAAAGAACATATACTACCTATAAAAAAAATCCTATGCACCTCCACAAGAACCCTCCTCCTTCTTCACGACCCGTGAGTTCCACCAATGGATCTTAATTGGTGGATTGGTTAAAAATATAGTCTTAAATCATTTAATTATACAAGTATGATGGTTAAAGAGTCTTTTTGACTATTTAAGCATTTATTAGAATTTAGAAGTATTTATAAATATAAAAGTCTTATTAGAAGAAAAGTTACAAAAATGGAGTCTTAGTAAGTCTTGGAGGCAATTATTTTAATTGGTTTAGTATTTTTACTTATTATTAAGTATTAACAGTTAGTTATTAAGACCAATGTCTATGTTGGCCTTCTAATTAAATTTATTACTTATTAAAAACCTATAAATGTTACTTAGTAGGTAGAAGAAGCATGAAGAAGAAATCTCATGTCTTTTTATTTATTTTTGTAGAAAATAGGATTTTGAGTTGATTTTTATTGATTTTATTATTATAAAAAATTTCTAAGGTAGAATAAAATAGTCTAAAATTGATATTATCATCTTAGAAATATTATAGAGAATTTTAGAATTTATTTAGAATTTATTTAGAATTTATTAAGAATTTTTAGAGCAATTTTGAAGACTTTGGTAAAAATGAATTTTACCACCTTGGGAGCCATTATGAAGAAATGGAGCAAGATTTGAAGCCCATACAAGGTTCTTAGGCTAATAGGGTGTTTTTGAATACCATGGTGAAGTCAAAAATGCAAAATTATTAGTTCTACTAGTATAAAATAGGAGGACCAGCAGCTAGTGTAGTCCTTGTAGGAAGGGAGGTGCACAAGTCCCATATGGGTTGTGGCACATTGGATGTAGGTAGGAGGATAAGACTAAGGCCTCGTGGCCCCTCTAGGACACCCATATACACTACTTGTGAGCCTTGGTGAGGTTCAAATCCATGATCTTGTAATAAGTTATCCTTGAAGTAAAAATTTCTACTTATAAACAAATAATAAAAATAAAATATAAACGATTAAAATAAAAATAATAAGTAAAAAGATAAAAAATAAAAAATAAAAAGATAAATAGTAAAAAATAAATTATAAAAGATTAAAGTAAAAATAATAAATAAAAAGATAAAAGATAAAAGATGAATATAAAAGTAAAAATATAAAAAAGTAAAAGTTAAAAGTACAAACTTTAATTGGTAGTAAAAGTGAAATAAGGAAATAAAAAATATAATGGAAAACTTCTAAATAAAAAAATAAAATAAAAGAATAGGATAATAAAGGAAAATTTACTCAAGAAGTATTTTAAATAAGTATCAAGACTATTCAATAAGGTGCTAGAAGGAAATCACAAGCAACTATAAAAAAATAAAAACCTAACCGAGTGATGCTTCTGATCTAAGGAATCAATCTCCTTTTACTAAAATAGTTGATATTGCCTTGTTCTTGATTGGATTCAAGCGTGCTTAGGCCTTTTGGAAAGGTCACTTTAAGTTCTATCACTATTCAAACATTCAGCTCCAAACTTGCTTTGATTTGGAAGATGTTGCTCTTCAAAGTTGGTGCTCTAAATTTTACCAATAGCAGATACCTTGTTATTAAAATAGCTGCCACTGCCTTATTCTTGATTGTCCGTAAACAAGCCTAAGCTTCTCAAAAACTAAACTTCAAAGTACTTCTTTTCCAATAAATTTTATCTTCAAATCCTAAACATGGCTATGTTTCATTCATGCATAACTTTCCTAAACAGGGCTATGTTTCATTCATGCATAACTTTCCTAAATAGGGCTATGTTTCATTCATGCATAACTTCTAGTAAGAATAGAATTAGGACTTGAATTTTAAAAAAGTGCTAGGACTTTTTGTTGACTTTTTAAAGACATATTATACATACCATTTAGATTAAGGACAAGGTAGTGGTGGCCATTTTAATAACAGGGTGTCTACTATCCCTTTGACTTCAAGTTGTGACTTTGAAGGACGAGATCTAAAGTATTGAGAAGAATTTGAAGATAAAACTTATTAGAAAAAAAGCGCTCTAAAGTCTAGTTTATAAGAAGCTAAGACTTATTCACAAGCAATCAAGGACAAGGTAGTGGCAGCTATTTTAGTGACAAGGTGACTGCTGCCCCTTCAACTTAGAATAGACTATCTTTTTAACAAAACTAATACCACCAATGTATTTAAAATATAATTTTATCCTAAGATTGACTACTCATATGTCCAAATCTAAATTCAAAAGCATAGTTCTAATCAATTTACTAATTATAACTTTTGACTATTATAATTTTATTAAAATACTTCAAGAAATTTTTACTACTATCTTCTAATTTAAACTTAGATAAATAATAATAATCTAAATAAACTCATAGTATTTTTTTCAACTAGATATATTTTAATATGGTGATTAAAATCACTAATTGCTAAATAATTTTGACTCATAATACTTAAAAGCTAGAAATTTTAAAAATTATCGAAATTCATAGAATTCTAAATTTTGGAATTCTATTACTTTTTAATAATAGATTAGACTAGTATAATCGATTCTAACTCTAAATAATCATTCTATTACTAAATTTGAATAATTTATTATATTTTTATCTAATTTTCTATTAATACATCAAGATTATTTTTTAGAATAGTAAGAATATCTATTTGGCAAGAATAATCTATTTAAAAAGGATTTTAGCCACCAATAAATACTAGTTAGCCTAAGTTTATCCTAACTATTGATTTTTGATTGATTTTGGATAAAAATAAAGAATTGAGCGGTTTTAATGGCTCACATATGGCGACCATTTGAAACAACTCAAAGATACAAGAACTCAGAATCTCTTGCTAAAGAAGGACAAGATTTTGGTTCTATTAGGCTATAAAATCAAATTCTTAATCACCTAATTGAAGAGTATAAAATAAATAGAATAGCATTTATTTAAAACAGACTTGGTTTTAATGAACGAGTTAAATCCTTGAAACTAAAATCATTCTTGCATGTAGATGTGGATTGTAACTAAAAAAGATAATAAGTTGAAGAAAATTAGTCATGTTATATCTAATTATTTGGAAGGATCTAAAACAACTCTATAGCTAAAAGAATTTTTTTCAAAATTACCTTTCACCTTTATTGGAGTAAATTTGGACTATATGGAATATAGAAAAAATAAAAAAGAAAAGTTAGAAATTAAAACCTAATCATTTTTTCTACATAGAACTAGTGTTAGATCTTCAAAAGGTTGATTCAACATATCATCCTCCTTCAACCACTTGGATTTGGATTTTAAAGCTCAAGTATATTTAGACATATGTCTTATATTACAACAGATGGTCTTTCCTGCTCTAACACTAGTTCAACTTGGAATAGCTTGATTGTTGACAATGAGGTTCAAATCCGCATTGTCTTGAACACAACTCATGGCATGGCTAACTATTAAGATGTTAAATTGGAAGTAAACAACCACATATAACTACTCACTTATTTCTTATTGATTTGGACCTAGAAATTCATAAATATCTTGTTTTTGGTTTTTTTTTTACATGTCTCTTTTGAAACTAATTATACACCATAATAATGATGCACATTAATATATTGGATGTATTTGGCATCCACTAGTTGTTAATACAGCTCCATTTGCTTTGGTAGAAGCCAATTTGATTCTATAGAAAATAAGAATTCAAAACCTCCTTCCTCTCTCATCGAAGTGAGTTTGGACTAGGTGGAAGATAGAAAAGTGACTCAGATAACAAAAGAAGGAATCTAAATCTATAGATGCATCAGTTGATTTAAAAATTAAACTCTCTATCAACCTGATTTCTTCAATTGGCCATAGAAAAGATTCAAATTGTATATCTTGTGTAAATCAATTGGTGGTCTATTCAAGATTCAAACCTTGAAGGTCTAGTTCAACTTTTGAAAGAAAAATTGATTCTAATCTTAATTATTCACACCTTGTACTCCTTGTATTTACTTCCCATGGTTTTGGATAGAAATACCTCTCTATTTAAGATTTCTAATTGCACTAAATCATTGAAATAGACTTCTTTGATAAAAAATGGCTCCATCTAAATGGCATCAAACTTAGCTGGAAAATCAAGTTTCCTAGCATCTTATATCATAACCAACATTCTTGACTATGGAACATTCTTCTTATATTTCTTATCAAAGACAATCTTTTTGCGCCTCTAGGTTACATCTATATATTGAGCTCTCATTCTTTTGATCTCGTCTAAATCCTTCAATTGTTCCAATTATTTTTTTTAAGAGTAATCTATAGCCATTCTCTTTCTTACTAACACCATGGGAGATATCTAATTGGTAATTTCTACTAGTTTGATAAAACCAACTTGGAGTAGCTTCTCTAACTCATCTTTGACTACCAATTATAACTGTGGATTCATACGATGTTTCTTTTGTCTAATTGGTGTAGCCCCGTGGACTAAAGATGTTTGATATTGGACTACCTCTGGTGGTATATCTTTTAAGTATTTGTAATATCATGCAAATACTTCATTATACTCCATCACTAGGTTTTTATACTTAATAATTTTTTCATCACTTAATTGTACCTTTACTTTAATATTTCTGGTTTCTTCTTCTTCTTTGGATACATCCATGTATTTCCAATCCATCTGGTGCACATATGATTGTTCTTTAGAGCTTCTATATCAATTGCTAGGATTGAGAGGATAATTAGTAAAATCTTTTCTTGTGGTGATTCTTAATGAGGATTTTTGGTATTAAAAGATTGAAAGTAAATCATTTTCATCCTTGAGAACCTCTATGGTTTTCTTTACAGTTCCATCTATAGCTATTCCATATGCTCCCTCTTCTTCTAAAACTTCCAAACTAATGGTAAGTTCTTTATTCATTTCCAACTCCCTTCCAAGCTCAATTCCTTCTAGAAAATTGATTGAATCCTCGATATTTGAATCAAAATTAGAATTTTTATTCAACCATTGAGTGAATTCTCCATCATCTATCCAATAATAAAGGCTTGGTCCAAGGCATCCTAATAGTTTCAGACTTTGATCCATTAAACTAGTCAAGGTTGAATGTTTTTGGGCAATGGCTTTGTCTCATCTCTTCCGTGTTAAAATTGGTGATTCATCATCAGATGAAGAAGTCGCATAGTGACTCAAGCTACTGTGATTAGGTTTAATAGCAACCTTGGTCCGGTTATCCCAAGATCCAAAAGTAATATGGAATTTTTTTCTATATAAATCAACTATTGTATTAGTTGCCTTCAACCATGGATGATCTAATAGTGAAGAAAATGAATCCTTAGTTGTATACATGTGGATGATATAGAAGGTGAGGGTATATTGTTCATTCCCAATTAATATCTTACAATCTTTGAATTGGCCTACTAGAGTGGTAGGGCTTTGATTTGCCATATTAATGATAAATAGTGAAGATCTAGTAATCTTGAGGCCTAATTTTTCTATGGTCTGCAAAAACATAATGTTTAGGCTGCTTTTTCCATCTACTATGGTTTTGGAATGAATTTTATCCACAATAGAAACCTCAATTTCCACCACCTTTATATTTGTAGGCTTCTTATAAGATTGCATCTTTGCAACTATTTTAACCTTTGATTTTCTTTTATGTATTATGGGCATTCCGGTTTTCAGCATTTTCCTTCCAATAGGTGAGATTTATAAGAATTGTGCCAAGAAAATATCAACCTTTAGGTTACTTAGATTTATCCATAAATCGTATGAGCCTATTGCATATTTCATTTTAATTCTAGATAATTGTAATATCTTTGACTTGGGGATTTTTGGACCCTCCCACATATTGTTATCAGGATTGATTTTAAGTCCGGCCTCAATATTCTCAGTTGAAGTCGAACAATTTTTTATTAAAGGTTCAAGATTCATAAGCTTTTCATTTCCTCTAATGGTTGCTTTGATCACTTCTCAAGCCATTTTTTTTCTAAGTCTAAGAACTCAAGTCGACTCTCCATATTAATTTCTTCTTCTTCTAATACCAATGGCATGTTAGCTTTAGATCTAGCTAAAGCTGGTGTGATAGGTGGCTTTTGCACCTTGGAAAGAGGTAAACTATGGCTAATAAAGTTAGATTCGGGAGATTTAGATTGGATTATTATAGAGGAAGTAGAAGATTGATTTACCACTTCACCACGAGTTTGATTTATGAATCTGATATCTTAAGAGCTTTGACCAATACGTGGTTGGTTGTGAGGAACTTGACTACAATTCTAATTTTGATTCAAAAGAATGAACCCAATATTGGTCTGAAGTCCAACTAGAGGATTTTGATTTTGTCTATTGTTGTAGTCATAGTATAGATTAGAGATATTATCATTAGGAGGCTGTCTAATACCTCTATGATTATTATGTGCTTATTACACATAATTGCCTATAGGTGGTACTAAGAGAATGATGCTATCAGATTTCCTACACATGTTAGTAAGATGGTTGCCACTGTAATTGCTACATACTACCTAGCTTTCTATCCGACATTGACCAAGTGGATGTCACTTGCTATAAAAAGCATGGAACTCGTACCTTTGTCTATACTGACCTCCAAAACCTTGATTGGTTGATTGATAATCTTGTTATCTATAATTAGGGCTCTAAAAGTTTTGATTTCTATGCGGGGATACGTACACCTATTGTCCTTACATCTGCTGATTTTGCAAAGGCATTGCATTGCAAAACTGCACTGTATGCCTTGACTACCTACACAAGGTGCACTATAAGCTTGAAGAATGTCTTCCTGATGCAATTGGAGGAGGGAGAAGGTTAGGATTCTTATTTTTAGCTAATCCTGCCGTTTGTTTAGTTAACACTTATAACTGTTTCATAATATCATCCTTGAATCTTTATTGATTGCTTTGCAATTCTTTCTTTAAGGCATCTAGCTTAACATCTTCTATAGGTGGAAGTAAGGTAGGTAAAGGAGGAGGTGGCCTTATAGCTAAGATGGTGGAAAAGACCTTTATTGATGTCACTAAGAGAATATCATGACTAAATATGGGAGCAAAAGGGACAACCTCTAATTTTTCATCTTTAGGGCAAATGAGAATAAAAAGAGGAATAGACTCATTTTCTCTCTTTCACAATATATCATTTCCTTTTTCTATGTTTTCTACTTGCTTGATGGCTGTCTTAACTTCTATCAAGGTTGTGGGGTGCCTATCCAAAATTCTTCTAAGAATAGAGGTCTTACAAAATCCTTTGATGAAAAATTATTTTAATATATCATCATTGAGCATATTACCTATAAATCTTGAGCATACTAGTTCAAAATGGCAAATATAGGAAGAGATATCCTCCTCTCTACATTTTTTGATTGCTTCTAGTCCTTCTAATGCAGCACATTGACATACTTCACGCCTAAATTTATTAAAGAATTCCCGTCGGAGCCTCTCCTAGGTCGTAAAGGTTCCTTCAAGTTGGTTTTGATACCATTCATATTCTTCATCTTGTAGAGTGGTGGAAAACAACATAAGATAATATCTTAGATTAGTAATTACAAAACTAGTCAAGATTTTGATATACCACTCCACATAGTATAATGGATTCTTCTGTTTTGATCCCATAAAACTTTAGCAGGTTAGAAGGTACATTAGTTGGTACTAAACCTTCAAGTACAACAATAGGAAGGCCCCTTGGTCTAACTAAAGGATTAATAGCTATTTCTGCCATAATTATATAGTTAAAATCACTTAGCTGGATGGTACTCAAGTTTGGTTGTAAACTAGCCAAACTTTGAGACCAATTAGTAGAAAGATGAGATTCAAATCCGTCTTTTAAAAATAGTTTAGGAATGAAGTAGGATTTCCACTTCAAAATAAATAACTTTAAAGTTGCAATAACTAGTTCCAAGCTCGGTTGCAATAAACTAGTAATATGTTGATGGCTTTCTGTAATACTAGAGTCGAAATATTGAAGTGATGGATTTGAATTTGTCCAATGAATTGAGGAGGTTCTATCTCTTATTCTCACTGATACACAAGGAGAGCTTAGACAATCTATATCATCTAATAAAGGTATTAATTTTGGTCTACTCGATCACGTCCTAGGTTGCATCTAGACTCTTAAAAACTCCTAATACAAATGATTCTATTCATTCTACATCCACACACATGTAACACTTCTATTAAGTTATGATATTGATTTGAAATTTTGGAGATTTTTTAGCAGAAATACTTGCAATCCACTTAGGTGCTCAATCTCCCCCTCATGGATAATAAACAAATAATCAATACCAAGTGAGAGAGTATAAGTATGAGAATCATCTCATACTTCATCTTCCTTCACTAAATGTTATATGAGACAATCTAAGATAGGAATGATCTTTCTCTATCAATTTTAGAAGGAACTTGTCTTCAAGACAAGACGGAGTTGTCCCTCTATCTCCTTCGTTGTAAAATTAATAGATGGAGAATTATCCACTACTAGGTTAATGATATGAATTTATTAAACAAAAAACTTTATTTTTGTTTCTTTTTAGCACATACATTGTGAAGAGTAATTCACCTGGTTGTACCTCCAACTAGCTTGGCACTTGTTAATCTCATGTGTGATTCATCCTCCTATCACAATTGGCATCATGAGATTTAAACTTGATTTTTTAAGAAGGTGAGAATGAATTGATTCTTTGGTTCAATTATATATGAATTCAATCACAAAAGGTAGATATACCATGAAACAAGCCAATGTCAATATTCCACCTCTTCACTCCAAGCTCCATTTGAACAACAACCATTCTTCATACACAATCTATATCAAAAATCAGCACCACTACACAAATACTTGTAAAATATAAAACAATTAAGAATCACCTTCCAAATAATGCTAAGATTTATAAGATTGGACTCTTGGCAAACGCACCATTATATGAGCCAAAAAACTCACCACAAGATTTTTTATGTTTTTATTTGATTGAATTAGAAAAAAATTAGTATTTTTAGATTTTTATGGATTTTTTTTTATTGTTAACATTTGTAGTACTACTATCTAAGTGTCTTCTAGACAATACACCATTAATATTATAGATAGACGAAAAAGATAAAAGAATTGAGGTATAAATAAGAGATAAAAGATAAATAATAAAAAATAAAATATTAAATATTAAAGTAAAAATAACAAGTCAAAAGATAAAAGATAAAAGATAAAAGATAAATATTAAAAGTAAAATATAAAAGATTAAAGTAAAAATGATAAATAAAAAGATAAAAGATAAAAGATAAAAATATAAATAGTAAAAATAAAAAAATAAAAGATTAAAATAAAAATAAAAAATAAAAAAATAAAAGATAAAAGATAAAAGATGAATATAAAAGTAAAAATATAAACTTTAATTGATAATAAAAATGAAACAAAAAAGTAAAAAATACAATGGAAAACTTCTAAATAAAAGTAAAAAATAAAGGAGTAGGATAATGAAGGGAAATTAGCTCAAGAAGTATTTAATAATAAGTATCAAGTCTATTCAATAAGGTGCTAGAAAGAAATCACAACCAATTGTAAAAAAATGAAAATCTAACTGAGTGATGCTTCCAATCTAAGGAATCAACCCCCCTTCACTAAAATAGCTATTGTTGCCTTGTCCATGATTGAATTCAAGCGTGCTTAGGCTTCTTAAAAAGATTATTTTAAGCTCTATTATTATTCAATTATTCAGCTCCAAACTCACTTTGATTTGGAAGATGTTGCTCTTCAAAGCTAGTGCTCTAAATTTTGCCAATAGTAGACACCTTATTACTAAAATAGCTACCACTATCTTGTCCTTGATTGTCCATGAACAAGCCTAAGCTTCTCAAAAACCAAACTTCAAAGCGCTTCTTTTTTAATAAGTTTCATCTTCAAATCCTTCTTAATACTCCAGATTTCATCCTCCAAAATCACAATTCTAAGTTGAAGGGGCAGCAGACATCCTATGACTAAAATAGCCACCACTGTCTTGTCCTTGATTGCCCGTAAATAAGCCTTAGCTTCTCAAAAATCAGACTTTAATGTGCTTTTTCTCCAATAAGTTCCATCTTCATACCCTTTTTAATACTCTAGATCTTGTCCTCCAAAATTACAACTCTAAGTTGAAGAGGTAGCACTTATCTTGTCACTAAAATAGCTGCGACTACCTTGTCCTTGATTGCCTATAAACAAGCCTTAGCTTTTTATAAACTAGACTTTAGAATACTTTTTTTCCAATAAGTTTTATCTTCAAACTCTTCTTAACACTCCAGATCTTGTCCTCCAAAGTCACAATTCGAAGTCAAAGGGGTAGCAGATACCCTATTACTAAAATGGTTGCCACTACCTTGTCCTTGATCTAAATGGCATATACAATATGTCTTTAGAAAGCCAACAAAAAGTCCTAGCACTTTTATAAAATTCAAGTCACAACTCTACTCTTACTAGAAGTTATACATGAATGAAACATAGCCCTATTTAGGAAAGAAAATTCCATACATCAAAGGGAAATTTTTTAAGGGCTTCACCACCAAAAGTTGAGAGAGCAAGAGTGGCCACCCAAGCCCCTTTTAACCAAGAAAAAGGCAGCCTAGGGGTGGTGGCCACATCCTCACCTTTAAACTACAAATCTCTAATTAAGATCGAGGGTCCAAAATGATCCTAAGCCTAAGCCAAATTTTAAGGCTGTATTTGCCTATAACTAAGAATAGACTATCTTTTTAATAAAACTAATATCACCAATATATTTAAAATATAATTTTATCCTAAGATTGACTACTCATATGTCCAAATCTAAATTCAAAAGCATAATTCTAATCAATTTATTAATTGCAATTTTTAACTATTATAATTTTATTAAAATACTTCAAGAAATTTTTACTACTATCTTTTAATCTAAATTTAGATAAATAATAATAATCTAAATAAAATCATAGTATTTTCTTCAACTAGATATATTTTAATATGGTGATTAAAATCACTAATTGCTAAACAATTTTGACTCATAACACTTAGAAGTTGGAAATTCTTAAAAATTACCAAAATTCATAGAATTCTAAATTTTGGAATTCTATTACTTTTTAATAATAGATTAAACTAGTATAATTGATTTTAATTCTAGATAATTATTTTATTATTAAATTTAGATAATTTATTATATTTTTATCTAATTTTCTATTAATACATCAAGATTATTTTTTAGAATAATAAGAATATCTATTTGGTAAGAATAATCTATTTAAAAAAGATTTTAGCTATCAATAAATACTAATTAGTCTAAATTTATCTTAATTAATTGTTTTTGATTGATTTTGGATAAAAATAAAGAACTGAGCGATTTTAATTATTCACACCCTCTCCTTTCTACGCGAAGATAAATTCATCCCTGGCTTAATTATAACATAATTTAAGATGATACCTATTGATTCGGATGGACAATAAATTGCCTTCAAGATCTTAGAATTATGTAGATCCATTGGAAGAAATATCAATAATTATATATAGGCCTAATTAATATAATTGGAATTTACCAAGAAATTTGAAAAAATGACTATCATATAATAACACCAAATTGTCCACATGAAACTGTTTGGGTGCCAATTTGCTATGATAAAAGGATTTTCATTGTGATTGAATAGCACCAGTATTCAAATGGGCCTCCCATTGCTTTTCATTCAAAACTTTCAATTGCAATAGTCGCTCTTTTAAACTCTGAAGATTATCCAACCAATTGTCTAAAATAATTTATAATGATGGTAATTCAAATTCAATTGATAAAATAGCCTCCTGACCATACACCAATTGAAATAGGATAAATTGAGTAGTTACTTTGTAAGCTATTCTATAGGCCTACAAAACTCCCCAAAGCTTCTCAATCTAATCAGTGGTTGATTCTGTAATAGTTTTTGTAATGATTTTGTACAATATATTATTGATTTTTTTGATTTGCCTATTATCATGAGGATTATAAGGAGAGGTTTTTTGATGTTTAATTAAAAAGATATTAGTTAATTCCTCAATTGTTGCATTCAAAAAAATATGTTCTTCTATCACTAATTAATTCTTTAGGATAATCAAATCAC
Source organism: Physcomitrellopsis africana (assembly GCA_036785485.1). Taxonomy (NCBI): domain Eukaryota; kingdom Viridiplantae; phylum Streptophyta; class Bryopsida; order Funariales; family Funariaceae; genus Physcomitrellopsis; species Physcomitrellopsis africana. The sequence goes on along the minus strand of JAWRVF010000311.1, from coordinate 167,045 downwards.
AAAATAATATTTTTATATAAAAACTTGGCCATAACCTTAGCATCATCATTTTTAGTTGTAATTTCTTCTACCCATTTAGTGGCATAATCAATGACAGCAAAATGTAATATTTTCTATCAAGAATAGTAGTTGGACTTATTGGACCTACAAAATCAATGTCCTTTTTTTCAAAAGGTACTAATGCCAATAGAGGTACTAATGGCATAACAGAAGTGGAAGCAAGGCGACCTATTTTTTGACAAAGATTACAATGTCTAGCATTATTATAGACATCCTTAAACAATATGGGCCACCAATAGCCTGCTAATAAAATCTTTCAGACTATGGTGTCACTTGCAAAATGGCCACTATAAGCATCTAAGTGGCAATCTTCTAAAACCAATTGGATTTCATTTTTATAAATGCATCACCTTAAAACCCCATCTAGTCCCTACTTATATAAATTTTTGGCTATCATTGTATAAAAGGCACATTTTCGAACAATAGTCTTGATCTACACAAGCGTACTATTGGTTGAAAATAATTGGATATTCAAATATTAAAGAATTTTTACATATTCTAACTAGATCACATCAACCTCGAATAATTGGGCATCTAGGAAATTATCATCAATTGGTAATAGATTAGTTATATCAAAGGATTTCAATCAAGACAAATGATCAGCATTACCATGGAACTTTCTAAGATATACTACAATTGCAAAATTAAAATCCTATAATAATAATATCCATCTTGTCAATTATCCACTCAAATCAAGTTTATTTATTAAATATTTGAATGCATCGTGATCCACTTAGAATGTGAATTTATAATCGATTAGATAATGGCAAAATTTTTGTACAGCAAATATCATTCCTAAGGCCTCTCTTTTAGCAGTAGTGTAATTTTTTTTATTTGCTACCAATTGATGATTTGTAAAATAAATTAGGTGATCTATATTGGTGGCATATTTTTGATTTAGTATACAACTAATTACCACATTTGAAGCATCTATATATACATAGAATGGTTTACTCTAATTGAGAGAGGGGGAGTCAACATAAGGACTGAAGATAGTTTATCTTTTAGAACTAGGAAAGCCTATTTACAATTAGTATCCTATACTAGACTTGCTCCCACTTCCAATTTTTTCAACAATGTAGTCAATGTGGATGCTAATAAAGCAAACAAATAAATAACTTTCATATATTAATTAGTCAGATCCAGAAATCCCCTCACCTCCCTTACATTTTTAGGATGAGAGAAGTTCACAATCTATAGGATCTTATCAGGGTCCATTGTTATATCTTCTTTACTCACTATATATTCCAATAGCCTGCTATATGGCACAACAAATTGGTATTTTGTTGTATTCAAAGAAATTCCATATTCATTATATTTTTCAAAATATAATGCCAATTAGTCTTCATGGTCTTTCTTACTACCATATATACAAAAATCATCTAAAAATATTTCCATAAACCATCGGAAATAAGGTAAAAAGGCTATCATCATTACTTGTTGAAATATGATTGGGATATTACAAAGGCCAAACAATATCACATTACATGCATAAGTTCTTTAATCAATGGTGAAAGTTGTTTTAAATTGATCTTTTGGAACAATCTTAATTTGATTATATCCACTAAATCCATCTAAGAAAGAATAACATTTCATGACCTGCCACTGTATCTAATATGGCATCTAAGAATGGTAATAAAAAATAATCCTTTTTTGTAGCTTTATTTAATTTTCTAAAATCTTGACAAATCCGTATTTTTTCATTTTTATTGGATACAATTACAATTGGAGTAATCCATTTATTATAGGATATAAGATAAATAAAATCAATTTTAAGTAATTTTTTAATTTCTTATTTTATTAATAGGAAATATTTTGGATTAAGACAATATTATTTTTACCTAATAGGTTTCACATGTGGTTTTAAATTAATATGATATTCACATACTTCATAGAAGATACCTTTTAAATCTTTATAGGTCCAAGCAAAAGATGCTACATGTTTAGAAAAAAACCTCTGCCATGCTATTCTTTCTTGTTTGGATAATTGCTGACTGATCTTAATAATTTTAAACTCATCCCCTTCCTTTTCAAGTGATAGGTTGCAACATTGTCCTTTAGGGACATGCTGTACAACTGGGATAGATTCCAATAAGTTAGGAACTTCCATTATATTGTCACCTATAAAATTGTTTAGTTCATTTTTACAATGGATATACTGAATAATATAGACGACTTTATCTGCCATCCATGTAGAGATGCACTTATTGTTATTATCATCTTCCGAATATGGAATTATATATTCTCTAAGCCTTGCTTTTTTATAGGTCAATTTTAAATTTTTATTTACTTACATACGATCAAGTTTATCATGTATCCGATTGGATTTAGCATCTTTTAAATCAAAATTATTGATTTTGTCATTTGATACCTCAGAAGAATACTATTGGATTTCTCTATTATACTTGATGATGTCGTGTTGTAAATCAAAACATAGTGTGAAAAATATAAAAGAATGCATTAAAATAAAACGATTAAGATTAGAAGAAAGGTTGATAGAAAATTAGTAGTAAGAAGATACAATGGAAATTTACCTTGAAAAGTGAAATTTCTTCAAATTAGTAAAAAAGAAAAGGTTGAGGAAGTGCAAAAGACATGGGCTAAGAGGTCGTTTTGACCAAGAAGATAAAGAAGACTAGGAGGGAGATGACAAGGAAGGGTCGTGAAGAAGAAGGAAGAGAGTTTTTTTGGAAGGCATAGGATTTTTTTGATAGGCAATATACATTTTTGTATATAGAGGAAGCTTAGAGAAGATTTTAGATGCGAATTTTTGTGGATTTGTAGTAGAGAAGATAAAAAACTCATAGAAACAATTCTCATGTCTTTTCATTAAGTATCAAGGGAGATATGAGTCGTGAAAGTTGTAGGTGTTTAAGACTAGGGCAGTGAGGGTTACAAAATTTCGGGCCTTGGTTCTTGGAAACCACTTAGACTTTAGCAACAAAATTTGTTGGGTTTTTGTTTCTTATAGAGTTAACTACTTTGTGTCAAAATCTCAAGTCAATATGACCTTTGAGCAAAGAATTATGAGTGAAACTGTAACCAGTTAGAATGAAAAAAGAAATAGAGTGAAGGTAGGGTTGAGGGTTTGTATGGGCAGTGCATGTGTGTGGGTTTTTTTGGGTATGAAGAGATTTAGGAGACGAATTTGAGTGTGAGATTTGATAGACATGATCTATATAAGTTAAGGAAGAGATGAGTGTAAGTTTGATACTCATTAGTCTTATAAATAAAATGTTATGTTCTTTCAAAGAGACAAGGGTCTATCTCCAAATCAGTGAAGTTTGAGAGAGCATAACTTTGTGATCAGAGTAGTATTTTGAGTGAAATTTGTTAGGATTTGTAGATATATGAGTCTATTAAGTTGTGTAAAAAACTGATTGCTATTGGAATTATATTCGAGGAGTTATGAGAAAAGTTGTGGTCAGATCTAGAGTTGTTAGAAGGAAAAATTAAAGAAGAAGGATGGAACCTATAACTCAAGTTTGGAGAAGGCTCTTGGAGCAATATTTGGAGGGTGTTTACAACATGAGATAAGCTATAAGCCTACCAAATTTCAGCACTTAGTTCTTCTTTAATGAAGAGAAATGAAGGTATGAAGCAAAGGGGGTCTAGAATCAAAGGCAGCATGGAGGGATTACTTTGACAACATGGTTCTCTCTAACCACATGAGCTATAATCAAAAGGTTTATGGGGTTTGCTTCTTTACTCTTTTAAGTACCTTGTGTCTAAATTTTGTTTCAATTGATATGATATCCTAGGATTTATGAGCAAAATTGAGGGCGGGTTTCTAAAGGCAGAATATGTTAGGATTAATAAAGTATGTTTTTATATAAATTCTTCAATTTTATGAACTTTATGAATCTCATCTTGCACTTGAGAAACTAGAGGCAAAAAAAGACCCAGTGTTTCTTAGGGCTAAGACTCTCACCACGACAACGAGATACATGTCCAACTTCACCTTTTTACTGTCCTTACCAATTTTTAATAAGCCTCTTCTCTAATTATTCTTGGCATTTGTTTGATAAAGCCAAGGCAGATCCAATAGAATTGGATATGCCACATGAGGTGTGCTAGATTTAAATACAATATAATCTATAAAATATTTGATATTAGCTATAGTTGTCAAAACTTTAGGCAAAATCCCCAATGGCCTCACTCTACTTTGATCAACCATCCTAAAAATCAATTGAGTTTCTTGTAAGCCCTTCAAATTTAAATGTGCTATGGTATTGACATCCATTAAATTTATATTAGATCTACCATCTATTTGGATTCTTTTAATTAATAGACCTTCTATTTGAACATTCACTATAGGAGCTCCAAGGTCTGGACTAAGAGACACTTCACTTACTACTAGCTTATGTCTTCTCCTGATTAAGGCCAACTGTAATAAGGCATGGCACTGTGGGGCAACACTCAACAATTGCTTAAAGATAATATTGACTTTAATCTTTCTCAGATCCTCCAATAGATCATAAGATACGATATCTTGTATTATTTCAATAGTTTTCAATTTCTTCTTTTGTCTTCTTTGAATAGAATAGAACTAATTATCGATTGGTTTTAGATGTGTCATATTATCAAGCATACAATTTATTTTCCAAGTGCCAATAGGATCAAGCAGTTTCACACCAATTGCTATTGTTGTAGGATTCTCTGCAAATATGATTGGTTGACTTTTACTTATATTAAGGACTATATTATTTCTAATTTTTTTTTTTTTTGTCTCTCGACCATCCATAGGTATAATAGATACCGACATATAGCTACCAACGTTAAAAAATCCTATTAAGCATTTTGGCATATTTATATGTAAAGAGTAAAGAATTACCACAGGCTTCTTTATTAATCACCATAAAAGTTTGGGGGATTTTTTTTTCCCTATTGTATTTTTCCAATGGTAGACCCATGACCATCAATATAATCACCATCGATTCTATTTTTATCAATTCACTATTGCACACCTTCGTGCCATCGCTTACCAAGTAACATTACCATGGACGCTAATGACTGACTGCTACAATTCACACCAAAGATCGCTATTCGTTGTAAATCAAAACACAGTGTGAAAAATATAAAAGAATGCATTAAAATAAAAAGATTAAGATTAGAAGAAAGGTTGATAGAAAATTAGTAGTAAGAAGATACAATGGAAATTTACCTTGAAAAGTGAAATTTCTTCAAATTAGTAAAAAAGAAAAGGTTGAAGAAGTGAAAAAGACATGGGCTAAGAGGTCTTTTTGACCAAGAGGATAAAGAAGACCAGGAGGGAGATGACAAGGAAGGGTCGTGAAGAAGAAGGAGGAGAGTTTTTTTGGAAGGCATAGGATTTTTTTGACAGGTAGTATACATTTTTGTGTATAGAGGAAGATTGAAGAGGATTTTAGATGCGAATTTTTGTAAGTTTGTAGTAGACAAGATAAAAAACTCATAGAAACAATTCTCATGTCTTTTGATTAAGTATCAAGGGAGATATGAGTCGTGAAAGTTGCAGGTGTTTAAGACTAGGGCAGAGAGGGTTACAAAATTTCGGGCCTTGGTTCTTGGAAACCACTTGGACTTTAGCAACAAAATTTGTTAGGTTTTTGTTTCTTATAGAGTTAACTACTTTGTGTCAAAATGTCAAGTCAATATGACCTCTGAGCAAAGAATTATGAGTGAAATTGTAACCGGTTTGAATGAAAAGAGAAATAGAGTGAAGGCAAGGTTGAGGGTTTGTATGGGCAATGCATGTGTGTGGGTTTTTTTGGGTATAAAGAGATTTAGGAGACGAATTTGAGTGTGAAATTTGATAGACATGATCTATGTAAGTTAAGGAAGAGATGAGTGTAAGTTTGATACTCATTAGTCTTATAAATAAAATGTTATGCTCTTTCAAAGTGACAGGGGTCTATCTCCAAATCAGTGAAGTTTGAGAGAGCATAACTTTGTGATCAGAGTAGCATTTTGAATAAAATTTGTTGAGATATGTAGATATATAAGTCTATTAAGTTGTGTAAAAAACTGATTGCTATTGGAGTTATATTCGAGGAGTTATGAGGAATGTTGTGGTCAGATCCAGAGTTGTTAGAAGGCAAAATTAAAGAAGAAGGATGGAACCTATAACTCAAGTTTGGAGAGGACTTTTAGAGCAATACTTAGAGGGTGTTTACAACATGAGACAAGATATAAGCCTACCAAATTTCAGCACTTAGGTCTTCTTTAATGAAGAGAAATGAAGGTGTGAAGCAAAGGGGGTCCAGAATCAAATGCAGCATGGAGGAATTACTTTGACAACATGGTTCTCTCTAAACACATGAGCTATAATCAAAAGGTTTATGGGGATTGCTTCTTTACTCTTTTAAGTACCTTGTGTCTAAATTTTGTTTCAATTGATATGATATCCTAGGATTTATGAGAAAAATTGAAGGCAGGTTTCTAAAGGCAGAATATGTTAGGATTAATAAAGTATGTTTTAATATGAATTCTTCAATTTTATGAACTTTTATGAATCTCATCTTGCACTTGAGAAACTAGAGGCACAATAGACCTAGTGTTTCTTAGGGCTAAGACTCTCACCACTTACAACGAGATACATATCTAACTTCACTTTCTTACTACCCTTGCCAATTGTTAATAAGTCTCTTCTCTAATCATCCTTAGCATACGCTTGGTAAAGCCAAGGCCACTCTTATAGAATTGGATATGCCACATAAGATGTACTAGATTTAAATACAATATAATCTATAAAAATATATTATTATTACTTATAGTTGTCAAAACTTTTATAAATAAAATCCCCAATGGCCTCACTCTACTTTGATCAACCATCCTAAAAATCAATTGAGTTTCTTGTAAGCCCATCAAATTTAAATGTGCTATGGTATTGACATCCATTAAATTTATATTAGATCTACCATCTATTTGGATTCTTTTAATTAATAGACCTTCTATTTGAACATTCACTATAGGAGCTCCAAGGTCTGGACTAAGAGACACTTCACTTACTACTAGCTTATGTCTTCTCCTGATTAAGGCCAACTGTAATAAGGCATGGCACTGTGGGGCAACACTCAACAATTGCTTAAAGATAATATTGACTTTAATCTTTCTCAGATCCTCCAATAGATCATAAGATACGATATCTTGTATTATTTCAATAGTTTTCAATTTCTTCTTTTGTCTTCTTTGAATAGAATAGAACTAATTATCGATTGGTTTTAGATGTGTCATATTATCAAGCATACAATTTATTTTCCAAGTGCCAATAGGATCAAGCAGTTTCACACCAATTGCTATTGTTGTAGGATTCTCTGCAAATATGATTGGTTGACTTTTACTTATATTAAGGACTATATTATTTCTAATTTTTTTTTTTTTTGTCTTGATTTGATCCATAGGTATAATAGATACTGCTGACATAGCCACCAATGGATTAAAAAATCCTATTAAGCATTTTGGCATATTTATATGTGTAAGAGTAGCACTACCAATAGGTTCTTTATTAATCACCACAAAGTCTAGGGGATTTTTTCCTATTGTATTTTCCATGGTAGACCTATTGATCATCCCATTACAATTAATCATCGATTCTATTTTATCAAATTCACTTGGTTGCACACCTTCAGGCCATTGCTTGGCTAACATACTACGGATGTTAACACTTGCACCCTGTTACACCATACTCAAAGATCGTTGTCGTGTTGTAAATCAAAACATAGTGTGAAAAATATAAAAGAATGCATTAAAATAAAAAGATTAAGATTAGAAGAAAGGTTGATAGAAAATTAGTAGTAAGAAGATACAATGGAAATTTACCTTGAAAAGTGAAATTTCTTCAAATTAGTAAAAAAGAAAAGGTTGAGGAAGTAGAAAAGATATGGGCTTAGAGGTCTTTTTGACCAAGAAGATAAAGAAGACCAGGAGGGAGATGACAAGGAAGGGTCGTGAAGAAGAAGGAAGAGAGTTTTTTTAGAAGGCATAGGATTTTTTTGATAGGTAGTATATATTTTTGTATACAGAGGAAGCTTGGAGAAGATTTTAGATGCGAATTTTTGTGGATTTGTAGTAGAGAAGATAAAAAACTCATAGAAACAATTCTCATGTCTTTTCATTAAGTATCAAGGGAGATATGAGTCGTGAAAGTTGCAAGTGTTTAAGACTAGGGCAGTGAGGGTTACAAAATTTCGGGCCTTGGTTCTTGGAAACCACTTGGACTTTAGCAACAAAATTTGTTGGGTTTTTGTTTCTTATAGAGTTAACTACTTTGTGTCAAAATCTCAAGTCAATATGACCTTTGAGCAAAGATTATGAGTGAAATTGTAACCGGTTTGAATGAAAAAAGAAATAGAGTGAAGGTAGGGTTGAGGGTTTGTATGGGCAGTGCATGTGTGTGGGTTTTTTTGGGTATAAAGAGATTTAGGAGACGAATTTGAGTGTGAAATTTGATAGACATGATCTATGTAAGTTAAGGAAGAGATGAGTGTAAGTTTGATACTCATTAGTCTTATAAATAAAATGTTATGCTCTTTCAAAGTGACAAGGGTCTATCTCCAAATCAGTGAAGTTTGAGAGAGCATAACTTTGTGATCAGAGTAGTATTTTGAGTAAAATTTGTTGGGATTTGTAGATATATGAGTCTATTAAGTTGTGTAAAAAACTGATTGCTATTGGAATTATATTCGAGGAGTTATGAGAAAAGTTGTGGTCAGATCTAGAGTTGTTAGAAGGAAAAATTAAAGAAGAAGGATGGAACCTATAACTCAAGTTTGGAGAAGGCTCTTGGAGCAATATTTGGAGGGTGTTTACAACATGAGATAAGCTATAAGCCTACCAAATTTCAGCACTTAGTTCTTCTTTAATGAAGAGCAATGAAGGTGTGAAGCAAAGGGGGTCTAGAATCAAAGGCAGCATGGAGGGATTACTTTGACAACATGGTTCTCTCTAACCACATGAGCTATAATCAAAAGGTTTATGGGGTTTGCTTCTTTACTCTTTTAAGTACCTTGTGTCTAAATTTTGTTTCAATTGATATGATATCCTAGGATTTATGAGAAAAATTGAGGGCGGGTTTCTAAAGGCAGAATATGTTAGGATTAATAAAGTATGTTTTTATATAAATTCTTCAATTTTATGAACTTTATGAATCTCATCTTGCACTTGAGAAACTAGAGGCAAAAAAAGACCCAGTGTTTCTTAGGGCTAAGACTCTCACCACGACAACGAGATACATGTCCAACTTCACCTTTTTACTGTCCTTACCAATTTTTAATAAGCCTCTTCTCTAATTATTCTTGGCATTTGTTTGATAAAGCCAAGGCAGATCCAATAGAATTGGATATGCCACATGAGGTGTGCTAGATTTAAATACAATATAATCTATAAAATATTTGATATTAGCTATAGTTGTCAAAACTTTAGGCAAAATCCCCAATGGCCTCACTCTACTTTGATCAACCATCCTAAAAATCAATTGAGTTTCTTGTAAGCCCTTCAAATTTAAATGTGCTATGGTATTGACATCCATTAAATTTATATTAGATCTACCATCTATTTGGATTCTTTTAATTAATAGACCTTCTATTTGAACATTCACTATAGGAGCTCCAAGGTCTGGACTAAGAGACACTTCACTTACTACTAGCTTATGTCTTCTCCTGATTAAGGCCAACTGTAATAAGGCATGGCACTGTGGGGCAACACTCAACAATTGCTTAAAGATAATATTGACTTTAATCTTTCTCAGATCCTCCAATAGATCATAAGATACGATATCTTGTATTATTTCAATAGTTTTCAATTTCTTCTTTTGTCTTCTTTGAATAGAATAGAACTAATTATCGATTGGTTTTAGATGTGTCATATTATCAAGCATACAATTTATTTTCCAAGTGCCAATAGGATCAAGCAGTTTCACACCAATTGCTATTGTTGTAGGATTCTCTGCAAATATGATTGGTTGACTTTTACTTATATTAAGGACTATATTATTTCTAATTTTTTTTTTTTTTGTCTTGATTTGATCCATAGGTATAATAGATACTGCTGACATAGCCACCAATGGATTAAAAAATCCTATTAAGCATTTTGGCATATTTATATGTGTAAGAGTAGCACTACCAATAGGTTCTTTATTAATCACCACAAAGTCTAGGGGATTTTTTCCTATTGTATTTTCCATGGTAGACCTATTGATCATCCCATTACAATTAATCATCGATTCTATTTTATCAAATTCACTTGGTTGCACACCTTCAGGCCATTGCTTGGCTAACATACTACGGATGTTAACACTTGCACCCTGTTACACCATACTCAAAGATCGTTGTCGTGTTGTAAATCAAAACATAGTGTGAAAAATATAAAAGAATGCATTAAAATAAAAAGATTAAGATTAGAAGAAAGGTTGATAGAAAATTAGTAGTAAGAAGATACAATGGAAATTTACCTTGAAAAGTGAAATTTCTTCAAGTTAGTAAAAAAGAAAAGGTTGAGGAAGTAGAAAAGACATGGGCTAAGAGGTCTTTTTGACCAAGAAGATAAAGAAGACCAGGAGGGAGATGACAAGGAAGGGTCGTGAAGAAGAAGGAAGAGAGTTTTTTTGGAAGGCATAGGATTTTTTTGATAGGTAGTATACATTTTTGTATATAGAGGAAGCTTGGAGAAGATTTTAGATGCGAATTTTTGTGGATTTGTAGTAGAGAAGATAAAAAACTCATAGAAACAATTCTCATGTCTTTTCATTAAGTATCAAGGGAGATATGAGTCGTGAAAGTTGCAAGTGTTTAAGACTAGGGCAGTGAGGGTTACAAAATTTCGGGCCTTGGTTCTTGGAAACCACTTAGACTTTAGCAACAAAATTTGTTGGGTTTTTGTTTCTTATAGAGTTAACTACTTTGTGTCAAAATCTCAAGTCAATATGACCTTTGAGCAAAGAATTATGAGTGAAACTGTAACCAGTTAGAATGAAAAAAGAAATAGAGTGAAGGTAGGGTTGAGGGTTTGTATGGGCAGTGCATGTGTGTGGGTTTTTTTGGGTATGAAGAGATTTAGGAGACGAATTTGAGTGTGAAATTTGATAGACATGATCTATATAAGTTAAGGAAGAGATGAGTGTAAGTTTGATACTCATTAGTCTTATAAATAAAATGTTATGTTCTTTCAAAGAGACAAGGGTCTATCTCCAAATCAGTGAAGTTTGAGAGAGCATAACTTTGTGATCAGAGTAGTATTTTGAGTAAAATTTGTTGGGATTTGTAGATATATGAGTCTATTAAGTTGTGTAAAAAACTGATTGCTATTGGAATTATATTCGAGGAGTTATGAGAAAAGTTGTGGTCAGATCTAGAGTTGTTAGAAGGAAAAATTAAAGAAGAAGGATGGAACCTATAACTCAAGTTTGGAGAAGGCTCTTGGAGCAATATTTGGAGGGTGTTTACAACATGAGATAAGCTATAAGCCTACCAAATTTCAGCACTTAGTTCTTCTTTAATGAAGAGCAATGAAGGTATGAAGCAAAGGGGGTCTAGAATCAAAGGCAGCATGGAGGGATTACTTTGACAACATGGTTCTCTCTAACCACATGAGCTATAATCAAAAGGTTTATGGGGTTTGCTTCTTTACTCTTTTAAGTACCTTGTGTCCAAATTTTGCTTCAATTGATATGATATCCTAGGATTTATGAGCAAAATTGAAAGCAGGTTTCTAAAGGCAGAATATGTTAGGGTTAATAAAGTATGTTTTTATATAAATTCTTCAATTTTATGAACTTTATGAATCTCATCTTGTACTTGAGAAACTAGAGGCAAAAAAGACCCAGTGTTTCTTAGGGCTAAGACTCTCACCACGACATCATATCAATGAATCTGACCTATTATTTTTATTTACATAAGCATCTACTTTATTCATAGACCTATTCTTATTTTGATTACTTCCATTGCTACTATTTAGTATCATATAGTCATCAGGCAATTGGACTAATTTTGCACTATTATCCTCTACATTTCTCCTATTACCAATATCCATGGGTCCATTCCTCTTAGGGCCATTACACTCCTCAATTGTATGGCCTTATTTTTACAATTGCCACAAATAGATATATAAGGGACTTCAATCTTGGCATTTGGATAATTGGATCAAATATGATCTTTATTACAATTATAATACATCACACTGTTATTCATTCAATTGAGATTTCTTCCCCCATAGGTAAGACCATTGTGATTAATATTGCTATAAGACATTTGCTTCCATCCTTGCAATTGGGGATTTGGATTTTTAGGCATAAATTGGTTAGGATTATTATTATAGCCTCCATTATTAAAATTATTTACAAAAAAATTGGAATTTAGATTTTCAGAGGTTATAAAATTATCACTATTATAATTTCAATTAAATTATGGTCTTCTGTTATTATTATTCTAATTATTTCCTATATAAGTGTTTCTTCTCCCATAATTTGAATAACTATGATCGTCTTCCATCTGAAACACTAGTTTCTTATCCTATATTCTATAATATCCATCTTCAATCAATCGATAGCATACATTAATGTCATGACTACCTCGACAATAGCAACATTTAGAAAGGCACATCTTGTAGAGAGGAACAATCTCTTTTATAATGGCCTTGGTTCTTACAATTGGTACATCAAATATTAGCCTTGTCTAATTAGGGCCCTTCATTAGGTATATAAGATCTAGCTCTATTGACTTTTAATTCATTTATTAATGTAGCCAATTCACTTATCACATCTATGGTATTCTGGATTGCTCTACCTATTAGTTGATTGGGAACACTTGATATTACTATTGGAATCTTAAATTGAAGTGTCAAATATTGTCGTGCCCCATAATTAAAAGGTGGATTATCATAGGTTCTTTATAGTATTGACTGTGTCACTACTAGTTGTACTGGAACCACCAATGTAGGATTATGGCTTCTAAAAATTTCTAGATTATTCCAAATATTTTCATATAATTTTACCCTATTATAGGCTGTAAATAATATCATAGAAGTTATTTCCTTAACACAGTCTTTAAATTAAAAAAGAACTATTCCATGTATAAAAATTTCCATTTTTATACCATCATTGAAGCTATACCCTATAGATAGTCTTAGAATTAAATTTTCTATCGTGCCATAATAACTATCAATTTTTTTATTGGTGTTTATTTGCAATTCATGAAAAGATTCATTCAATCTTTCTATATACTCCATTGGCCTAAAATGTGCTACAAAAGCATTTCTTGATACAGTCCAATCGGCAAAATGGCCTCTTGGTTGCCTTAAAAATCATTATTTAGTATAAATCTTAAGAGTGGTAGGAAATATTTCATACCAATGGCTCTCAGTCCTAGCATTATTGGCATTACAACTAACTAGGAATTTATTTATATGCCTATCCGGATCATTACCAATATAGCCATAAAATTTAGATAAGGATATTAGGGACGTGGATCTATCCTCTAGAAGATCAGTCCTCATAACTATAGGCAATAGTGGTTAAGTAGCCATCCTCATAATTAGACTCTGCTTATTAATATTTAAAAGGATATTAATTCTAATATCCTATTGATTAGTCCCAGTTAATATAGCAGTACTCACCAATTGCTTCTTAGGATTATTATTGATCCTATCAAAAATTAAATTGCTATCGCTTAATTCCTTCAGCCATTCTTATTCACTCATTAGTTTGTGAGGATTGGATAATAATCCTATTTTTTGATTTTTCACTAATTGACCTGTATTGATTTCATTGAATCCTTCATACAATTGGTTGACATGTTGTCATTCAATGGATACTTCCTCTAATTGATCACTTTTACTTGCCCCTTCTTCACTATCGCTTATCAAATCCCAAATAGATTCTTTCTCAGCTATTTGACTTTTTTCACCTTCTATAAATTCCTCATAATTCTCATTACTTTGTTCATTTGGCACTACAATTGGGATTTCTTTACTAATTGATGAAATTAAAAATTAATTTTTTTAGCAAACAATTATACTAAATCAATCTCGCAAGCAAGTGATACAATTGAAGTATATGGCTCAATCAATATAATCGCACTTAGTGACTCTGCTACAAATCTATTGGGTTGTAATTGCTTATAACCACTCAAACTTTCATGATTTATATTAATGACTAATAATTGAAGTGTAATTTTTATTATTGATTGATTGACGTCTATAGATCTTGCTGGTTCCTCTTGACTTGGATGTACAATTGATTTTTCCAATTATTGTAGAGGTAAGGATGCATTACTTTTATCCTTATTCCATCAAGAAAGGGAATTTAATTTGGCCTTTAAATTCCTCACTCTTACTCTTTTTGCTCTAAAAGCCTTTTCTCTGACCTACTTCACTTTATTATTTTTTTCTTGATTCCATTGCTGGCTCATTAGAGTCTCTCAATAAAATATCCAATTAATCACATTTTTTAACTAATCTATAAGAAAAATCCTAAATATTTTCCATCAATTGATGTCTCCTTGGCAACAGCGCCAAATGTTATAGTAGACTTTATCAATGGGAGTTTATTTCTAATAGCAAGGATTTGTTTGCAAGGAGGCCGATAATTACGTTTTAGGATTCAATAGGTGATTTTGGCTATGATTAATCTATGGATTTGCACATTCAAAGCTAATGAGGGAATTTTGTCTTCTCATCTAATCTAATAGTACTACTTATAATATATTATAATTCAATCAAAAAGATCAAAGACATTCCTAGCACTACTTTGTCTTCACTTCTCTTTTTCAATTGATGCAATGAATTTTCTTTTTGGAATGTCATTACGCCTAATGGATTGCTCTTTAATTACTCACCTTGCATTTGATTCGGCCACATTCTCTTTGATTGGTAATCTAATTAACATTGGTTGATTCATTCAACTTTTTATGATCTATTTTCTAATTGTTATATTTCTAATCAATTGTGCTCTCTTCCTTCCAATCTCCATGAGACTGATTAGACTCTTCTAATTGCTGTATCATAACTTCAAACTTTATACAATTAATCTTGATAAATTTTAAATTATAATTACTACTCCGATAAATTATTAACATTCATATAATTTCCATTGATTCATTCTTACATTCTAGCAGACAATCTAAATTCTTACCAAGTGATCTTGATTGCTCCTTCATTTCACAAATTCTTCATCTCCAATATTAGTTCATTCTTCAACTTCCCATTTTCAATCAATCATACTTGGCCTTTGCTAGTTTAACAGTCTTCTATCAATCACGTTCACTCCAACCACCAAAGATCTCTTAGCAAAGACACAATCTCCAATTGTATCTCCTGACCACAAATATGTATCAATCAATGGACTTTCATGCACTACAAATTTAATATCCATAGCAATTATCACTCCTACAACCGTTCATTACACTTCATCACAATCTTAGCATCATATTAATTCACAATAGGTTCATAGAAAATTATAAAAATTGCGTGGCCTTTTTGACTCTCATCCACAGGAGTTCTTTCTCTCAAGGCCGATTGTCCTTCAATCGGTTCCTCCTTGGCTATAAAACAAGGTAGTCCCTTCAACCACAACAACTGCTTGCTTTCAATTGGTTCTTCCAACAAGTGCCTCTTGCTATCCCATTGCTATTTACTTTCTAATCTCACTAATTTGAAACTATTGGTAATTAATCCTTATAATATATTAAATTATTTCCACCAATAGCTACTTACGAATAGTTATTTAAAAATAAATAAAAATCAGCACAAAAACCAATAGATCTTAAGCTCACACCTTCCAATGAATGAAATATTACAATTGTCCATATCTTATATGTGAATCTAATATTTCATTTGCTTCATATTCTAACTCTTGATTGACTTCAATGGAGGTTGGTAGTAGAAGAGTTCTTCCAACAATATTTGATTTATAATAGGTCTTTAAAAGCAAGACATGAAAGACTAGATGAATACGCATGTTATTAATAAAAAGCTTGGCCATTTCTTTCCTAGAAATAGTCTTGTTGCATGAAATGAAATTTTCCATCTTAATAAGATAGTCTACTACTATAAAAATTGAGTTTTTTTTATCTAAAATTAGAAGATTTATAATAAAGTCTATGAATAACAATTGCTATAGGCCCTTAGGAACTGGAAGTGGTTGCAAAAGTCCATATGATTGGTGTCTTGGAACCTTTGCTCAGATACAAATTTCGCATAATTGGATTAATTCTTTTACCAATTTCTACATTTGAGGCCACCAATAGTCTCTTGATATTAATTCTAAGGTCTTATTGAAGGCAAAATGTCGAGCTGCTAGAAAGTCATGTCATGCTTGAAGAATTTGAAGTCTTGTAGGGCCTAGAAGAACATATAAGAGATCCTTAAAATATAATAATTTGTCCTCAAGCTTGAAATTATTGTATTCTTCTACATGTGTATTTTTTAGACATTGTTGAATATTCTTTATAAATGGATCTATCTTCATTGCTCTTTAGATTTTCAACTTGAGAGTTGTATCTATATAGATAGATATTATCAATATTTTCAATTATAAATTAGATGCCTTCAATATGACTAATTTTTGTTGATCCAATATAATATTTTCTATTCTTAGCGCAAGATATGATTGTCAAAAAATGACATTTGGTTTTCTTTGAAGTTTTTTTGAATGATATGTAATCACAAAATCAAACCAAGAAAATGATATGCTCAATCGAGCTTATCAATGATTCAAAACTTGAGCACTCATAAAATATTCTAAGTTTTTATGCTTAGTATATACCATGATCTTGTGTTGAGCCTCCTCCAGCAAATGGAGCCACTCTTCAAAAACATCAATAATTGCCAATAGTTCTTTGTCGTGGATCTTGTAATTGATCTTTTTAGTTGAAAATTTTTGAAAGCAGAATGCTACTAGATGTAATTGACCATCATCAACAATTTGAAAGAATAAAGATCCAAGTGTAAAATTTGAGGCATCCGTTTTTAGAATGAATTATTTTGTTGGATCTGCAAGGACAAATATAGGAGCTGAAGTAAAGGATTTTTTTAGCTTCGTGAATGTTTCTTTAGCCTTGTCATTCCAAATAAATTTTTCCTTGCTTGTAAGTTGTGTTAATAGAGCCACAATCTTAGAATAATTTTTAATGAAGATTTTGTAAAAATTTACAAATCTCAAAAAATATTATACATCTTTAATTGATGAAAGTTGTTTCTATTCTATAATTATTTGTATCTTCTTTGGATCTATAAAAATTCTATTTTTAGAAGTAATATATTCCAAAAACTTAATTGATCGTTGATAGAAAGACCACTTCTCTAATTTGGCATACAATCTATTTTTCCATAGTTTCTCCAATGCTATATGTACATGATATTTATATTCTTGTTTGTTCTTAGAAAAAATCAAGATATTGTTTACATAGATGACTACAAAATCATTTAAGTATTCTCGTAAGATATCATTCATCATATGTTAAAAGATTATAGGTGCATTTGTAAGTCCAAAAGGCATAACATTGTATTCAAAATGTCTATACCTTGTATAAAATAGTGTCTTCTATTAATCTCCTTCTTTGATCCTGACTAGGTTGTAGGTGCCTCTCAAATCAATCTCTGCCTATCCTAATTGTTCCAATAATTCTAAGATTAATGATAATAAATAGTAATTTTTTCTAATTATCTTGTTCATACCTTGATAATCAATATACATATGTAAAGAACCATCTTTTTTCTTTACAAACAAGACAAAGACTTTTGTAGGTGATTTTGAATGTCTAATAAAAATTTTGGCTAGATTTTCATCAATATATTCTTACAAGGCTATAAGTTCCATTTATGAGAGATTATAAATTGGACCAAATAGAGGTTGAGCTCCATCTTGTAATTTGATTATATAATCATAAAGACGGTATTTTAGTAACATGTCTTCTTTTTTCTTTTCAAATACGTCTTCAAGGTCACGGTATTGAGTAAGAATATCTTACTTTAGTTGTTCCGTTGGATCTTTCATTGAGATAGCATATAATACAAATGTAGCTTCTTTCTTTGCTACTTGCATAAATGCTTTAGCTCCAAGAAATGAAGTAGTACCTTGTCTCTTCTTTTTATATTTGGATCTTGAAAAAATCTTTTATAAACTGCAATCAATTTCAGGATTATGTAATTTAAATCAAAGGAGTTCAATAACAATAGGATTTGTTGGACATTAAATTATATTGAAGATAATGTATCATACTTGATCTCCTAGTTTCACTTCTAATAGTTGGATTTCTTCAATAACATCTCTTGATGCAAGGTTTTATCCATCAATGACTTCAACGAGTGCAAAATGGATCTTCTTTATAAGTACTAAGTTATGCTTGGTTGCAAAATTCTTATCCATAAAGCATACTAAGGCTCTAATATCTAAAAGGATTTTAACAAAAATCTCTTGTTTTAAGATTTTTATATATATAGGAAGTATAAAATATGATATTAGGTCCAAAAATAGGAAGAGATATTTTTTTTGGTACTTTAAATTTAGGGGTGTCCAACCGCAAGGTTCCTACTATGGTTGGACATCTTCATTTTTTAACCTCTTTAATTCAGATGTTATACCTCGTGCCTTGAATTCTCTAAACTTGCTTGGACAATTTTTTGCCTTATAATTAGGTCTTCTACAATATAGACATACATTCTCTTGTAGTCATTTTTGTTAGTGTTAATGACTTGAATTGAGTTGCATCAATCCGTATAGATTTAAAATATATTAAAAGCTTCTCCGATACTCTTGAGGATGTAGTAGAGGTACTTTTATAGATATTGCTAAAAATTGATTGCTTCTCCTATTGTAACACAAATAGGCGATTTTCACAAGTAATAGCTTGAAATATGAGTTCTTTTAAACTTTTTACTCTTAGCATTGTAATCAATAAATTCTTCACATTGTCTTTTAGGCCATAATGGAATCAAGTCATAAAAGTCTTATCATTCCAATCAAGATTACAAGTAAATTGTTGAAATTCTGCGATAAAAATCAAAGCTAAATATTGTTCTTGTTATAGATTTTAAATCTTCCTTTCTACCATCCTCTCTTAATTACTACTTCTAAATATAGTAATAAATCTTTCTATAAAAGCCTCTAAATTATATAAGATTAGAGAATTTTTTTCTAATAGTGGAGCACACCATGATCGAGCACTTTTTGATAAAAAGGTGCCTATAAAAGCAATTTGAGTGAATCCATCCAAATAATGAGAAGGATATAGTTATAAATAAAATTATATTTGTTGCACAAATCCTCAAAAGTTGGATCTTGTTCTATCAAATTTAACAAGCATATTAGCCTTTGGCTCTTTGATGACAATCCTTGAAGCTTCTAGAGAGGTTATGTTCATAGCTTGTCTTTTGCCTGCTTTCCTTAATCATATAATTTCTTATTGAAAATTATAAATTTTTTACTTAATTTCTTCAAATACTTATTCTATTTGTGGTTTTTTTTTGGATTGCAAAAGAATGTCATTTCTTCTTATATAGTATCCAAAAGAGCTCAAAAATCTACAAGAGTTGCCATTCTATTCTCTGTTTGCAAGGATTAATAAAGAAATAAAGAAAAGATTACAGAATTAGAATAATTTCAAGAATAAAGAATTGGATGGACAAGAATAAAGAACTAGATCATTGACAAGAACAAGAGACTAGATTAACATTACAAAACAAGATAATACTTTGGATTGCTCCAAGACTTATATTGATAAGATTGAAATGCACCTTGGTCTTGCTTCTAATTTATATTACAAAGAATATGTCCTTTTGAATCTTCTAAGAGTATCTTAAAAGATTTTAGAAGACTGAAGAAGATTCTAGAAGATTAAAGCAAGTTCAAGAAAACTAAAGAAGATTTTAGAAGATTTTAGAAGGCTATAAGAGATTTTAAAAGATTGAAGAAGGTTCTAAAAGATTTTAGAAGATTATAGAAGTTTCTAGAAGATTAAAGAAGATTTTAAAAGGTTTTGGAAGATTTTAAAAAACTATGGAAGATTTTAGAAGACTACAAAAGGTTCTATAATGTCATGACTTAAAATATATCTATGACAAGTATTATAGTATATGTTATCTTTAAAGTTTAAAATATTGCTTTTATTTCTTTGCTGCATTCAAATTTGTCTTTAAAAATCAAATACGTAAATAGAATTATTCCTTGAAAAAAATTCTTGATAAAAATTTAATAATAATTGATAAATTTTAAAAAATATTGAATATCTTTTATTATTTTTAGAATTTTTTAATCTATGATAGTTTGGACTTTTTTTAGATCTACCATAAGACCATCATTTGAAATGAAGTATTCCAAAAAATTGACTTAAATTATGTAAAATACATATTTTTTCATCTAGGTATATAATCTTATATTTCTAAGTTTTTGTAACATATAACAAACATATTACTTATATTCTTTTGTATTTTAAAAATAAATCAAAATATTATCTAAATAGCAAATAACAAAATTATCTAAAATATTTTTAAAAATATTATTCATTAGATGTTGAAAAGCAGTTAGAACATTTATAAATCCAAAAGGTATGACATTATATTCAAAATATCTATACCTAGTTCAAAAAATAATCTTCTATTTATTTTATTTTTTTATATATATTAGATTGTATATTGTTTACAAATCTATTTTAATATAAATCTTGGCTTGATTTAGTTGATCAAGAAATCTAAATATCAAAGATAGAGGATATTGATTCTTAATAATTATCTTATTAAGCCCTCAATAATCCACACACATCTGCAATGGTATGTCTTTTTTCTTCACAAATAAGATTAGAGATCTTGTTTGAGATTTTGAATGGTATATGAAGTTTTTGGCCAAATTGTCATGAATATACTACTTAAGTAAAGCCAATTGATTTTGCAATAAATTATAGATTAGTCCAAGTTGATGTTGAGTTTCTTCTTGAAGATCAATTGAATAATTATAAGAATGATGTTTTTATAAAATATTTTTATTTATTTTTTAAATATGTCTTGATATTCTTTATATCATAATAGAAGATTGCATGATATCTTTCCACCATCAAAAATAAGTGCTACATAAATAACAATCAATAATTTTTTTTTTATGATGTAGTCATATTATAATACAGCTATAAGATGAAAGAAAAAAAGAAGACATATATTATAGAAAAGCTTAATTGAAGATTAAATAATAAAATTATTTTAAAAAATATAAATAAAAAAAATAAAGAGATAGCAAATATATTTAATATTAATATTGATTTTTTATAAAAAAAGACTTTTACTTATTTTGTAGGACCATAAATAAGACAAAATAAGAAAGATTAGTAAAAATAATACTATAAATATCTTAAGATCCAAGTAAAGGATAGTTTTTAGTAAAAATTATCTAAAAAAATCTTAGATTGATACTCAGGGAGGGCCGATTGTGATCCAAGGTTGAAACCAAATCCTAAGGCACAAAACTATATACCTTCAGTAGATAGATAGTTCTTTTATTAATCAGAGAGTGGGATTAAAAATAAACTTAATAAGATAAATTTAAATAAATTTAATTTTTTTGAGTGTTAGTTTCAAGGTTTTTGAATATGTAATGACTTTGTGAGAGCTATGCAAAGTCAAGGTTCTATTTGAATGACTTTGGTTATTGAAAAATAAAATGGATTCATATTCTGAAGTATATTGAAAGTTTTATAATAGATCTTCATGTCAAAATTTATAAATTTGTGAATATAATTGTATTAAATATCTATTGTGAATTTAAACTTAATCCAATAATTAGATCAAAGGTTATTAGAATTTAAGTGAGCTAGGATCTCACAAATTAGATTTTGAAGGTCAATGAGGATTTCTATGATTTTGAGCAATCTACAAATTAGATTAGAATGGTTTTTTTTTTAATTAATAGTTAACTTACTTTTAAGTATTTTTATAAAGTTTTAAAATATATAAATTATACAAAAAAGAGATATTAATATTAGAAGATCAACATTAAGATTGGAGAAAGAGAACTATCAATACTTGAGAAGATTAGGAGCTTTTTCTTCTAATTTGTAAGTTCAAATCCTTTCAAATTTTGTATGCTTATTTTTAATTAGTAGATTAAAAAATATATAAAGTTTGAATAAAGATCAATGGTTAATTTAATAATTATTGAGATTTTAAATCTGCTATTAGGTTTGATTAGGATTTATTTAGGATATTAGGATTTCATTAGGATTTGATTTAGAATTAAAATGCAATCAAAGTGTTGCACTCATATACTCAGCTTTAGGTCACTTATTTTATTGGATTATATTCTTACTAAGAAAAATAGTAAGCAAATTCATCAAAATTTATTATCACAATGTCTAATTTATTCGACATCATTCAGTTTTTGGATTACAGTGCCTTGTAATTTATCTAGAAGTTTTTCTATGTTTATTTCCTAGCTTTTTTTTGCTGCCTTGCTAGCTTTGCTAGTCATATTGCATTGTTATTGATTTAAAAGTTATTGCAATATTATTGGTATTAGCTTCCTGTCTATTACATATATTAACTTTTATTTCATTTTTCCTCAACAATGATCTATTTATTTCCAATAGTAATATATCCAATGACTACTTTCAAGAAATTTCCAAGCAGATTAAAATCCTTCATATTAAAATTTTTTTCTTACAATTTTCTTGATAACATATTTGCACCAAATTTGTTCTCCTAATTCTAATATAAATATATACAACTCTAATAAAAAATAATATTAGTTTTATTTATGAAAATATTCTTATTTTTTTAATAATAATATCAATTGTTGACTTATTTAATATTAAAAAAGTCTCTATCCTAGCTATAAAATAATACACATATAACTCTTCAAATTCCTTTGTTCTCCTTCTCTTTGCTTTTCCTAGTACATCCAATTTTAGATGTTAATAAGAATCCTAGCCTTAACATTATTGCATAAAATTCAAATCACTAATGCAAATCTTAACTTTGGACAATGATTGCAAAGTCCTTCAAAATCCTACAAAAACAATCTTTATGCCTTAGAAATAAGCTTAAAGCTAGCTTTCAAATCTTAATTGTCAATCTTTGAATGATCTAATACTTTGCCTTTGGTGGCTGGTTTTGTGGCTAGAGGTCTGATTTTGACCCTGTCATATAAACAATTGACCTCAAATATCAATCTAATCTATCCTAGGCATTTTTAAACTTGATCCTATCTTCAACTTAATCTTAGTATCAATCATATTAATTATTTATCTCTTTTATTCTATTTATATCAATTTATGGTTTTTTAAAAGTAATAAAAGAATTTCTACAATCTAGAAATAAAATTTAATAATTAATATTTATCCATTAGCTATTAAAATAAGAAAAAATCTAAGAAGCTTTCATAAAATCTTTCTTAAGTATCTTGAGTTCTTATTGAATCAAGATAATTGAATATCAAGTAAAAAATCATTCTTGTTTATATTTTCACTACATAAATATGTTATTAGATAATAGTGGCTATATTTATTAATCTAAAGGATATGACATTATATTCAAAATGTCTATACCTTATTTAAAATATAGTCTTTTATTTGTCTCTCTCTTTAATCCATACCAAGTTGTATGCTCCACAAAGATCTATCTTAGTAAAGATCTTAATTTGGCCGAGTTGTACTAAAAGTCTTAAGATTAATGATAGTCGATAACGATTTTTCACTATTATCTTATATAATTCTCAATAATCAATGCACATATGCAAGGAATCATCTTTTTCTTCACAAAGAATATAGATGTACTTACTAGAGACTTTGAATGCCTAATGAAGTTCTTTATAAGATTTTTATCAATATAATTCTTTAATGCCAAAAGCTCATTTTGAAAAAGATTATAAATTAGGTCAAAAGATGGTTGCATTCCTTCTTGAAGATCTATGGTACAATCATATGATCAATATTTTAATAATATAATAATATTATTTTTTATTAAAGTATTTTAAAATTCATTATGCTACTTTGAAATACTTGTCAATGAAGTCATATCTTCTTTAATTAGAGTCACATAAATAACAAATGATATAGCTTCTTTAGCCAATCTTATAAAAGCCTTTGCTCCAACAAATAAAGATTCACCAACTCATGACTTTTTATAAAGTTTTCTTGCAGAGATTTCTATCAAAAATATCATTCTTTGCAATCTCCAATCTATAGATGGATTATGCTTTTTTAACCAAGAAAGTCTAAGAATAATAGAATTTGAAAGAGTTCTAATAACATTGAATACAATTTAACTACTATGGTCTTCAAACAACACTTCTATAGGTGTTGTTTCATGGATGATACTACCAAAGGATAAAGATCATCCATCTATTATCTTTATATGAACAAGTTTGGATATCTGTACTAGAGAAATTTTATGAAGCTTAGCAAACGCATCATCTAAGAAACAAATAGATTTTTGTAAATTCAATAAGGCAATTGACTAAAGCTTATGAAAGCCAAATATAAAGAAATTATAAAGCAATGAGTAGGTTGAATAAAAAGAGAGGAACTTGAATTCTTTAATAATATTGAATTATCCAATTGCATGATTCTTACTCTGATTGAACATCTTTGTTTTCCTAAATAATTGTACTTTTGATTTTGGTGATGTGTTTTTATGTTGTAATATGCTTATATAGTGAAAATATGAACAAGAATGATTTTTATTTAATATTCAATTATCTTGGTTTAATAGGAACTTAAGATATTTAAAAAAGATTTTATAAAAGCTTCTTAGATTATTTTCTTGTCTTAATAGCTAATAGATAAACATTAGTTATTAATTTTTCCTTCTAAATTGTAAAAACTCTTTCACTACATTTTAAAAACCATAAGTTAATAAAAATAGAGTAGAGGTGATAAATCATTAATATGGTTGATACTAAGATTAAGTTGAGATATAGGATCAAGCTTAAAAATCCTTAGGATAAGTTGGATTGATACTCGAGGGTCGATCGTGTATGGAACAAGGTCAAAATCAGACCTCTAGCCACAAAAATTGCCACCCAGGGCAAGGTATTGGATCATTTAGAGATTGGCGATTAGGATTGAAGAACTAACTTCAAGCTCGTTTTAGAGGCATTAGACTTATTTTTGTAGGATTTGAAAGGACTTAGCAATCATTATCTAAAGTCAAGGTTTATATTAGAGATTGGATTTTTTATATAATAAAATTAAGCTAGCGCTTTCAACTATTTTGTACAATTTGTATAACATCTATAATTGAAAGTTTGATAATATGTAGATGATTAAATGTACAAAGATTGAGTGAAATTTTATGACAATCTAATAGTGTAATCGGAATTTATTTGATCTTTAGTACGAAGAGGTATCAGAAATTGGCAATTTAGGATTATTTAGGGTTTCTACAATATCTAAAGATTTATCACTCAAATCAA
This sequence comes from Physcomitrellopsis africana, assembly GCA_036785485.1. NCBI lineage: Eukaryota > Viridiplantae > Streptophyta > Bryopsida > Funariales > Funariaceae > Physcomitrellopsis > Physcomitrellopsis africana. The sequence continues at coordinate 141,619 of JAWRVF010000311.1, read as the reverse complement.
GATAAAATTTGGCATAGTATTAGAAGACTTAAAGAACAAGCTACATACCAATTTTGAGCTGAAGTTAGTAGTTAGAGAAGAAAAAATTACTACAGAGATATCTACATCAACTTTCAAGTTGATAACTGAGTGACATTGGTGTGATTTTTGGTTGATTTTCTACAATTTGTAAATTGGATTGGGCTGAAATTTACTAAGCATATAGAAGACTTATTTTGTCATTTTGTGCAAAATTTCACACCAAGTTGATAATCAAATTAAGAATTATAACTTACTAAAGTTCACTAATTAAGACTAAGACTTGCAAAGAGAAATCATAATTGCTTAGTTATAAAGGTAATAAAATAATTGGATTTTATATATGATTGAAGTTACTAAGAAGAGTATTTTTAAGCACTTTGTATTGACTTAAGCACTCTTATATTGAAATTCAAATCATATTCTTCTTATATGTATAAAACTTATTAAGGTTTCTTGTGTATTTGTAAACCACAACTTTATCTTCCACAGCCAAGTGCCCGACCCATTCTCAAACAGGACAACACATAATATGACATAAGTGGTGAATCCAATGTAAAAGTTTGGAGTGGAAGGTGTTGGATTTTATTTATTGTTATTTAGAATTGATGGCACAAGAAGACAAGAAGGTTGAATTTGAAATTTTTGATAGAGCTTTGGATGGCACTTTGAATGGATCTTCAAGTGGAACTTCAAGTAGATTTTCTTTTGGTGGACAAAATATATATTTGGATCCAAACATTACAAATATGTTTCAAGCATTTACATTATTTATGCAATAGCAACAAGGCAATAATTGCAAGGAGGCTTTGGCAATCAAAGCATTACAAGCAGTGGTTAACAAGATTGATCAATTTGATCGAAGAGATATTTTTAAATATTTAAGATATTATATGCAAAAAATGAAATTGAATTGAATTTTTGAAAAGGATATGATTTTATTATTTGATCTTGCTATGATGCCAGAGATAAGGGAACATGTGAAATTGATTATAGAACAATTTGGAAGTTCTTAGGAGACATTCTTTCATGCATTGAGAGATGAATATTTCTTAGAAGACTCTGATCAAGTCACTAAGAAATCATTTTTAGAATAGATTAAGCATCCTAATAAGAAATTATAAGCTACCAAATTGTTAAGGGAGTTTGAGAGGTAGTATTTTTGGTTATCAAAAGTAGAAAAGGTAATATTGGGACCAAATAAGGTTGAATTATTTCTTTAAGCAGCTAATAGAGAATTCCAAGAGAGATTAGAAATTCTTCTTTAGGATGAAGGGCTGACAACAAAATAGAAAAAAATTGAAGATTTAATAAGATTGCTTGCAAAAAGAGAAAAGAGAAAAGATAGGATTGATATTCAAAGGATTGTACAAGTACTTAAAATTCAAGTGCCTACTTTACAAGTAACAATATCTATTATCCAACCTTTAGCAACTATATCAAAAAAAAAAGATATGGGAATTGAAAAAATTATATATAGAATGCGGGATCTTCAAATCAAACTTGCAAGGCTTGAGGAGAAGATTTCTATAATAAATTCAAAAGCTATTTTTAAATAAGGATATGTCCAAAGATGTATTTGGTGTGATGATGATTCTTATTCTTGAAAAGATTGTGGTGAATTCAATAAGTGATATTAAAGTAACTTTGGTAAAAGAAGTATGAAAGCATTGATTAAGGATTATTTAATAGCAAATAGAATTGCAATAATAGAAGTTGCAAGTTATGGTGCTAGAATGGATGATAATGGCAAACAAAGCTTTTTTTGGAAATATTGAACTAAGTGGACTTTGGTCTTTTATCATTTCTATAATATATAAAAAGAAGATGCCACGAGAAGCTTTATTGAGGACTGTTGCAATAATTTGTAGAACTATAAGTTGAAAGGATCATGTGGAATCTTTGTTAATGCATGCCTGTATTACTAAGAGCCAACATGAAGTATTGATAGAAAAAAAGAGAAGACAAGATTCTAATGAGACAAGAGAAGGAAATTCTTGCAAAAGGTAGATTTGAAGAGATAAGGTTCTTGAGATGGCTTCACAAGAATTAACAATGCAGGATGCCTCAATATCATTAAAAAAAAAAATCAAAAGACTCAAGAAAAAAATATAAGTTGATAACTTACAAACTGCTCTTTTATATTGAAGCGGCAACAAATTTAAAGGGGGTGCTTGAAGAATATGTATTCAATGCTAAAGTTCAATTTACATTGAAGGAGATTTTGGGAATTGCAAAGAAAGAATTTCATGATGTCAATATTGATAGTATTAAGCAGAAGAGGCAATTAATGGGTGAAGCTGGATTAAATCATGCTGTTGATGCACATGTATGTGAGTGTGAGCCAAAAATTTATTGTCTCCATTTGTTTAGCTTAAAAATTTAAAAAATTTTGGAAAAATTGAAGATTTAGAGTTAAAAGGATAAATTAGAGAATTAATATGACTAGTTAATAAAAATAGTAATTGAAGAGGAAAATACAAAAATAAAAAAAAATAGAAAAGTGGTGGTTACTATTCCTACATAAGAAAGGGATAGAAATTAAGATTAGTGAGCAAAAGGAAGAAAATAAAATAAAAAAAAAAAAAAAAAAACATGAACCTCAAAATAATTAGAAATAAAAAAAAAAATTATTTAAAATAATAATTATTTTGGAGTTAGTATTTTTGTGTGAAAATGAGATAGAAAAGAATTCTAAACTAAGTCCTTGTAATCCTCCATAAATGTGAGTTAGAAACTTAAAAAAAAAAAAAACAAACAAACAAAAATAAAAACAAAAGCAAGTCCAGCAAGATTTTGGCAATGAATCTCGACAACCATTGACCGTAGTGCCATTAGGAATTGCACGTGGTGCGAAGTCTGCAGCCAGCAAGAAATGATAAGCGTTCATCAAATAGTGTGGTAGAGGTTGTGGGCCAAATCAATACTCAAGATTTTTTGGAGTTATTTAGAGACAAGTGCAATTTGGAGGGGCGACGACTGGTAGGATAGTACGTGGTGTTGGTAGAGGTGACTATTATTTCAAATTCATGAGGCTTTTGGATGGAAGCTTTCCTAGATTTGACACTTTATATTATAGTGGCTGGAAGACATGGTATTAGAGATCAAAAGTTGAGAGGTATATGTAGCAGGACAAATGCATTAATCTAGATGTACTACAAAGAAGGCAAGTAGAAATTATGACATGAAGAGATCTACTTCAATAATCTCGGTGGATGTTTGATTAGGGAAGTCATCAAAAGGGCAATTGGAGCAATCAAAAGGAAGCTTTTTTTTAATATTTTTATTTTTAATTGGCACAAGATTAATATAGATGGGTGGTTTGCAAGACTGAATAAGTTGTAGGCTAGAATTGAGTAGTGGTTCATAAATCTAGTTAAGAGTGGATAGTGATGGTTGTTGTACTATTGAAAAGTCTTAATACAAAGAGAGGCATGAGAGAAACATAAAAAATTTATCTTGCTATTGATTTAATGAAGACGACAATATAGATGCAAAAGAAGTGATAGGATTTGTTCAAACTAGTTTGGTGCTGTTAACTCTTAGGTTTCAAAGTTAGGTTGGTTGAAGCCCCTAGATTCAATTGTGAAAATTGATATATGTCAACTGTGGTGATTCGTTCTACATGAACTATCTCAAGAGCTTACCAAAGACACGAAGAGCAAGATAGAGTAGCAGTGTCAAATGTGAATACATCAAAGGGAGGTGATTCAAGATTAAGATGGCGATGGCGATGGACGTCGAGGTTGATGTTCAAAAAAGTTGGTGATGCTAGATAGAGGCTGAAAGGAGGGAACAAGCTATAGTGTGGTTTGGTAGCCTAAAACAACAAATAGATTAAACATTGTATAAGAAATATCTTAGAAACTAAAGAAGTACTTATAGAATTGAGGATGAGAGATATAAGCGAGTAAAGAAAATTACTAGAAGGACTAATTAGGAGGTGAATATTTGGAATCAAAAAAATAAAATAAAATAAAATAAAATTGGGAGTAGCAGAGGAAAAGTTGTGGCAACAAAGTTTGTAGAAGAGGAATGAGATTGAAGCATTGAATGAGTAACTTAAGGAGTAAAAAAAAACATATTAGAAATATTTAATATAAGAAAGGTTAATCTATCAGATTAGAAACGCAATGAAGGTGGTGAGATCTTGTTTACATAAAATGGTGCATTTGCTAAGAATCCTCGATTTTAGAATTTAGAATTAAAAGCTAAGATTAATCGTAGTTGTTGTTTTTATTTATCACTTTGGCTTGGTTGTGGTTGTTGTGGTGGAGGATTGTAGCACTATGGAGTATTAGAGGGCATTGGTTGTAAAGTTGGGGTTGTAAAGGAAGGAGTATGGCAAAAGCTATATTTTCAGACCGATTTTCAGCAATTAGATAGAATATCTTGTAATCTCTTCCACCAAACCATTTCTAGTGGGAGGTGAGAGTTGAAATTTGTGTGGGGCTCATGAATAAAAAAAAACTAACTTGTAGGGGCATAGAGATTGCTTGAGATATGTTCTTATCAATTATTTGAATAAAAAAAATTCAAGCTTTTTATAATGTATTTATTATATTGGCTCACATAGTAAGTAATTTCTTAGTCAAGTATCAAATTAGAATGGTAGGAAGATTTTTCAAGTTCCATTTTGATACTTAGTGATGGTTAGCCCTACATAAAGCTTGTCTGTATAACAGTAGGAAGAGAAAGACATAGACGTGATACTCTAACTTGAATTAGATACTGTTTTTTGTTGTTTTCTTTTCTTGTTAGAAAGATTATAAATCAAAGTGGGCTTGCAGATTTTACTTAAGTAACTTCCTTAAATTTCTCACCTAAATAAGTAAAAATCAGAAATAAAAGGAAGGGTTGTTGCAATGTGTAGTGAATAGTGTAAAGCTTGTTAGAAGTCATTAGATAAATATGCAAATCCAATCAAAGAAATCAAAATTGATCCTAGCTAGAGACAACATTGAGAAATGGGACTTAAAAAAAGGTTTGGAAAGATAGGGTGAAGTCAGAAGAATTTTAGGAAAAACCAATAGGACAACAGAAAAAAAAGACCACATAGAGTTTCAAGAGGTGATCATTGTAACGACAGCTAAATTCAAAGTGGTGATTGAAGAGGGTAATGAAGGATAAGGGAGTGAAAAACTATCATTTGAAAGATCTAGTACAGCAATAGAGTTTCTTTTCAGACTTTGACGTAATAGCTAATGGACAATCTTTAGAAAATTGAATTGAAATGAAACCTATGGTAAAGACAATTCTTCAAGAGATGATTCAAAGACCACTAATTGACCTCTTGGTGATGCCACAAGGCTTATCCATTGTGGTGCCAAAAAACTTAGCTACAACAAGCATTCATGTATATCTATCAAAGTTTTATGGCACAAAAGATGAAAATCCATCCTTGCATATGGAGTAGTACATTGAAATTTTAACTACTTTATTAATCACCAATCTAGATTACTATTTGGTTTAGTTCCCCACTACGTTACATGTAGAGGCATATGAATGATATCATAATCACCCAGAGGGACATTTTGTGAACTGGCCACAATTACAAGGAGAATTTCTAAATTAATTCTAATCAAAGATAGGACAAAGTACAGCACTGAGGGTGGTATCAACAATGAAGTAAGGACAAGAGGAAGATGTATCCTCTTATATATAAAGATTTGAGCTGGTTTGTATCCAATTTGTAAGAAATATACTCAATGATGACACCTTGAAGCAATTCATTATTCAAAGGTTTTTTTAAAGATCTATAATTAAAAGTATACTGGAACAAAATCTTAGGACTTTAGAGGAAGCCAAGAGAGTGGCAGGGAAAGTAGATGCTATAAAAAAAATTATGAGCAATTATAGAAGAGAGAAGATGAGGCAATCCCACAATTTATTCCTATCAGGCTGCGTATGATAGAATTGGAGGGAGATTAATAGGATTCAAACTTCCACCTTTTGATAGTAAGATTGAGTCAATCACCTGTATAACTAGGAATATGAAAACGAACACCTCTATCTACCTTATCTATTCTAAATTTAGAATAAAAGGTAGAAGACATGGAGAAGAGGATACAGACAAACTAGGAAGAGTTTCAAGAAGCTATTTTGAAGCAGATGCAGACCTTGACTGAGCAAATGGCATATGTAGTGAGGAATCAAGAACTTAATCTATCACAATCTTAGATAGAATTTGGAAGCCATACTTCAAGAATGTGGTATACAAATTGCAAACAAAGTGGTCATTCTTCTTAGTCTTGTAGAGCTAGACTGCCACTTATTATTTTTAAACAAAATTATCAGAGTTTTTAGGAACATCCTAGATAAAAGCAAACAATCAAATGCAAATATTAAATAAGGTGGTTATAAAAGTGGGCCATAAAGACTAGAAAGAAATAAACCACAGAAGAAATACCATCAGTTTTGTGGAAGGTGGCATGTGCTTGGACAGTGTTGGGTAGAAGGCCAACAATTTGGATGTAATAATTGCAGAGGAAACCATACTTTAGATGAATATAGGCAATCTGATAAGGTTATATTATTGCCAAATTCTATAATAAATCCTCAGTAATAAGCTCAAGAGAATATACAAGGTCAACAAAGACCTTGGAAGAATCAGAGACAGATGAGACTACCAAATCTCTATTATAATTATGAGGAGTTTAAACAATCATATCAATTATCTATAAGATTGCACACTCAAGGAGGATATATATCATTGAATTAGAGTAAAGAAGTAGAACAATGGCAAGATAGTAGAAGAATAGAATTGAATCAAAAATCAGGTCCTTTGAATATGCAAGATATTTAAGTAGCAAAAGGAACAAGACTATAGACCTATGTTCCATTCCAAATATTGACAATGGTCATAGGGGAGAAATTTCTAGCTATAAATCTAATTACTCACAAGGTGAAGGAAGAAGGACAAGGAATAAATCCTCAAGTCTCATTACTAGCAATGATGACATGTACAAAGGTAGTTTTATAACCTCCTATTTTAGAGTTAGAGAGTAGCTTATTTGAAGATCCTCTATGTTTTTTAGATTTAGACAAAATAACCAAAGAAGTTGTCAAGAAGGTTATAAAATTGGGTGGTATGCCGTTGCATTGGAAATTGATTCATACGGAGATACCTTTGGAGGGAGGAGGAGAAAGCAAAGAAGATGTGGAAAATGACGAATGGAAAGTACCAGGTATATCTTTGAAAGAGTTTAGATCACCAGAGCGCAATTACAAGAGATTAAAGATGATGATACATAATCTGTGGGAGGATTTGAAAAAATATAATGTAGATATTATAATTGCACAACTTTTAGAAATATCTGTAGCAGTAAGAAAATCATTGAAAGAAGGATTACTTATGATTAGAAAAAAAAAGAATAAATAAAAAGATCGTGGCAAGGATATAATCTATCAAAAGATTATTTGATGTGAAGGCAATAGAGATAGAAGTAATAATTGTTGACAAGATCATATTCAATGCATTGGTAGATAGAGGGATTGATTTAAATATCATGCCCTTATAAATAATAGAGAAGCTTGGATTGAGTTTGAATGGATCTTCACCATTTATGATAAATATGGCTAATCAAAGTCTAACAAAGAAAATAGGTTAAATTTAATATTATAAGATGGTTACAGGAAAAAAAAAATATATATTGACGTTTCAAGTGATTTATATGCAAACAACTAAGGAATCATTTCTATTATTATTGGATTATCCATGGTTGAGAATGGCCAAAGCCGTAGTAAATTACGGAGGAGAGAAACCTACAATTATTTATAGACTTGGTGAAAATCATACTTGAGTATCTATTAGACCTGTTATTGCAATAGACATCTACCAAAAATCATCAAAGGATGACAGAGTCAAATTCTCTAAGGTAGAGAAGAACAAGCAACAACTAAGAGAGGTGTTGATAGGCAATATCGTCTTAAAGTCAAAGATATAAGGATTAGAATATTTAGGCCCTAATCTTTATAATTAAAAGGATATTGGTGAATATGAGGCTTGGCTATAAACACATCCAAATTCAGTGGCTAATGAAGAGGAATAGATAAATTTTATAGAGGGTGTTGAGGATGAAGATGGATTAGTACTTATTTTCAAAGTAGAAAATAGAATGTATTCAATAGAGATGGAAGAATCCTAAGGGTTAAAATTACTCAAAGAAGATGTGCCTTTAAAAAGGATGTTGTATTATAAAATGACTTTTGTAGGAATCACAATAGAAGAGGACATGGCCAACTACTCAAATATGTCCTCAGATTGGTATCACAACAATCTTGAACAGTTACACATGATAAAAGAAGATTAAAAGTTTGTGACTATACGGATGGAAGAGAGGAGCCAAAACATATGCAAATGGAGAGTCAGTTGAGTGGCAAGGAAATAACTACATACAATGAATTAGTACAGAAATACCAAGATATTTTTGCATAGTTGTATAAAGAATTGAGAGGCATATTACTAAACATTGTGCAATATCGCATTCTCCTACTATCCAATATAATACCAAGTAGACAAAAAGAGAGAAGAATGAATGCACAACTTGAATTGGTAGTGAAGGCAAAGCTGGACCAATTATTACAAGCACAATTCATAAAACTAGTAGCAATCAGTGATTAGATGTCATCAATGGTCCTAGTAAAGAAGAAGAACGATAAACTATGTGTATGCATGGATTATCAAAAACTAAATATAAGGACCTAGAAGGACCACTTTCTTTTATCCTTCATAATTAGCATCTTGGAAGAAGTAGTTAGATATGAGCATTATACTTTTATGGATGGTTACTTGGGATACAATCAAATATCTATTACAGCAGAGGATAGGTATAAGATAGCATTTACAATCCCATGGGGAACTTTTGTGTGATATGTGATGCCATTTCGATTATATAATTGTTGTTTTTGTTCATTTCACTTACTCTACCAATACTGCCCAGAGTAAATCTGTAAAGGGAGATTCAAATACAGGAAGAGACTATCCGCATTGAATTAAACTGTTAGGGTCACACAACTAACTACCCTCTGCACATTAGAGTCCAATGCACATGTACACGCTGTCGGGGTAGAGAGAATCTACCTCAAGAAAGCGCTGGGCTTCTGGCTGCCACTAATTACTCAAGCAAGATCCAAGTATAATAAAAACCTCCAAGTTTATATAAAAGAGATCTTCATAGGGCTATTACACCCAATACACAAGTCTTATTTCATCAAACCACTCAAAACATAACAAAATACTCTAAACCCTCATTCCCCCGTAGGAAGGGAATTTTTTCCAAACTTCAAGAATCCATAACTTTTAATCCAACCGTCCAAATCTACTCCAAATTTAAATGAAGTATTAATGTAGTCTTTACAACTACGACTACAAATTTCAACCGTTGATTCATTATCAATCTATAGATATTGCCAAAACCCTAGCAGTATCTTTAAACCCTTGTTTACAAACACTTGTGTACTAAATTCTTTATATCTCACAATCTAAAAGTTTAAATGCTATGAAACTTTGATATATAGCTTCTTAGCATAATAATACACCTTCTTGAAAATTTTGAGACAAAAATTCGTCCAAAAACTTAAGATATGGCAAATCCCATCACTATCAACAAAACAGCCTACTTACTGCCTTGGAATTTGATCTGCTGTCTTTGACTCCCAATAACTCCTTCTTCAGAACTCCAAATGTAGTAATTCTTCCATATTAGGTGTAGAGTGTGAAATTCCCTCTCTAGCCGCACCTTTCAATCTCCAAAAGCTTTCATACAACTCCTCCAATCCTCAAAAGAGTGACAGTATGTCTCATATTGACACCTTATCTTCAAATGGCTATAACTTCTTTAGTCTAACTCCAAATCCTCTAATTTTTGTACACAAATTGTACCCAAAATCCTAAACTTTACAACCCTAGCTTCTGATTTCCTAATGGCCTCCTTGAAGGCGCCAAAACCCTTGTTATGGTCGCGGGCAGCCTCCTCAAAGCCCATTGGGCATGGTATTCGACCAATAGGGATGAAGTTTCCCATTCCTTGCCTTCATCCGACCATGCCTTCATTTCATCCCTCCCAATTAGCCTCCTATTAGCTTATATTTTCATCCTTAGGCTCCCACCTTCTCTCAAGGCTTCATACTAATTATTTAGATCTTATAATTTTTAAATACCATAATCAAAACAAGTAAAAATAAAATAAAGTTTCTTCTATCAATCCCTTCAATTTACTTTACTAACCATTCTAACACATATCTAAATCTATAAATATATTATGTATTTTGAGTGGATTTTACATACTATAAGTAATTACAATACGACAATGCTTTTCAAAATAATGCCGTCCACTCCATTAGTTTTGCTATTTCGCAATGAAAGATAAACTTCGTGATACAATCCTCTACCAATTCTCCTATTGTAATCTTCTGTCTTCTTCCGATCTCATAACAACAATCGGCAATGTTGCACCATTTCTATAGACTGCATATACCGCTTTTCTCTACAATCACTGGAAATAATTTCTCACCCAAAATGTCCCTTGAAACAAATCGTTTCTCTAATATTCTCCACCGCTCAACTCTCACAATCAATACGACATGACAATTTCATCCATAATCAAACTTCATTGACATATCCGGTCTTCAACCTCTGATTCTCTACAAAGAATTCACGCATCAAACAATTATAATTTCTTATTCATCCACATATATAAAATTTCTTGTTTTATTACTGTACTTCATTATTGACATGGTATAACCCTTCGGAATAGAATCCGGATCCTCCACTACAGCTTAACAAAAGAAAAGAGAGAAGTAGCACCAAGCTTATCCCGACCCAGGACTATCACAGTCTGGCCTCGACTCCTACGTTCTGAATCAATTTATACTTATCCCAATCTGTGTTAACTGCTACACAACCGATGATAACTACTTTTTTTAACTTCCTCATCCATTCTACCTTCTAAATTGGCCATCCATTGGCTTCTTGCCTATTCTTAATCTTACAAACCATGTATTGTAAATTCTAAAATTCCTACCCATTCTATATAGCCCCACTTTTAACTATGCAGTGCCCTTGCAAACACAAAATTGATAAAAAAAAACTTTTGTTATGAAGCTGACTCTTAGGAATGAGATTCTCCTGGATTCTTTATAGGAGGTTCCTCTGCGTCTGGCTCTAATAGCACGTCTTCATCCTCCTCTGATAAATCGACATGATTACTCTTCAATTGCGTTGATAAATCTTCATTATCCGCTCCCAATTTCCAAACTTGAGTCTCCAATTGTAGAATCTTGGCATCTTTCGCCTCTAATTGGCGCCCTTGTTGCTTCATCTTCTCCTCCAGCTCACTAATACTCAAAATTGGTGGAACAAATACCTGTGGCTAAACAACATTGGCCAAGTCACTCTCCAATTTTTCCACTTCACCCTTCAATGCACCAATATCTGCCAGCAGCTTATTTGTTCCAATTCTATATTGGTCTCCCAATTCCACCTTTTTTTATTCTAATTTTGTTGATTTTTCACATTCTGCTTGCAAGTGACACTTCAACGCTTTCCGTTCCAAATTCCATATCCTGCAATTCTCTATTAATTCTTCGTTTTGGCCGTTCAAGATTCTTTGTATGCGATCTTTATCATTCGCCCAATTTTTCTTTTCCTCCGCTAACTTCCGCTCCAATGTCAATTTGGACTCCGTCTTTGCCCTAATAAGGTGACGTTGTTCTACAATTTGGCAGCTTTTTTCCATTATCTCCTTCTTGCTTGACTCCAATTGTTGTCTTAGATTTCCTTCCAACTGACCTACGATAAGCTGCAATTGGGAAATTTGATCCAATATTACTTCTATGAGGTTCCCTCCCGCCAGTATCCCGGTGTTCAAAACTGGAGCTTCAACCACCCTTTCAATCACTACACAAATTGAAGCCACCCTAGTATAGTCTCCGGGATAGCCTCCTGTTCTCGCGATCTACTTGATTCTCTAATTTCGTGCACCACTGCACCTAGACTAACTAGTAAATTCCGCATACTCTGTTGCGGCATTGAGGAAGGTATATTTTTCTCCACTGTTGGTTGGCTTAATACATATGCAATAATGGAGTGCACATAGTTAGAGCATAGCAAAGAAGCAAATTTATCCGTTTTTCGCTTGGCTCCCATTTCTGCATGGATACGGGTTGCTACAAAGGCTGCCCAATTAAACACCATGCCTTCAAGTGTTCCAATCGTAGCAAACAATAAGCGCTTGGATATGTATGTGGTATGCCGATGTCGTACTGCATTTACGTGCAGTATATAAAAATATTATATATCTTATATCTATTGTTAATACATATGTGAGTGCTAGATGTTATTTTAGAAGATATTATAAGGAGAGGATTTATTATAGCCACTTAGTTAGTGAATTAAGATGGCTATTTGTTTTGTTCCTACCTTACTTATATCCTAGAATAGACTCTTTTGTAATTAGAAGAAAGGTAAAGGTTGTTTTACCTTTCTTGTTGACTTTTGAGGTAGAATGGACCTTGTGAGGGAAAAGAAAGAAGAGCATGGGGTGAATAAGGCCTATCCAATAGGATTTGGCTGCCCATGTGGGCGTCTCATAGTCTAATTTGGAAAGAAAGGGAGATATACTCGTCTTGCTAGACCGAGAAGTGAAGAGAGGCAGTTTTGAATAGTGAACTTTGGAGAGAGATAGCCCCAAGGAAATAGAAGTGTTTGTAGTGAAAATTGGTAGGTGTGTTCTTCAAGTTGTGAGGATTCTAGAACCTACTCACTTGCTTGTTTTGGAGTAGTGAGCAAAACATTATGCTTATTTTAGTAGAGTAGGGTTTACTGCCACCTGATGAAGAGGGGCAGAAACTTCGAGCTGCCACTGAAAGTTTGATTTCAACTTTTTCTCAGTGAAATTTATAGATAGTGTGGAAAATTGTGCTAGCTTTCTATCAAGACATCTTTTGTAGCATTTGGAGTTGGAGAGCAAAAGTTGTGAGCTTGAGAGTGGGAAAGGATTTGCTGCCACCCGATGAAGAGGGGCAGAGACTTTGTTCAACCACCCAAGTCGGAAAGTCTCTTCAATCTTTTTGATAATTTAGGTGCTTATAGTAGCTTGTGTAAGCTTTCTATAAAAACAAAAATCAATACATTTGGAGCTTTGATGAAATTTTTATGAGCCGTGAAGTGTCAAAGAGGGCAAATTGTTGCTAGGGTTTGAAGAGTAGAGTCAACTAGCTACAAAATCTGGAGTTTGAGAGGCATGTATGCAAAATTTTAGTACAAGTTAGATAATGGAGTGAGCTTTCTAAAAAGCTATTGCATGTCCAATTTGGAGAAGGTAAGTGATCACAACAAAGGCTGAAGTGAAGAGGAGCTTTGCTGCCTTTGCATTTGCTTGGAAATTTTAGTACCTACTTCTTTTAGTCATAACTTTTAAACGGTAAGTCATCTATTTGTGAAATTTTGATATGTTTTACAATAGATTATTGGCTTTCCATAGGCTATAAGCATGCTTGATTTGACCTTTGGATGAATTTTTAGTAATTTATTTAGTCTCAGCTTGTTGTATAACTTGTATTTCTCATATGCGGTTGTATTTTGAGGTATACTTGAATACATACACACTTTGCTTATACCTATTATACAAGTATATATACTTATATTTATATCAAGTATTTATACAAGTATTTATACAAGTATTATATAAGTATTTATATAAGTATTATACAAGTATTTATATAGATATTATTCAAGTATTTATACTTTATATTTGTATAAGACTTGTACAAGTATAATACAAGTATAACTTGAAAGCTTGAACAAATATTGTGCAAGTATAGAACATACTTACACGGCTTCCTCTCATGTTCCCTACTAGTTCTAGTAGCAGCTAGGAATCCGACATTTTTCCAAGGCGAAGTCTCTCTACCCAACACCGGTTCAAGCCTAATCAATTCTAAACAAACCGCATCCACTCCGCAAGCTCTGGAGTAAGTGCCTCCACCACTTTCCAGCCTTGATTCTTCTCAAAGGACGCCATGTCTCCTTTGAAGTAACTTCGCGGTCTGAAGTCACTCGACACTTTGCCGCCTACCGCTAACTCACCTATTAGTAAATATAATAGCTTTTGTAAGGTACTCTCATTGATCCCAATTATTTTTTCTTTTACTATACTTGAATCATCTTCTGGATCGTAATTTTCTATATACTCTGCAACTAGTTCTACATCAATTGGTAGGAAGTTATCCAATCCTCGCAAAAACACGTACATTTGTGCATTTCTAAAATCTCTCTGTCTTTATGGAGACCAATAAATTTCCTACTTCATTAGCTCCATGTTGGTGACTACCACTAGAGATGGCGATTGCAAGTTACTCTTACTTCACACGTTTCGGACATTCTCCTCTCTGTCCGCAGCTCTCTTCGACCTTTCTATTGACATTATATAATGCTGACTACGTACTCCTTGCTTGTACTAATCGTTACTCTTTGATTCCAAAAAACTCTACACTTCAATAAGCATACACTCAGACAACCAAGCTCAAAACAGAATGCTAATAAAAACTCTCACTAAGTGCCTCGTTCCTAACCTTTTACTCGGGATCTTAAGCAACAATCCTTAATCCAATGTACCAGATCATCACTTCCGATTTGCGTAACTAGTCTGTAGTTGGACCCAAAATTGACCATCAGCCATCTTTTCTAATTATCATGCACCTTCAATAAAGATAAGCTATTATGAACAGGTACACCCTCTTCCCTCAGTTTTGAAAACCCGTCCTGAGTTTATGTAAAATAAAGACGTAAACGGTTGCCGTTAACTCGGGTGGTAAATTGAGTACCCATAAAATCTTCCAATTGAATTGAACCATTAGAAAAGACTTCAATTACTCGATAAGGTCCATGCTAATAGACTTGAAATTTCTCCGAAAAATTGTGAAAGCAACTATCATAAAGAAGTACTAGATCATTGGGCATAAAAGATTTAGAACATAATTTATTATCATAATAACTCTTAAAGCGGCGTTGTGTAGCTTCCATAGTTAAAAGAGACGTAGTCCTAACTTCATCCAATTTTTTCAATTCTGCTAATCGATGTTGGAGGGATTCCTTGTCACCAAGATATTCATCCAAAGCAATTCATAAACTCGGAACTTCCAATTCAATTGGTAATATTGCCTCTTGCCCGTACATCAATTGGAACGATGTGGAATTGGTAGTCACTTTATATGCAATACAATATGCCTACAAGGCTGCAAACAATTTTATATCCCAGTTTGTTCCTACACTAGACATTGTTTTAATTAAAATTTTACACAAAATACCATTGGTCCTTTCAGTCTAACTATTGGCTTGAGGGTGATATGGAGTTGTCTTCCAATACTTGATCTCATATTTATCTGTCAAAATCGCAATTGTAGAATTAATAAAATGGATCCCACGATCACTAACCAATTCCTTGGGACATCCAAATTGAGTGATAATGTTCTCATATAAAAATACGGCTATGATATTGGCATTATCAATTTTTGTTGCCATCGCCTCCGCCTATTTTGTCACATAATTAATCGCTACCAAAATATATCTTTTCTGCCCATTACGCGAGGCTGGTGTGATTGGTCCTACAAAATCAATATCCCATTTTTCAAACGGTGTTTGTGCTAAAATTAGTATCAACAGCATGGCAGAATTTCTAATAGGTCTATCAACACGCTAACAAGGATCACAACATCGAATATATTGGTGTGCATTTGAGAACATTGTTGGCCACCAATATTTAGCCATTAAAGCTTTTCGGGCAGTGCTATCACCAGCAAAATGCCTTCCACAACTATCCAAATAACATCTTTTTAATATGGTACGTACTTCACTTTGAAAAATACAGCGGCATAGAATTCCATCTCTCCTTTGCTTATACAAGGCATCTCCAATCATCGTATACAGTGCACTTTTCAAAATCAAGCATTTCTTAAGTTTCTCACTATATGTAGGTGGAAATATCTGAAATATCAGATATTGGATCAATTCACAATATTCTGGGGTGATTACGTCGACGACAAATAATTCCGTATCAGGAAGTGCATCATTGATAGGTTTGTTACCAAATATATTGGACAATCGAGATAAATGATCTGCATTGGCATCTTTCTTTCCTTGTCGAACATTAATAATAAAATTAAATTCTTGAAGGAGTAACATCCATCGAGGAATGCGTCCACTCAATTGAGGTTTATTAATTATTTACTTGAGAACATCATGATTGACATGAAATACAAATGGGTAACCAAGCAAATAATGCCAAAATTTTTGGATAGAATAAATCATGTCCAAGGCTTCTTGTCCAGTTATAATATAATTCTGTTCCGTAGCAACAAATTATTGACTAGCATAATAGATGGGATGATCCAAATCTTTTTCATCTTTTTAGCTTAACACGGATCCAATAGCAACATTTGAGGCATCAACATAAACATAAAAGGATTTTGTCCAACAAGATACAACAAGTACTAGTGCTGACACCAATTTTTGTTTTAACTCCTCGAACGCAACTGTACAGTCTTTAGTCCAAATTGGACTAGATCCATCCAATGACGGTTTCTTTAAGAGATTCGTTAATGGTTGACATATTTCTATAAATAAATGAATGAATCGCATATAATAGCTGACATGGCCTACAAAATTAGAAACACCAGACACTATTCTTGGCTTTGATAAAGCCAATATACGAGTAACTTTATCTGGATCAGTAGCAATACCAGTCGCAAAAACCATGTGTCTCAAAAGCTTTCCCGATGGTATGCCAAATTAACACTTCTCAGAATTCAAAGATATCCCATATTTATCACATTGGTCCAAACAGTTACTAAGACATTCCAAATTATTTGCTGTCGTACTGAATGTACAAAAATCATCTAAAAATATCTCCATCAATAATCGTAAATAGTCCTGAAATGCTTCCGTCATTATTCTTTGAAATGTGGCCAGGGCATTACATAATCCAAATGGCATCACTTTATAATCAAATGTGCCCCAATCTGTAGTAAAAGTAGTCTTCAACTAGTCCTCTTTTGCAATTTTTATTTGATTATAAGCCAAAAATCCGTCCAAAAAAAAATAACATTCATGCCTAGCTACTCCGTCTAGTATACCATCCGTAAAAGATAAAGGAAAATAATCCTTCTTGATAGCCGTGTTTAATTTACGGAAGTCTTGATAGATACGGATTTTTCCATTTTTCTTCGACACTATCACAATTGATAAAATCCATTCACTATACGGAATTGGATATATGAAGCCCATGTCTAAAAGTTTATCTACTTCTTCCTTGACCATGAGAGAATATTTTAGATTAAGACGGTGTTGTCTTTGACGAACTGGTGTAACATCTTCCTTTAAGGTAATTCGATGCTCACAAACTTCGACAAGAATACCTTTTAAATCCACATACGACCAAACAAAAATAGATTTATGATTTAGAACGAATTCTTTCCAATTTCTCAGTTCTGTACCCATAATATCAGTATATACTTTGATAATTTGGAGTGTTTCATTAGAGCCCAAGTTAATGGAATGGCACACAAGTTCCTCATTAACCCTTGGTTTGATTTGCCCCTTCCGCTGTCGTGAAGTAAATACATCCATATATAGAAACCTAACTTAACTATCTTTTCTTCAAAATTTTATTAAGTTCTTTCTTTCTTCTTACCAATCTAAGTTTTTTATATAGTTTAGGAAAAATTTCTCACTTTCTTTCTTTTTCTTTAGTTAAAATTTTATCTTATCTTTAATCTTAACTTTAACTTTGATCTAGCCTTGAAACTTTCTTTTATTTCTTTTATCTTTTTTCAATCTTAGATTTTAGTAGATTCAGGGTTATATTTGTAGATATAAGGAGTTTTGACTTTGAGATTGAATTTAGGATTTACCAAGGATAAATAATAGATTTGGATGTCAATAGTCGGCTACCATTAATAGTGCTGACTTGGAGGATTAGATTTGGGGTTTTTATAACTTTAAACTATTAATTGTTGACTTGGACTTTGAAGACCTTGGTTGCAACTTCTTTGACGAGCTTGGAGGAGAAGAAGACGGGGTTTTTTGGCAAATGCAGAGAGGTATTCAAAGAGAGCGTCTTCTTGGCATGAGTTTAGGTGGTAGAAACGCAGGATTCGGAGCTTAGATGAGAGAGATATGCTTGTTTGAACTTAGACTACTAATATGACACCTACTGTCACTTTTCAGGGTGTATTAGAAGTTTTAAGATACTAGCAAGAAATCCAAAAGTTGGGTTAGAAACTAGACTTCAAGCTACACATTTTACGTCCAAGAATTGATAGAAATGAGTTCAAGTTGAGTGAGATATGGCTAGTTAAACCCAGCAAACTAAATTGGGATTTTGAAGAAGTTAGATAAATAGAAGGATTTGCTTTAAGCTAGAACTTGAGTTTCAAGAAGAATTTGAAGCTCATTTTTTGTGTACATATTACTTATACTATAAAAAGTCTATGTCTAAAATCTCATATCAATTGAGACTTTGATTAGGGAGTAATGGCAAATTTGTTCTTGGGTGCCTAGGGTTTTGACTTTTAAAAGTATCTGCCAAGGTTTTGGTGATATCTAACGATTGGCAATGAATTCATAGCTCAAATTTTATGTGATGAGGATCAAAGGTATGAAATATGTTTTCCCAAAATTTGAGCTTATTTGAACGGCTGGATCTTCAATTATGAATTTTCAAGTTTCGGGTTGAGATTTGACTTCTAAAAGTATCTGCCAAGGATTTGGTGATATCTAATGATCAACAATGAATTCACGGCTCCAAATTTATGTGACAAAGATCAGAGGTATGAGATATGTTTTCCCAAATTTTGAGCTTATTTGAACAATTGGATCTTAAATTATGAATTTTCAAGTTTCTGATTTGGTTTTACTTATATAATTACTTGCTAATATTTTGATGATATCTGGTGATCGGTAATGAATTTACGGTTGAGAATTTTTGTGAAGATGACTAAAGAAGTGAACTCTATATTTCTAAAATTTGAACTTATATAAACAGCTGGATTTTGATTTATAAATTTCCAAGCTTCTAGTTTGTTGATTTATTATACACATGGTTTTGTGGCTATAAAAGAAAAGTTTAAAAAAGTTTGTGCATATTGGATCCAACTTGATTGTAAAGAGGGACCTTGCGTCTACCTGAAGCGGACTTTCGCCACGACATATTGGTGCTTCCACTGAGAGCTGCTTTAGGGGCAATCAGTTGGGTTAAGAATCATGGAAGATACGAATTCAGGGACAAATTTACGAGAAGGACAAGGAACGGTTGGAGCCATGGATCTTCTGAGGGCGGTCACCATGTTGGTGGAACAACAACGATCTAATTCTGATGGACATGGAGCTACAAAGGCACTTCGAGGAGTCATTGACAAGGTAGGCCGGTTTGATGGCAAAGATATCACTAAATTTCTTAAAGCCTATGTTTGTGAAATGGAGATCCATCAAGTTCCACAAGCTAGAATGTTAGAGACTTTTGATTTGGCTGTGGTACCAGAGATTCGAGATCGAGTACGTCATGTAAGAACAACTGCTAATGCAATCACATGGGTGAGGTTTGAAGAACGGATGAGAAATGAGTTCTTTGATGAAGACACTGACAGGATGACTAAGCGGTTTTTCCTAGATTGGGTGGAACAACGCCCAGGAAAGATGATGGGACCAAATGAGTTACTCAGAGCATTTGAAAAGAAATATGATCAACTTTCTGTGTCAGATCGAATGTTTTTGGATGGTCGAAAGGTTGAGCTGTTTTTACAAGCAGCTGATGAAGCTTTAGAAGATAGATTGCTTATACTTTTAGGAGACAAGGATGTAGAAGGTGGCTTCACCACAGATTGGAGAAGAGTAGAGGAATCCATCATTTTACTAGCCAAACAACAAAGGGTGAGATCTAGGGGAATGGGGGCATATGTAGAAGCCATTCCAATAGGCATCTCGAAAGAGCCAATCACTTCTTCAATACAAAATACACCATCGGTGCAATCCACTTCATCTAGAGTTGTTGGAAAGAGCAAACCAATAGATGAAGGTACTCTTGAGGAATTAATCAAAGGTATAAAGGAATTAAGGGTGGAAATGAGTGAGTTGAAGAAGGGTCAAAGCAGTGGTTCTTCACAGCCACCAGAAGGAAAAAAAAATTATATAATGAGGTGCATTTGGTGTGATGACACTAATCATAGCCGGAATAATTGCACAGAGTATGCCGGAGCTTTAAAGGATGGAAAAATCATTTTCAAAGAAGGAAGAATTAGGGAAGCAGCTACAGATTCTCCATTGGATACTAATTTTGGTAAAGGAGGAATGAAGAAGGTGATGGAGGATTGGATAAAAAGAGCTAAATCCCAAGATTCAAGCAATATCAATTCTTATCAAATTGTTGCATGACAAAATAATATTGAAATTCCGTTTCATGCAACACGTGAGGCTATGATACGAGGAGCCCAAGCTATCAGACAAAGAACTGGATGGGATGATCCTGTTGATACTACAAGCATCAAAGCTTTTCTGGATAGAAATAAAGAAAAGGATGGCAACCAAGATGTTTGGGTAGAGGTGAAGAGAGGAAGAAATGCAGAAGAAGAAAAAGAAGGAGAGCTTATAAATAAAAGGCAAACTCGCAAAAGTAATGAAGGTGAGAAAAAAAATGATGATTTTGTTGAAGGTACCAACCATCCATCAAGGTTTACACCTTCAACTTCAAATCCGAAAGATACATTGTTGTCTAAGGACAAATGGGAGGAGAGAAAGGGAAGAAACAAGGGAAAGGAAAAAGAAGAAGCGGGACGAGGTAAGGTTAAAGGCCCTACTTATAAACTTTGTTCTGATATAGAAACATCAATAGATATGAAAGGAATTTTGGAAGAGAGAATTCTTGATGCTAAGATTGAATTCACATTGAGAGAAGCTTTGGGAATAGCAAAGAAAGATTTTTATGAACTCATAATCGACGTAATAAAAAGAAAACGTCAAATGACAACCGAAACAGTCATGGCTAGTGCAATTGATACTTGCATAACTGAAGAAGAAGGTGATGAGATTGCTCATGTATTCTCCACAATATGTGATTCTGGGTCCAAAGAAGGTTGCAATGAAGAACTTACAAATGATACTTATAATATCCAAGAGCAAAGCCTGGATGATGATTTGGATGAGGATTTAGAAATGGAAGTACTAAGTATATTTTCTCCTAAAATTCAAACATTACTAGAAAAGATTGCTATAAAAAATGAAGGAATTAAGAAATCAAGAGTTGAAGATGATTGTAAGATTGAAGAACAAATTAATCTTGCAACAAAAGAAATAAAAGTAAGAGAGAAAGATGAGGCAAGAGTGCACGCATGTTTATCGGCTGCAGATGAGGAAAGTGTGAGTAAAAAAAAAACAATGTATGCTCATCCATATTGGGCAAGGGCTACAACAGAAACCCAAGTTAAACTTGGAAATTTAGAAGAAGCAATACATGCTCTTGTGGATCATGGATCTGAAATTAATATAATATCAAAGGTCGTTTATGAAAAAAGAAATTGGCCTATAGATACCAAACATGGATGGGTATTGAGAGCGGCAAACAACGAAAGAGGGGGTCTTTATGGTGCATGCCCAGCAGTTAAAACAAAAATTGGAAATGTGGAGGTGGATCAGAATTTCTTTGTGCAAGTCCGAAGTACGTATCCAATTATACTTGGGCAACCATATATTACAGTTTCAAGAATGGAAACTAAGGTATTAGATGATGGATCACATTATACTAGAATTTGGAATTGTGATGGAAGAAATTCAGTGCAATTTCTCATAGTAAAGCCAAAGCATGAAAGACATCGAGATCAACTGCGAGAAGTACCTCTAGACACTGAAGAGACTTTTCAGGATTTCTAAGGAGCACACGTGGAGCATGGGGATCTACGGGTGCAAGTACTTTATTTACTACTACATTCCCCAATGTACAGAAGAATGACTGTGGAATTTTGGATTTGACCAAATGTGGTATTTCAAGTTTTCAAGGTATTGATATATTAGACTCTAAATGTAGAGCTAAATTAAGAAAAATTGAAAAAAATCTAAAGATGAAAGGAGTGCTTTTGGAAGATGAAGCTATTTCAGGGATGGTGGAAGAAACAAGATTTGTAGGAAATATTCTGCAACAGTTGAAAGGTTTAAATGAAGGAATGGATATAAAAAACAATAATGATATTGTGGTGGAAATTCATGATCAAGCTCTTTATGAAGAAATAAAAAAATTTGTTAAAAATCCTACTAAAGAAGCTAACAATTGCATATTTGGAATTGAAGCACAAGTGAATACAAAGTATAAATCAGTGGCAAAGAAAATTAAGCCTGTGGCAATACAATTGCCTGAAGATTCCAAAGATCATGTAAAACAAGCTGAAATGGAACCAAGGCTAAGGAATCTAGAGGGGATTGGACATCGGTTTACGGAAGAAACACTCAAGAAGTTGAAGATTGGAGGGGGTGAGTTCTTGACTGATCTTGAAAGAAACCTTTTTTTGAATATGCTTTCTAAACATGGAAAGTCATTTGCATCAAAATCTAATGAAATAGGATGTGTCCATTCAAACATAGTGGCACCAATGGTGATCTTTACAGTTCCACATATACCATGGGATTTAAAACCTATTCCAGTTCCAAGAGCTCAACTCTCAAAATTAATTGAGTTGCTCAAGGAAAAAATGGAAATGGAAATCCTTGAACCTTCTATGGGACCATATTCCAATCGTTGGTTCACGGTGCCAAAGAAAACAGGAGCATTAAGATTTATTCAAGATATGCAATCCGCTAACCGAGTTACTATTAGAAATAAAGGTTCCAGTCCAATTGTGGATGAGGTGGCTGAGGCTTTTGCAGGCCATGCCATTTATTCAATTGGAGATTTGTATTCAGGCTATGATCAGTTTCAATTGGCAACAGAGAGCAGGGATTTAACCACAATGAAGACTCCTTTAGGTTTGGTTCGAATGTGTACATTACCTCAAGGTGCCACCAACTCAGTGGCACATATGCAGAATGCAATGAATCGAATTCTAAAAGATTTTGTACCAGAAAAGACTATACCATTTGTGGACGATATTCCAATCAAAGGTTGCAGAGAAGAAATAAAAGATGTGACTGTGGAAGCGGATGGCTGCAGAATATTTGTAAAACAACATATTAAGAATGTAGAGAGGATTTTGAAAAGATTGGAGGAGGTGAACTTAACTCTATCCATTGATAAATCCAAATTTGGAGTTGAAGAAATTGTAGTTGTAGGCCATTTGTGTGGAAGCTATGGAAGAAAGCCAAATCCAGATAAGGTAGATATTATTTCATAAATGAAAGCCTGCAATAATATCACTGAGGTGAGAAAATTTCTTGGAGCATGTGTTTTCTATCAAATTTGGATACCTCATTTTGCTCATGTAGCGGAGCCTTTATACAAACTTTTAAGAAAAAGAAATAAGTTTACTTGGGGCATGGAACAAGATAAAGCTATGGAAGATTTAAAAAAGATTTTAAGATCTCCACCGGCTCTAAGACAAGTGAATTATGAAAATGATAAGCTTGTGATAGTAACAGTGGATACTAGCCCTATTGCCATAGGTTGGGTTGTTGGACAAGAAGATGTCAGCAGGAATCGATTTGTTATTAGATATGGAACAAGAATCTTGACAGAGCGCCAGAGGGCATATCCACAAGTGAAAAGAGAGTTGTGGGGTGCAATTATAGCATTGAAAGCAGAAAGAAATTATTTAATTGGAGCAAATGTGCTATTAGAGACTGATTGTTTACCTTTGCTCGGTATGATATCTAACTGCTCAACTCCTGATATTGCCATGCTAAGATGGATAGCCTACATTAAATCTCTAAATCCAATTTTGATTCACATTAAAGGCAAAGAAAATACAGTAGCGGATATGCTATCAAGGGCTAGATATATGGATAAAGAAGAAATGATTGCTGAAGAAGAGAATGAAGATAGCTGTAATAAAGAATTGGGTTATGTATTTTCAACAAATAAGGAGAGAATGGAAGAAGTTCTACCTTTTGAGGCAGAATCATATGAAGGAAGATTGAAAGACATTGGCATTTATTTGAGCACCCTTAGAAAATTGCAAGATTGGTCAAATAAGTTTTTTAAAGAAATCAGGCAATATTCATATGGATATTTTCTACGGGATGGGCTTCTTTGGAAAAAACCAAAAAGAAAGGATGGAATGCCATTGCGGGTAGTTGGAAATGCATGCACCAAAGCTCAAGTTTTAAAGGAATTTCATGATTCACATTGGGCTGGGCATCGAGGAATTTGGGCTACATATACAAAGATAAAGGAGCGGTATTGGTGGAAGGGTCTTTATAAAGATGTAGAGAAATTTGTAGGATCGTGCCTTGAATGTCAACTTCAATCCAAAATCAGATATCGTGATGAACTTCACCCAACTTACCCTCTTTCCATTCACTTCCAATGGGTAATTGATTTGGTAGTTATGCCAGTTGGATTATGGAATATGAAATATTTAGTTCTGGCACGAGAGGAGTTATCAAACTATGTTGAAGGCAGAGCTTTAAGAACCAAACAAACAGCTGGAATATGTCGGTTTATCCTTGAGGATATTTTTAGTCGCTATGGATGTATTGGAAGAATGAGGGCTGACAGAGGAGAATTAGATGCTGCTGAAGCTAGAAGTTTTTTTGAAAGATATGGAGTGAAGCTAAAATTAACCACTGCATATAATCCAGAAGCAAATGGGAAGAGTGAAAGAGGCCACCCACCAATCATACATGCATTAGTTAAAGCTTGTAAAGGCAATTCAAAGGAATGGCCAAGGCTACTACCATTTGCTTTATGGGCTGATAGAACCATCCATAGTACGGTAACGGGATATATGCCAGTTGAATTAATGTTGGGTCAAAAGTCCATTATGCCAGCAGAAGAATCTATGCCTACGTGGTTATTTTTATCTTGTGAAGATGGCATATCTCGTGAAAGACTTTTGGAACTCCGGATCCAACAAATTGAGAGACTATCAGAAGACCACCAATTGGCACTAGATAGGTTGAAAGCAGCAAGATTGGAAAATAAAACATGATTTGATCAAACTCATCGATTGCGTTTGAAACCAATCTTGGAAGGTGATTGAGTAGTGGTTTATGACAATACTTTGGACCACCAACATAATACGCAAAGAAAATTTTCTCGGAGATGGTTTGGACCATATATTGTTGTAATTGCTCATGACAATGGAACTTACTCACTTCGAGAATTAGATGGAACATCTATCCGAATTCCGATAGCAGGGAAACGAGTGAAAGTTTTTCGAAGAAGAAATAATAATTGTCTACCTAAAGACTTTGAAATGTATGTGTCTGACGAACAATAGAACCAAGAAGATAAAGAAATTCAAGATGAAGACGAATAGGATGAAGGGTGAATGGTGGCACATACCGGAGGATGTGCGGGTCTACAGGGGGTGGATGTCGTGAAGTAAATACATCCATATATAGAAACCTAACTTAACTATCTTTTCTTCAAAATTTTATTATGTTCTTTCTTTCTTCTTACCAATCTAAGTTTTTTATATAGTTTAGGAAAAATTTCTCACTTTCTTTCTTTTTCTTTAGTTAAAATTTTACCTTATCTTTAATCTTAACTTTAACTTTGATCTAGCCTTGAAACTTTCTTTTATTTCTTTTATCTTTTTTCAATCTTAGATTTTAGTAGATTCAGGGTTATATTTGTAGATATAAGGAGTTTTGACTTTGAGATTGAATTTAGGATTTACCAAGGATAAATAGTAGATTTGGATGTCAATAGTCGGCTACCATTAATAATGCTGACTTGGAGGATTAGATTTGGGGTTTTTATAACTTTAAACTATTAATTGTTGACTTGGACTTTGAAGACCTTGGCTGCGACTTCTTTGACGAGCTTGGAGGAGAAGAAGACGGGGTTTTTTGGCAAATGCAGAGAGGTATTCAGAGAGAGCGTCTTCTTGGCATGAGTTTAGGTGGTAGAAACGCAGGATTCGGAGCTTAGATGAGAGAGATATGCTTGTTTGAACTTAGACTACTAATATGACACCTACTGTCACTTTTCAGGGTGTATTAGAAGTTTTAAGATACTAGCAAGAAATCCAAAAGTTGGGTTAGAAACTAGACTTCAAGCTACACATTTTACGTCCAAGAATTGATAGAAATGAGTTCAAGTTGAGTGAGATATGGCTAGTTAAACCCAGCAAACTAAATTGGGATTTTGAAGAAGTTAGATAAATAGAAGGATTTGCTTTAAGCTAGAACTTGAGTTTCAAGAAGAATTTGAAGCTCATTTTTTGTGTACATATTACTTATACTATAAAAGTCTATGTCTAAAATCTCATATCAATTGAGACTTTGATTAGGGAGTAATGGCAAATTTGTTCTTGGGTGCCTAGGGTTTTGACTTTTAAAAGTATCTGCCAAGGTTTTGGTGATATCTAACGATTGGCAATGAATTCATAGCTCAAATTTTATGTGATGAGGATCAAAGGTATGAAATATGTTTTCCCAAAATTTGAGCTTATTTGAACGGCTGGATCTTCAATTATGAATTTTCAAGTTTCGGGTTGAGATTTGACTTCTAAAAGTATCTGCCAAGGATTTGGTGATATCTAATGATCAACAATGAATTCACGGCTCCAAATTTATGTGACAAAGATCAGAGGTATGAGATATGTTTTCCCAAATTTTGAGCTTATTTGAACAATTGGATCTTAAATTATGAATTTTCAAGTTTCTGATTTGGTTTTACTTATATAATTACTTGCTAATATTTTGATGATATCTGGTGATCGGTAATGAATTTACGGTTGAGAATTTTTGTGAAGATGACTAAAGAAGTGAACTCTATATTTCTAAAATTTGAACTTATATAAACAGCTGGATTTTGATTTATAAATTTCCAAGCTTCTAGTTTGTTGATTTATTATACACATGGTTTTGTGGCTATAAAAGAAAAGTTTAAAAAAGTTTGTGCATATTGGATCCAACTTGATTGTAAAGAGGGACCTTGCATCTACCTGAAGCGGACTTTCGTCACGACACCACTCCGAATCTTTCATATGGTTTGACAAATTGGACTTATTTAATTTTGATTCCAATATATCGACTTCATTTACCGCGCTGTCGTATGTCGTGAAGTCTTGCTTGAGAATGCTCCGGGCACCTGGCTGTGGAAGATAAAAAAGAAATATGCAACAAAACTAGTCTTAACCTCTCTAATCAATTTCTAAATAATCTTTAATCAAACCTTAATTAAACCCTAAAATAAATCCTAACTAAATCCTAGTCAACCTTGGTCAAACCCTAAAACAAACCCTAATTAAACCCTAGTCGAATCTTAACCAAACCCTAAGAAAATTTTAAGGTAGTTTTAGAATCTCAATAACTACCAAATAAATCATTGATCTTAATTGAAATTTTTCACACACCTTACTAATTAAGTTGAAAACAAGCACATTAAGTTTGAAGAAGACCTAACTTCACAAAAATAAGAAAAATCCATAAATTTGCATGGGTGACGGCCGGCTTCCTTCTCCAATCTTAATGCTAATATTCCAATACCTAAATCTCCCTTTTACACCATTCAATTGCTTTCAAATTTTGTATGTGCATAGGAAAACAAGTCTACTACCCACATACACAAATTTCACTCCAATCCAACTATCAGATTGCTCAAGATCTCAAAAACCCCAACTGACCTTCAAAGCTTAATTCCCGAGACCTTGACCTACTTAAACCTCAATTACATACAATTAAACCGTTAGATTGAGTTCAAATTCACAGCACACATTAAAAACAACAATACCCAAAAACCCACAAATTTCTAGCTGTAGATCTACTGCAAAGCTTCTGGAATTGCCTAAACCATCAACCCTATTTTATTTCACAAAATCTCAAGTAGCCGAAATAAATCCTGACTTTGCAAAGCTCTTACAAACTCAACTTTTATCCAAGTCATTCCAAACCAAAAAACATACAGACTTCCTCAAGTTTGCCTTCTAACCCCACTCTTCGATTTGCAAAAAACTTCTCCATTCGCCGTCGGCATGTGGTTTTGTGCCTTGGGGTCTGGTTTCGACCCAGGTTCTTAACCGGCCCTCTCTGGGTATCAACTCTTGTAATTTTGAGGTAAATTTCTCTAAAACCTACTCTTAACTCCTTACTAAACATGCCTATACCAATTATCTTTCTAATCTACTTTGTTTTATTATATTTATAGCTATACAAAGTAAGTAGAATTCTTTTTTATAAAAGGCAGTATTAGCACCTTTTAATTTTTACTACCTCCTTATCTATTATCTATTTTTCTAAGATAATTTTCTCTAATATTTTCATTTGAGCTCTTCTATAATATAATCACTCCTTCCCTCTTTCACCTAGTGGTCGTATTACTACACGATAGCGCGATTATTCATCCAGTCCATGATGACATCGTTAGAATTCGCTACATCCTCCTAATACAAAAAATATTCTCCAAGTCCTCCATACTGGTATAACATGCCTTGCTTCCGTATGTGAATTGGGTCCTTATCAACTTACATTGCATTATTTACTTCATCATACTCTGTTTCAGATTGGCCTTCATCATCAGATGTTGCTTCTGTACCCATAATTTGAGACTCCCTATGATATTGAACTGGGTACATTTATAAAACAATCTTATCACTATCCTCCCCAATAATTAACGTTCCACGGCCCCAATCGTTCCTAGTTTTGACTTGATATAGCCACGACCGACCCAATAATATTGGATATGATAAAGTGGAACTCTGTGATTGGAAAATAATATAATCAATTTTATACGTAATTCCAGCGATTACGGTATTAATATTACGTAAGATATCCATTGGTTTTATCCTACTATGATCCGCCATTCTCAATACCAATGTTGTAGGTACTAATTGTTTTAAATCCAACTTCTCCATTGTATCGACATTCATTAAGTTCACATTAGAGCCACCATCTACTTGAACTCCAAGAATGAGAACACCATCAATTGATACATCGATAGTTGGTGCTCCCGGATCAGGATTCAAACTAATCTCATGAATTTCTTTATTACAAACTCTATGTTGTATTAATGAAGAATTCAATATAGAACGACATTCTGGCGCAACTGCTAATAATTGCTTCATTGTAATAGAAGGTTTAATTTCATCCAAATCTTTCATAATATTATATGGTTTCATATTGGCAATGATTTCTAAGGGTCTCTTCTTTTTCATGGATTTTAATTTGACCCCTTAAGATAATTTTCTTACGGAGTTCGGAACTAGAACTGCTGAATGGACTTTGTTGTCATTCTTATTTATGAGAGGATCTTTTAATGGATAAGGTGGCTCCCAAACCTTTAGAGATATTGGTATTAGTTTGGTTGAACCAATATCTCGGGGCTAAGGACATCCTCAAGTTGCACAGACAAATTGGATCCCATTGTTGGTAATACCTTCGATACTGGTGTTAGATTTAGAATACCATTCAATGAATTATATTGGTCTGCTATAACTGGTACTTTTAATTTTTGAATTGGATCTTTTCCTTTTTGCTGGGCTTGAGTAAGTATTGTATAGACGCATTCTATCCGATTTATTGGAAAATCTTGTGAAACTCGATTATTATCCTCTATCTTACTTTGCAGCTGGATACGCTGATCTCGATTATTAACATTAAACGGAGCATTGCACTGCTAGTAAATATGTCCAAATTGCTTATAATTTCCACATATTGGAGTATAATCATCACTGGCTCTAGGATTGAGACATTCACTAGCATAATGTCCTATCTGCCTGCATCGATAGCATCAAAGTGGTCTTCTTTTTCCTCCATCTTGTATGTGGGGCATCTCGACTGATATATACCGGCTAAGCTTATTCCAAGTTTGATGGGTAAAGGATCCTCGCCAATCAGTTGGTATTATAGGATTTGAAATTAGGTTTTGAACAGGTGGATATTAGCGCTGTCCTTGCTGATTTTATACAAAGCCTTGAAAATTGGGATCACCTTCTTGGTTATACTCAGAATTTTGAAAATTATAGAAATTTCTATTTTGTTTAATAGGACAATTTCTATTCCAGCCAAACCTATTTTCTATCTAAATTTGATTAACATCCCATGAAGTTGGTTGAATCAATGTCTAATTTCCTAACTGTTGTTGTTTTCTTAAATTCCAACAATTGGTGGTTACATGCTTACCTCTACAAAATATACATTGCACAGTCATTTGGGATGGTGAAAGGCACTCTGTTACTAAATGGCCTTGTTCCTTACAATTACTACATCAAATATTGGGGCGCATATTAGTCGATTTATGCCTCTTTTCCTTATCCTTTGCCAAATTAATAGCCAACTCGTCCATCTTCTTTGTCAAAATTAACAACAAAGTCTCATTTGGATCCTTTGATACTAGTTCATCAGATAACTCTTTTATAGATATTGGTTTTTGATATGGAGAGTATAGAGAATACGGATTTGCAGTTATTGGTGGTACAGCCTGCAATGGAATAGCATTCACTATCCCTTGCGATTGACACTAAGATTTGTACCGTAGTCAATTATATTTGAGTAACTATTCACTATTTCATTCCAGGTTGATATTTGATACCCTCCTTGAGATAGAATCATTGTGGCTCCTGTGGTTAGGAATTAGTCATAATGGCATTCTTTCCATATCTTAGCTCAGTCAAGTGAGGTAGCCACAGTCGCAGGTTGGGCCTCCTTTACAAACATCTTCAATTCTGGTGGATATAGTCCGTTAATCAATATAGACATAACAAATGAATGCAGCATTTGGTTATTTGGACATTTACAAAGAATATCTGCTACTCGGCCATAAAATAACTGCACCGCTTCTCCCGATACTATTTTGCTATTCATTAGTCTTTCTCTAAGATGTTCTTCAAATCCTATTAGTAAAAAATGAGTCAAAATCATATTTTTTAATGCCTCCCAATTAGGAAATTGTCCCACGGGTTGGCAATTATACCATTCAAACACCGTGTCTTTCAAGGTTACTAGCAGCCATCTTAACCAAATATCTTCAATTCTACCATTGTTGGCTACACATGCAGTTAGGAATTGAGACAAGTGTTGATCTAGGTCAGCTCTTGGCAGATCCCTAAAGGTTGATAATGGGGCTACGCTAGTGGTGCGATCACCCACTGCACCCATTTGTACCGCAATTGGTATTGTTAGACCCCCCGCTGCCATTACAGGTGACAATGTTCTACTTACTTCCTAGTTAAAATAAATGTTGCTTCCCTCAATTGTCTTTTCCGGACTTCTAGGCCTTTGCAATTTGGTATTATTATTTGCAAATAGTTTTATCGATTGCAGTTGAGGTAAAAACGATGGATTTTGAAATACACTGAATTGGCCATTACTGGCAAGCAATATATTTCCTACTGAAGAACTAGCCTTACTAGAATCGGTTGTATCCACTATTGAAAAAGTATCCAATAGAATATCCAATTCTTTCGTGTTCTATTCTCTTTCTATTAATGGACTCAAGAGATATACTGGACTATTTGCGGAGTTATCTGCGAGTACTTTTGGCAATTTCTTTAACGGTATATATGTCTAAAATATTAAAGATCTTTCATATTTTTGATATGCTCGGATGTGCCAATAGACATGCAACGATGGTTTAATTCAATTATGTCAACGCTTCTTTTTTAGCTTCTGTTCTTACTCGTCCCGCAACAAATTTCTTACTTGTACTCTCTCTTGTCTTCCATTCGACTGACATATTTTTAACGGCATAACAATCTCATCCACAATCAAACTTCATTGACATATCCGGTCTTCAACCTCCAATTCTCTACAAAGAACTCACGCATCAAACAATTATAATTTTTTATTCATCCACATATATAAAATTTTTTATTTTATTACTGTACTTTATTATTGACATGGTATAACCCTTTGGAATAGAATCCAGATCCTCTACTATAGCCTAACAAAACAAAAAAAAAAGGTAGCACCAAGTTTATCCCGGCTCAAGACTATCACAGTCTAGCCCCAACTCCTACATTCCAAATCAATTTATACTTATCCCAATCTGTGTTAACTGCTACACAACCAATGATAACTACTTTTTCTAACTTCCTCATCCATTCTGCCTTTTAAACTGGCCATCCATTGGCTTCCTGCCTTTTCTTAATCCTACAAACTATGTATTGTAAATCCTAAAATTCCTACCCATTCTACAATAATATACTGGCAACTTTCCAACAATTGGTGATGTGTAGTTTCTCAAATTTGTTGTATAAATCTGTGACGGTGTCATATTATAATTGCTTATAATATGTAAAATCCACTCAAAATGTATAATATGTTTATATGTTTAGATATATTTTAAAATGGTTAGTAAAGTAAATTAAAAAAGATTGGTGTAAAAAAAATTATTTTAGATTTTTATTTAATTTGATTATGGCTTTTAAATTATATAGAACCTAAATATTTAGTATAAAGCCTTGAGAGGCAATTGGGATCTAAAGAAGAAGAATTAAACTACTAAGAGGCCTATTTGGAAGGATGAAGACAAAGTGAGGATGAATGAAGAGAAGGGGTGAAGTTCTTCATTCTTATTGGTCAATGGTCATGCCCAATAGGCTTTGAAGAGGCTACCCGCAACAAAAACAAGGATTTCGGTGATTTTAAGGAAGCCAATTGAAAATCAAAGACTAGGATTAGAAAGCTTATTTTTTGGACTACAATTTTGGTGTAAAAATTAAGAGATTTTGAGTTTTTATGAGAGAGAAGTAGGCGCTTGAAATTAAGGTATACAAATAGTATCTATTGTCACTCTTTTGAGGATTTGAGGAGTTGTATGAAAGCTTTTGGAGATCAAGAGATGTAGCTAGAGAGATGATTTCAAGTTCTACACTTGATATAAAAGAATTATTATATTTAAAGTTTTGAAGAAGGAGATATTGGGAATCAAAGAGAATAAATCGAATTCCAAGGTAGTAAGTAGGATATTTTGTTGATAATTATGGATTTTGTCATATCTTGAGTTTCTGGATAAATTTTTATCTAAGACTTTCTAAAAAGGTGAATCTTTATACGAAGAAGCTAATCATCAAAGTTTCATAGCATTTATACATTTAGTTTATGAGATATGAAGAATTTTGGATACAGGTGTTTGTAAACAAGGATTTGAAGCTATTGCTAGGATTTTCACGATATCTAAAGATTGGTAATGAATCAATGGTTGAAATTTAAGATTATATCAGTACCTTTTGTAAATTTTGAGTGGATTTAGACAATTAGATTAAAAATTATAGATTATTGAAGTTGAAGAAGAATTTTCCTTTCTACAGGTGAATGAGGGTTTAGAGTTTCTTGTTATATATTGAGTATTTTATGAAACAAGACTTGTGTATAGAGTACAATAGCTTTATAATAGCCCTATGAAAAATATTTTCATATAAATTTGAGGTTTTATTATTTTGAATCTTAATTGAATAATTAGTGGTAGCTAAGAGCCCAACGCTTTCTTGAGGCAAATTCTCTCTACTACGACAATGATATTCATCATTGATGAAGGTTAAGGAAGCATTGGAGAGATGTAGGAAAGAGGGAATGGCCTTAAATCTAAAAAAGACATATTTGACCATACACCGAGATGTATTATTAGATTATATGGTGAGTAAAAGCAATAGAGAATCCAAATCAAAAAAAATTAAGGTCATCAATACCATTAGAGCCCCAAGTAATGTGAAAAAAGTACAACGATTATTAGAACATGTAAGGTGGTATTGGAAACTAATTCCAAATTATACAATAATTACACTATCCATAACTTTATTATAATGTAAGAACACCAAGTTTGTTTAGACCGATGATTATCAGAGGGCATTAGAGATATTAAAGATAAGACTAGATTTTTATCTGATATTAAGACCTCTACAGTAGAAACTATGCTTCTATGTATATTGTGATGCGAGTGCAGTCATAATAGGTAGTATTTTTTGCCAAAAGATTGAAGAAAATGGAAAGAGTAGAAATTATTCCATTGGATATGCAAGTAGACAACTTAATACAACCAAGAAGAATTATTCAACAACTGAAAGGGAATATTTAGCTATAGTATTTTCAATCAAAAAAATTCACTATTATTTATTAAGCAACAAGATAGTATTTTTTGTGGACCACATGGCAATTAAATACTTAATCAATAAATCAGAGTTGAGTGGAAGGTTAGCTCAGTGGATATTATTATTACAAGAATTTGATTATATAATGGAGTATAAATTGGACTCGGCTCACAAGCAAGCAAATTACTTATCAAGGTTGTCGGGGAATATAGAGACCAACCAAATTGGTGATGAACTTGTAGATGAGAATCTTTTTGTAGTGACAGTAAAGCCTACCTAGTATGCTGATATCATTGAGTTTTTGACCACCGAACAATTATCCTCAGAATTATCTAAGGAAAAAAGAAGAAAGATCAAGATTAATAGCAAACACTTTATGGTAGTGGGACATAGATTGTATAGGAGAGGAGTTGATGGTATACTACAAAAATATGTTATGAAAGAAGAAATTCCAAAAATCTTAGCAGTATATCATGATAGCATATATAAAGGATATTTTTTGGAACAACTCACAAGACAAAAGATGTTAAAAGTGGGGTATTATTAGCCAATTTTATTTCAAGATGTACATACATATGTTAGGAGGTGTGATACCTACCAATGCTTTGTTAGAAATGATTTACAAATGGAGTTGCCCCTACATATTTTTTTTACCATTAATACCATTCAAAAAGTGTGGCATTGATTATATGGGTGAAATCCACCTTCATTCTTCCTGAGGCATAGCTTATATCATTGTAGCCACCAAATACCTTACAAAGTAGGCCAAGGCAAAGGCAGTCAAGACAAATGATGCAAGGAATGCTTCTATCTTTTTATTTGAGAATATTATTACATGCTTTGGTTGTCCTAAGATCCTAATTAGTGATCAGAGAATACATTTTTTCAATGAGGTGATTGAGGACTTGATAAAAAGGTTTCAAATTGATCATCAAAAAACTACACCCTATCACCCTCAAACTAATAGACAGACCGAGAAGATTAATTAGATCTTAGTGAGTATATTACAAAAAACCATGTAAGATTCAAAGAGGGATTGGGACACAAAGCTATCCGCGGCATTGTGGGTGTATCATACAATCTTTAAGGTGACAACACAAGCCACATCATTTTTATTGATTTATGATATAGAAGCAATTTTATCCATTGAGTTGGAGATTCTCTCACTAAGAGTGGCAATGGAAATAAGATTGATTGAGAAACAATCTTTGAAGGATAGAGTGTTGGCCTTAGAAGCTTCAAATAAGAGCTAGAAAAGTAGTGCACAGTATGTAGAAGCTATTCAGCAACGATGGAAGATTTGATTTGACAAAAAGCATAAAAAATATGAATTGCAGCCAAGAATGTTGGTATTGTAACAAGATGCAAGGGAGTTAAATTTTTCAAGCAAATTTGACATAGTCTAGCTGAGTCCTTATTTGGTGAGAGAGGTGTTTCTGAACAATTTGGTACAACTGGAGACATTAAATAGCGATCTATTTTCCACTCGTGCTATAGGGAGTTGATGTAAGGAATATTCGATTTGAAGCTTTCAAATTCCTTAAACAAAGGAAAAAGCCACGACTTAGATTCTAAAGATCGTATATATCCAATGGAGTTATAGAACAAGCAAGAGATTTTGGAATTTGATCTTCTAATAGTTATTAATTATGTGAGCTAAAAATTTGTTGTCTCATATTAGTGTAGCTTAAAAATTTAGAAAAATTTGAAAAAGTTGAAGATTTAGACTTAGAAGGATAAATTAGAGAATTAATATAACTAATTAATAAAAATAATAGTTAGGAAGGAAAATAAAAAAATTAAAAAAAATTATAAAATTATTGTTACTATTTCTACATGAGAAGGGAGTAGAAATTAAGATTAGTGAGCAAAAAGAAAAAAAACAAAAAAAATAAAAAAATATAGATCTTAAAATAATTAGAAATAGAAAAAAATTATTTAAAATAGTAATTATTTTGGAATTAGTATTATTGTGTGAAAATGGAGTAGAGAAGAATTCAAAACTAAGTCCTTGTAATCTCTCATAAGTGTGAGTTTGGAACTTAAAAAAAAAAAAAAAACAACAAAGATAAGTCTAGTAGATTTCTGGCAATAGATCCCTATAACCATTGATTACAGCGCTGTTAGAGATCACGCACAATGCAAAGTCCATGATTGGCAAGAAATAATGAACACTCATCAAGCAGTGTGGTGGAGGCGAGGTTAGAAGTTGAATCGATACTCAAGGTTTTTTGCGGTTGTTTGGAGACAAATGCAATTTGGAAGGACAACAACTGTTGGGATAGTACGTGGTGTCAATAAAAGTGACTATTATTTCGAATTTCTCAAGCTTTTGGATGGATACTTCTCAGGGTTTGATACTCTGTGTTGTGACTGCTTAGAGACATGGTATTGGAGAATTGAGGTTAAGAGGTATATGCAGTAGGGCGAATGTATCAACCCAGATGTATTGCGAGGAGGGCAAGCAAAAATTGTGATGTGAAGAGATCCACTTCAGCAGTCTTGGTGGATGTTTGATTAGGGAGGTCATCAAAAGAGTAGCTGGAGTAATTAGAAGGAAGCTTTTTTTAAAATATTTTTGTTTTTAGTTGCAGCAAGATTAGCATAGATGGATAGTTTGCAAGATTGAGCAAGAAGTAGGCTAGAATTGAGTAGTGGTTCATAAATCTAGTCAAAAATAATAATGATGGTTGTTGTATTGTTCAAAAGCCTTAATACAGAGGATTCTAGTGATTCTATGGATGTACTCTTTTGATCAACACTAAATCCTTGTATTACATATGTTAAATATTGTGATTTGAAAATTGTAAATGTGCTGTATGAGTTGACTATCATCTGAGCCTTCAAAATCAACAATACTAGTAATTCTTTAGAGCCTCAATAGAATTTGTACAAGGCTCTAATATAGGCAAAATATACCATTAGAGGTGAATCGGTTTGTTGATGAAGAGTGTCGATTTTATCTCCAATAAGTCCATTGAATTAAAGAATTTTGAGGTGGAATTTATAAAGATAGAAGCAACTCAATGTCATCTTTTTGAATAGCTTAAGATCATTGAAATATATATAAAGAAGAATTTGTAGCAACAAATCAAATAGAAAGTGTAGTAGTATGCTAGTTGTTGTGGCAAGGATGAAGTCAAGGAGATAGAATAGATCTGAGGTTGAGAGGATCATGGAAGTGTGAAGATTGACGTGGAGGTTTCTGACATGAGATTTGATAGTTGCATGCAATGACATTGTGCTAAGCACATTGTAAAAAGAGCAAGAGAGATAAGTTAGATTGTGTAGTAAAAAGACAAAGAGAGACATGAGAGAAACATAAAAAAGTTATCTTGTTGTTGATGGTGATGAAGATCACAACATAGATGCAAAGGAGGTAATAAGATTTATTCAAACTAGTTTGATATTGCTAGTATTAACTTAAATTCTATGATTTCAAAGCTAGATTAATTAAAGCCATTAGATTCAATTGTGGAGATTGATGTATGGCAATTCTAGTGATTTGTTCTGCATGAGCTATCTCAGAAGCTTATCAAAGGCATGAAGAGCGAGATAGGATGGCAGTGTTGGATGTGAGTATATCAAAGAAAGGTGATTCATGATTAGGATGGCAATGGCGATGGAGATGGCGATAGAGGATGATGTTCAAAAAAATTGGTGATGCTGGATAGAGGCTAAAAAGAAGGAACGGTGTCATATTGCATTTACATGCAGTGTGTAAAAATAATATATATCTTGTATCTATTGTTATTATATGTGTGAATACTAGAGGTTATTTTAGAAGATATTATAAGAAGAGGATTTATTATAGCCACTTAGTTAGTGAATTAAGATGGCTATTTGTTTTGTTCCTATCTTATTTATATCCTAGAATAGACTCTTTTGTAATTAGAAGAAAAGTAAAGGTTGTTTTATCTTTCTTGTTGACTTTGAGGTAGAATGGATCTTGTGAGGGATAAGAAAGAAGAGCATGGGGTGAATAGGGCCTGTCCAATAAGATTTGGCTACCTATGTGGGCATCTCATAGTCTAATATGGAAGGAAA
Source organism: Physcomitrellopsis africana (assembly GCA_036785485.1). Taxonomy (NCBI): domain Eukaryota; kingdom Viridiplantae; phylum Streptophyta; class Bryopsida; order Funariales; family Funariaceae; genus Physcomitrellopsis; species Physcomitrellopsis africana. The sequence continues at coordinate 103,384 of JAWRVF010000311.1, read as the reverse complement.
GGGAGATATACTCCTTTCGCTAGACCAAGGGTTTGAGGCAGTTTTGAGTGGTGAACTTTGGAGAGAGATAGCTCTGAGGAGATAGAAGCGTTTGTAATGAAAATTGGTAGGTGTGTTCTTCAAGTTGTGAGGATTCTAGAACATACTCTTTTTCTTGTTTTGGAGTTGTGAGCAAAAAATTATGCTTGTTTTAGTAGAGTAGGGTTTATTGCCATCCGATGAAGAGGGGTAGAAACTTCGAGCTGCCACTGCAAGTTTGATTTCGACTCTTTCTTAGTGAAATTTATAGATAGTGTGGAAAATTGTACTAGCTTTCTATCAAGACATCTTTTGTAGCATTTGGAGTTGGAGAGCAAAAGTTGTGAGCTTGAGAGTGGGAAAGGATTTGCTGCCACCCGATGAAGAGGGGCAGAGACTTTGTTCAACCACCCAAGTCGGACAGTCTCTTCAATCTTTTTGATAATTTAGGTGCTTATAGTAGCTTGTATAAGCTTTCTATAAAAACAAAAATCAATACATTTGGAGCTTTGATGAAAGTTTTATGAGCCATAAAGTATCAAAGAGGGCAAATTGTTGCTAGGGTTTGAAGAGTAGAATCAACTAGCTACAAAATCTGGAGTTTGAGAGGCATGCATGCAAAATTTTAGTACAAGTTAGATAATGGAGTGAGCTTTCTAAAAAGCTATTGCATGTCCAATTTGGAGAAGGGCAGTGATCACAACAAAGGCTGAAGTGAAGAGGAGCTTTGCTGCCTTTGCATTTGCTTGGAAATTTTAGCGCCTACTTCTTTTAGTCATAACTTTTAAACGGTAAGTCATCTATTTGTGAAATTTTGATATGTTTTACAATGGATTATTGGCTTTCCATAGGCTATAAGCATGCTTGATTTGACCTTTGGATGAATTTTTAGTAATTTATTTAGTTTCAGCTTTTGTATAACTTGTATTCCTCATATGCGGTTGTATTTGAGGAATACTTGAATATATACACACTTTGCTTATACCTATTATACAAGTATATATACTTATATTTATATCAAGTATTTATATAAGTATTCTATAAGTATTATATATAATATTTATATAAGTATTTATACAAGTATTATACCAAGGATTATACAAGTATTATATCAAGTATTTATATAAGTATTTTATAAGTATTATACATAATATTTATACAAGTATTTATATAAGTATTATACCAAGGATTATATACCATTTTATATAAGTATTTATATAAGTATTATATCAAGGATTATATAAGTATTTATACAAGTATTTATATAAGTATTATTCAAGTCTTTATACTTTATATTTGTACAAGTCTTGTACAAGTATAATACAAGTATAATTTGAAAGCTTGAACAAATATTGTGCAAGTATAGAAGATACTTGCACGGCTTCCTCTCATGTTCCCTGCTAGTTCTAATAGCACCTAGGAATCCAGCGTTTTCCCAAGGCGAATTCTCTCTACCCGACAACGGGCTATGGTGTAGTTTGGCAACCCAAAATAATAAGTAGATTGAACATCATATAAAAAATATCTTAGGAACTATAGAAGTACTTGCAAACTTATAGATGAGGGATATAAGCGAGTAAGGAAATTTGCCAGAAGGACTAATTGGGAGGAAAATATCTGAAACAAAAATAAAATAAAATAAAATAAAAAATAAAAAAAGATTGAAAGTAATGGAGGAGAAGTTGTGGCAACAAAGTTTATAATAGAGGACAGAGACTGAAGCATTGAATGAATAACTTAAGGAATAAAAAATATATATATTAAAATTTCTTTGTGTGGGAAAGATTGATCTATCGGATTATGAACGCAATAAAATTGGTGAGATCTTGTTATAATGATGATAAAAAAGATAATATTGATAATTATTGCAAACAATTAAGAAGTGGAAGAAGGAGTCATAGTTGAAGAACATGTTTTGATAAACAAAGTAATAAAGAAAAAGAAATTTCAAGTCATTATATTTGAAAGCATTGGGCTAGAACAACTATAGAGATATTAGTGAAGATTGGAGATATGGATGAGCTAGTTGTTGCTTTAATTGACTATGGTTTAGAGATAAATCTTATGTCTACGGATCTTTATATGAAACAAAAATGGCCAATTGAAATGGAATATGGATGGATAATATGGATAATTAATAATACACGAGATGAATTATATGATACTTGCCAAGATATAAAAATTTGGATTGGTGAAGTTACAATAGAACAAAAAAATTTTATTTAAGATGCAACATCTTATCCTCTTATTTTGGGATAATCATATATTATTATAATTTGGATGGAAACAAAAGTATTTGTTGATGGTTCAGCTTATGTACGGATTTGTAGTGAGGATGAGAGAAGGGCAGTACAATTTTTGACTGTGCCTTCAAATCATAAACAAAATCAAGACAAATTGAGAGAGAATCTATTATCAAGGATTATTGAAGAATTTATGGATTTTTAAAGAATAGCTCTATAAAGTGGGATTATAGAAGTACAAAAAGGAAGATATTCTTGCAAGATATAGGTGCCTTTGATATAAGTTTTATTGATATTTTTAAAAATGGAAGTATTATATATAAGACTATGTAACATTGAAAAAGCATTATGTAAATTGAGAATATTAGAAGATGATGAAGAGATTTCTAGTATTTATGAAGAAAATGGATTGGAAGATTCTTTAAAATTGATTATACTAATTGGATTAGAAGATGATGATAAGCTTGTACAAATTCATTTAAGAATAATATATTCTATACTTGAATCTTTTCAAACACAAGAGGTTATAGTTGAAACAAAATATAAGATAGTAAATAAGAAGGTGAAACTTATTACTAGACTTTTGCTAGAACATTCTAAAGAACAGATAGAGAAAGCATCAAAAAAAAAGAGCTTAAGGGATCCAAGGAATATTAGATATAAATTCACTAAAGAGACTTTTGAAGAATTAAAGATTGATTTTGATGGTTCTTTATTGCTAGAGGAAATTGAATATTTCAAAGAGGTGTTAGCAAAATAAGGTAAATCATTTGCCTTTGAATTTCATGAAATTGGATATATAGATCTAAATGTTATAATTCCAATGGTTATTTTTATTATACCGTATGTACTTTAGAATTTTAGGCCAATTCTAATACCAAAGGCACATTTGCCAAGTTTAATAGAATTATTGAAAGAAAAAATGAAGATGAAGATTTTAGAGCCTACTTTTGTATTATATTCTAGTCAATGGTTTATGGTGTTGTGATGCACTTGCAGCAAGTGTATCAAAATCAAATAAGTATGTATAAAAATTATAATATAAATATGATTAATTTAGAGCTAGTTCTAAAATTATAGTGTGAATAAAATTAATTTAAAGCTAGTTCCAAAGTTATAATGTAAATAGAGATAAATTAGAATTAATTCAAAAATTGCAATGCAAATAGAAAATCTCAAGATTCTAAGATATCAAATAGAAAATCTTAAGATTCTACGATATCAAATAAAAAATCTTAAGATTCTAAGATATCAAAGAATCTTAGGATTACGGGATATCTGAGATCCGGATATCAATTGGATATCAAGCGAGTATCAAGCCAATATTAACATACATTGAATATTCTTTGAATATCAGCTAAAAATATCTATTTAAATCATTTTAGAATTGAAAATAAATATTTTTTTTCTTTCATCTTTTGTTAGGGTCTTGAATTGGATTTATTTTGCTTTGAAGGAATCTCCAAGGAAATCTATAAGAAAATTTATAAAGAATCTAAATTAAAAATTTACAGAGAATCTGTGAGAAAATTTCAGGGTCAAAAGGGGATTTGAATTGGAAATCTGCAAGGAAATTTCAGAGTATACAAGGAGTCTGAATTGGAAATTTACAAGAAGTCTAAATTTACAAAGAGTTTGAATTGAGAATTTACAAAGAATCTAAATTGGGAATTTACAAAGAGTCTGAATTGGGAGTTTACAGGGAGTCTGAATTGGGAGTTTATAAGAAGTCTGAATTAGGGATTTATAGGGAATCTGAATTGGGAGTTTATAGGGAGTCTAAATTGGAGATTTATAGGGAATGTAAATTGGGAGTTTATAGGAAATTTGAATTGGAAATTTATAAAGAATCTGTGAGAAAATTTCAAGGTCAAAAAGGGATTTGAATTAGAAATCTCTGAGGAAATTTTAGGATACAAAAGAAGTCTAAATTGGAAATTTATAAGAAATTTGTAAGAGAATTTTAAGATCAAAAAGGAGTTTGAATTGAAAATCTGCAAGGGAATTTTAGGATACAAAGGGAGTTTGAATTAGAAATTTATAGGGAATCTAAATTGAGAATTTATAGAAAATCTTTAAAAAAATCTTTAAGACAATAAAAAGGTTTGACCAAAGAATCCTTATGGAAACAAAGGAATTGATAAACAAGATATTTTGAAGGAAATCACAAGGATATAAATTGAGATATCAATAGTATTCTTTTTCTTCATTTAATAAACAGCCAAGATCCCAGCAAATTTTTGAAGAGGGCTCTCTCCTTCACAACAATACTTGGTACTTCTATTGAGAGATTCTTCAAGGCTAATAAGTATTAATGATATAGAAGAAACAAGAGGACTTGAGAATATTGAGGAGATGTTGAAAGCATTTTCTAAATATATGGAGAAGCAATCATAGGAATAATTGAAGATGCAACACGTGCAAATGGAAAAGAAAAATACTTTTAAAGCTCTACAATCTGTCATCAATCAAGAAGGGAGATTTGAAAGAAGAAACATATCCAAATATCTCAAAATCTTTGTAGGTGAAAAATAGATATATCAAATTTTCTATAGAAGGATGTGTTTGAATTTTATACTTGCTTGCATTCTTGAAGTCAAAAAAAGAGTCAAAGGTTTATATAGAGATGATATAAACTCTTGGGATAAATATGAAGAAATTTTAAGGAAAGAATTTCTTGAAGAGGATTCAGAAAGGATGACCAAGAGAACGTTCTTGGAATAGATAGAATAACAACTTGGTAAGCAAATGGATCTTAAAAAATTGCTTGAAGAATTTGAAAGAAATTTTTTTCAACTTCTTATAGTAGATAGGCAATTGCTTGATGATAAGAAGGTGGAGTTTTTTCTACAAGCAATTGATAGGGATTTACAAGATAAGTAGTTTCTACTTCTGGTAAATAGAAGTGGCAAAAGAGGCCTTACTAATGACTGGAAACAAGTTAAGGAAGCTGTGGTGACAATCATGGAGTAGTGGAGGATAAAAGCTAAAGGAGGTGTAGTTGTGGAGTTAAGAATGGCTCCTATTTCCATTCCAGTAGCTCCAATGATTTTTATTAATTCAGTATTAATTCCAAAAGAAGGTATTCTTGATGAAACTCTTAGAGAACTTGTCAAAGGTATGAAGAAATTAAGAGTCAAATTCAATGAATTGGAAAAAAGAAAAAAAAATGAATTCTCCTAAATTTCCAACAAAAACCAAAAAATGGATGAAGTGTATGTATTGTAACAATGAAGATCATGAAAAGAGGAAATACTCAGCCTATGAAGAGGATTTGAAGAGAGGGATGATCTTCTTCAAGGAAGGCAAGGTAAGATTCACTGCAACTAGAGAACCTATTGAATTAAATTTTGGCAAGGGTGGAATGAAGAAACTTATACAAGGCTACATTAGAAATTCTAGTAGTGCATCTATGGTTAAAAAAGTAAGTGCATATTCTGTTATTGTAGAAATAGAAAATATAGGGATTTCTAAAATTCCTAGCAAGGAGGGTATATTTAAAAGTGTACATATTATTAAGGAAAAAATTAAATGGAGTGATCCAGTTGATGCTACAAGTATTAAAGCTTATCTAGAAATTCATGAAGAGAATGATGAGATCCAAGAGCCTATGGTTGAAGTTAAAAGAGGGAGGCTTGCAGAAGAAAAGAAACTAGAGGAGCCCAATAGCAAGAAGCAGAACCAAAGGTTGATGAATAAAAATCAAGAGAAGCAAACCACAACTTTGATAGAATCAAGGCCCTCTTTCTCCTATCCAAGTAAAAATACCACATTACCTAGGAAAAAATGGGAGAAGAAAAATGAAAAAAAAGATTCAAGGAAAGATAAGACTAAGAATTCAATATTTAAATTAAATTTGGATATTGAATCCTCTGTTGATATGAAAGGTATTCTTGAAGAGAGGATTTTAAATACCAAAATTGAATTTTCTTTAAGAAAGGTTCTTGGTATAGCCAAGAAGAAATTTCATGAGCTTATCATTGATGTCATTAAGAAGAAGAGACAAATTACATTTCAAGTAATGATGATGAAGATTTTAGCAAATACAAAAGATATAGAAGAAAAAAAGAGGTACAAGTATTTACCTTATCTTGTGATAATAAAAAAAAAGTTATACAAATTCAAGGGCATAAAAATTCTTATATTAATGATATGAATGTATTTGGAAATAAAGAGGAATTTAGCAAGAAAAAATGATTTGATATCTTTAATACTTCCACCAACAAAATAAATGTGAAAGATGTTAAAGTAATTGGATGTGGAGTGGAGAAGGCTAAGGGTAAAGAACATAAATAAGTAAAGGCCTAAATTTGTAAATATGAAAGGACAGGAGTTAAAAAAAAGCCTTCATTTTCTCATACATATTAGGCTAGGGCTATTATAGAAGCAAAAGTAAAGATTAAAGATTGTAAGAAAATCTATTTGGCATTAGTTGATCATAGATCTTAGATCAATATAATATCTAAAAGCATTTATGAAAAGAAAATGTGGCTTATTGATAGCAACCATAGATAGATAATAAAGATTACAAATAATGAGAGGAGTGAATTATATGGAGTATGTCCAACATTAAGGATAAGAATTGGAGATGTGGAGGTAGAACAAAACTTTTTTGTACAAGAATTTGCTGCCTATCCTATGATTTTTGGACAACCATATATTATAGCTACAAATATGGAGACTAAGGTGCTGGATGACGGCTTACATTATGCAAGGATCAAGAGGTGTGATGGAAAGAAGTCAGTACAATTTTTGACTATAATAATCAATAATGAAAGGAACAAGGAATAGTTAGAAGAAACTTTTTTGAAAATTAGTGATGATTTTTTGAACTTTTGAGGAGCATCCTCAAGGATGAAGAGTCCAAAGATGCAAATAAATCCTCTAGTTTTATGCTTTTCAATGTAGATAGGTTTGAAAATGGTTTTTTAGATTATACAAAATTTGGAGTTTCAAAGTTTTCAAGAGTTAAAAATTTGAATTATAAATATCAAAGATGTGTGAAAAAAAATTAGAAAAAGTTAAAAAATATGGATTTGGTTTCAAGTGATGATATCTAAATATAGTAAGACTTTTACTCTTATATCAAAAGAAATTGGTTGTATTGATCCAAGCATAGTCGAACCAATGATTATTTTTACCGTGCGTCATGTACGATAGAATTTGAAGCCAATTCCTGTACCAAGAGCTTTACTTCCAAAGTGAATAGATTTATTAAACAAATGATGAGAATGGAGATCCTTGAACCTTCTATTGCACCTTATTCCAACCGTTGGTTTACCATATTTAAAAAGCTTGGAGCACTAAGGTTAATTCAGGATATGCAACGAGCTAACAAAGTCACCATAAGGAACATGGATACTGGGCCAATTGTAGATGAGATAGCTGAGATATTTGTAGGCCACTCTATCTATTCTATTGTAGACCACTCTATCTATTCTATTGTAGACTTGTATTCAAAATATGATCAATTTCAACTAGCTAAAGAAAATAAGGATATTACTACAATGAAGATTCTATTGGGATTAGTACGCACGTGTACTTTATCACAGGGCACTACTAACTCAATGGCATACATGCAAAGTACCATGAATCAAATTTTAAGAGATTATATTCCAGATAAGATAATTCCTTTCTTAGATGATATTCCAATTAAAGGTTGCAAGATTGAAGACATGGATTCAAAAGTAGATAAAGATGGATGCAAGGCATTTATAAAGAAGTACATTAATGATGTTGATCAAATATTGACCAGACTTGAACAGGTAAACTTTATTCTATCTTTTGAAAAATTAAGTTTTGGAATTGATGAGATAATTGTGGTCAAATATTTGTGTGGCTCATACGGTGTCATATATCGTGAAGTCTTACTTGAGAATGCTTCGGGCACCTAGTTGTGGAAGATAAAAAAGAAATATACAACAATAACTAATCCTAATTTCTCTAATCAATCTTTAAATAATCTTTAATTCAACTTTAATTAAATCCTAGTCAATCCTATTTAAATCCAAACAAATCCTAACTAAATCCTAGTCAATCCTGATCAAATCCTAACAAATCCTAAAACAAATCCTAACTAAACTCTAATCAATTCTAATCAAATCTTAGCAAATCCTAAAACAAACCTTAACTAAACTCCAGTCAACTTTGGTCAAATCTTAACAAATCTTAACTAAACTCTAGTCAATCTTGGTCAAATCCTAACAAATTCTAACTAAATCCTAGTTAATCTTAGTCAAATCCTAATAAATCTTAAAATTAATCCTAAATAAATCCTAATCAACTTTGATCAAATTCTAGCAAACCTTAAACAAATCCTCACCAAATCCTAGTCAATCCTAGTCAAATTCTAATAAATCCTAAAACAAATCCTAGTCAATTCTAGTCAAACCTTAGCAAATTTTAAAACAAATCCTAATCAACCCTGATCAAATCCTAACAAATTCTAAAACAATCCTAATCAATCCTAGTCAACCTTGGTCAAATCCTAGCAAACTCTATTCAAACCCTAACAATTCTAAAACAAATCCTAACTAAATCCTAGTCAATCCTAATTAAACTCTAACAAATCCTAAAACAAATCCTAAATAAATCCTAGCAAATCTTAAAATAAATCTTGGTCAATCCTGGTCAAATCCTAATAAATCCTAAAATAATCTTAATCAACCATGGTCAAATCCTAGCAAATCCTAAACAAATCCTAAACAAACTCTAAATCCTAAATCCTAATCCTAACCAAATCTTAAATCAAACTCTAATCAATTCAAATCAATCCTAGAAAAAATTAGAAGCTCAATATTTGTCAATTAGACTATTGATCTTATTTAAAACTTTGTACATCTTTCAATCTCTTAATCAACAACAAGCATAATAAATATGAAGGAAATAAAACTTACAAAATGGAAGAAAAATCCTAAAAACTCCTCAGGTATTAGCCGGCCTCTTTTTCCAACCTTGATGCTGATCTTCCAATGCTAATTTCTCCCTTCTTTACTATTCAATCAATCTCAAATCTCTCATATGTGTAGGAAAATAAGTCTACTATCTATATATACAAATTTCACTCCAATCCAAATAGCAAATTGCTCAAGATATCAAAAACCCCAATTGACCTTCAAAACTTAATTCCCAAGACATTGACCTACTTAAACCTCAATTACATACATTTAAACTATTAGATTCAGCTCAAATTTATAGCACCCTACAAACACTATTGTATGCACCAATCTGCAAAATATCACTTGTAGATCTATAACCAATCTCATAGAATGCTCAAAAATATAAATCCCAATGTATTTCACAAAATCAGAGTCACCAAAATCAATCTTGACTTTGCAAAGCCATTACAAAGTTATTACCAACTCAAAACACTTCTAACTAACTCTCAAAAAAAGATCCTCTAGCCTGCTCTTTAATCCTACCTTCCAATCTACAAAAATCCCCTCGACCCATCGTAGGTACATAGTTTTGTGCCTTGGGGTCTAATTTCAACCCCAGCTCATAACCAATCCTTTCCGGGTAACTATTTTGAGATTTTTGTAGTAAATTTTTCTAAAACTTATTTTTAATTCCCTCCCATATATATTTATATTATTTTATTTCCCAATCTACTTTGTTTTGCCTTACTTATGGCCCTACAAAATAAATAGAAACTCATTTGTAAAAAGGGCAGCATTAATACCCATTAGTTTTATTTCCTTTTTATTATTATCTATTTTTCTAAGATAATTTGCTACAATATTTTGAACTAAGATCTTCTATAATTTTACTATTTGACAGTCTTTTATCTAATAGTTGCATTACATCATGACAATGGAAAAAAAACTAATCTAGAGAAGGTTGATACAATTTCAAGTATGAAGCCTTGGAAGAATACAACTGAGGTAAGAAGATTCTTGGGAGCTTGTGGATTTTATTATATTTAGATACCTCATTTTGAATACATAACAAAACCTTTATATAAGTTATTGAGAGAAGGAAAGAGATTTTCATAAGAATAAGAGCAAGATGAAGCCATGAAAGAATTAAAGGTGGTTTCAAAATTACCACTAGTATTGAGGCAGGTAGATTATCAATGTGGAAGATTAATAATTGTAACTGTGGATATAAGCCTGATAGCCATTGGATGGGCTGTTGAAGAAGATGATAATGAGGATATCAGATTTGCTATCAAGTTTGGAACTAGAATTCTTATTGAGAGGCAAAGAGCTTATCCTCAAGTTAAAAGAGAACTTTGGAGTGCTTTAACTACACTAAAAACATAAAGAAATTATTTGATTGGAGCAGATATAGTTCTGGAGACAAATTGTTTATCTGTACTAGGTATGATTTCAAATTGTTTGACTTCTAATATCACTATATTGAGATGGATAGTATATATCAAATCTATGAATCCTACCTTAGTATATATTTTTGGAAAGAAGAATTGTGTTCCACATATGTTGTCTAAAGCAAGATATTCCTATGAAAAAGAAATGCTTACTTATGACAAGGATAAAAGGATTAAAATGGATTATATATGCGTAATGGGAATAGAAATCCCTATTGGTGAAATCTTATCTTTTAATATAGATTTGTATGAAGGCAAATTATGGAACATTGATTTATACTTGAATATTTTAAAGAAGGAAGAAGGTTGGATTGGAAAATATTTTAAAGAAATTAGATACCAAACTTACGGATATATTTTGAAAGAAGGACTCTTGTAGAAGAGATCTAAAAGAATAGATGGAATTCCTTTGAGGGTTGTTGATGATGTTGACACTAAGCATCAAGTTTTAAGAAAATTTCATAATACATTCTGGACTCGATACACGAAAGTATAAGCTACCTTCATAAAAATTAAAGAAAGGTATTGGTGGAAAGGTATGTACAAAGATGTGAAAGAATTTATAAATTCATGTATAGAGTGTCAATTGCAATGAAAGATTAGACATAGAGATGATTAGTGTCCTACTTATCCATCTAGTATACACTTTCAATGGATATTAGACTTGGTTGTTATGCCAATTGACATATGGGGTATGAAGTATTTAGTTTTGGCATGTGAAGAATTATTAAATTACATAGAGAGAAGAGTTTTAAGAAGTAAATCCACAGAATTTGTTTGTAGGTTTGTTTTGGAAGATATAATATGCCGTTATCGAAACATTGGAAGAATGAGGATAAACAAGGGTGAATTAGATGCAGTAGGAGCTCATGAGTTCTTTAAAAAGTATGGAGTCCAATTGAAGCTGACTATAGCCTACAATCCAGAAGCTAATGAAAAAATTAAGAGAGGATATCTTCCAATTATTCAGGCTTTGATCAAGGGATGTAGAAATAAAGCTAAACTTTGGCCTAAATTACTATCGTTTGCCTTATGGGCAGATAGGACTATATGTAGTTCTGTTACAAGCTATATACCAATAGAGTTGATGATAGGACAAAAATCTATGATGCCAAGTGAAGAAAGTATATCTAGTTGGATGTTCTTGGTCTAGGAAGATAACATTGACAGGGAAAGATTATTAGAGCTTTGAATCAAGCAATTGGAGAGGTTACCTAAGAATCACTAAAGGACTACTGAGATATTGAATGATGTAAGGTTACAAAATAAGATCAGATTTGAAAAAATATACAGATTAAGACCAAATCCTATTCAAATTGGTGATTGGATATTTGTATTTGGTAATACATTAGATTATTAATATAGTGCCTTAAGGAACTTTTCTAAAAGATGATTTGGACCACATGTGGTAACTGAGATATTTGATAATGCGATCTATTCTTTAAGAGAATTAGATGGGATACCATTGAGGTCTAAAATTGCTGAAAAATAGATTATACTATTCAAGAAAAGAGATAAGCAAATTTATACTAAAGGTATCCAAGAGTTAGAAGCTCAAAAATTAGATCAAAAATTGCTATTAGAGGAAGATTAGAAAAAAAGAGAATCGGAAGCAAATGAGAATGAAGAGGAATAGGGTGGTGTATATTGAAGGATGCACAAGTTTAGAGGGGGGGTGGATGTCGTGATGGACTTGTGACAAATACATCAAAATCAAATAAATATGTATAAAAACTATAATGTAAATAAGATTATTTTAGAGCTAATTCTAAAATTATAGTGTGAACATGATTAATTTAGGCCTAATTTTAAATTTTTAGTATGAATAAAGATAAATTAGAGCTAATTCTAAATTTGTAGTATAAACAATGATAAAATTAGAACTAATTATAAAATTATAATATAAATAAGAATAAATTAGAGCTAGTTTTAAAATTATAATATGAATAAGGATAAAATTAGAACTAGTTCCAAAATTATAAAATAAATAGGGATAAATTAGAACTAGTTCAAAAATTGCAATGCAAATAAAAAATCTTAGGATTCTAGGATATCAAATAGAGAATCTCAAGATTTTAAATTATCAAATAAAAAATCTCAAAACTCTAGGATATCAATCAAAGAATCTTAGAATTATGGGATACTTGAGATCTGGATATCAATCGGATATCAAGCGAGTATTAGGTTAATATTAGTATACATTGGATATTATCTGGATATTAGCTAAAGATGCCTATTTAAATCCTTTTAGGATTGAAAATAAACACTTTTCCTCTCTCATCTTTTGTTAGGATCTTAAATGGGATTTATTTTGCTCTAAAGGAATCTCTGAGAAAATCTGTAAGAGAATTTATAGGAAGTTTGAATTAAAAATTTATAAAGAATTTGTGTGAAAATTTCAAGATCAAAAGGGGATTTGAATTGGAAATGTACAAGGGAATTTTAGAATACACAGGGAGTCTGAATTGAAAATTTACAGGGAGTTTGAATTTACAAGGAATTTGAATTGGAAATTTACAGAAAATCTGTGAGAGAATTTTAGGATCAAAAAGAGATTTGAATTGAAAATTTGTGAGAGAATTTTAGGGTACAAAGGGAGTTTGAATTAGAAATCTACAAAGAGTTTGAATTGAAAATTTACAGGGAGTATGAATTTATAGGGAATCTAAATTGAGAATTTATAGAAAATCTAAATTGAGAATTTATAGAAAATCTAAATTAGAAATTTACATAGAATCTGAATTGGAAGTTTACAGAGAATCTGAATTGGAAGTTTATAGGGAGTCTGAATTGGAAATTTATGAGTTTGAATTAAAAATTTATAGTGAATCTGTGAGAGAATTTTAGGGTCAAAAAGGGATTTGAATTAGAAATCTGCGAGGCAATTTCAAGGTACAAAAGGAGTCTGAATTGGAAATTTATAAAAAATCTTTGAAGAAATCTTCAAGGCAATAAAAGGGTTTGACCAAAGAATCATTGAAGGAACAAAGGGATTGGTAAATTGGATACTTTGAAAGAAATCATAAGAGTATAAATTGAAATATCAGTAGTACTCTTATTTTTCATTTAATAGGCAACTAAGATCCCGGTGATTTCTTGAAGAGGGCTCTCTCCTATACAACAATTGTATATGATCAATAACATACTTGCAACATCCTCTCTTATCTAAAGTTTCATCCTTATCTTCTTCCTTGTATCCTTTTATAAAAACCTCTCAACACCTTGTTTCTCCCATTCATCATATATGTAACTGAATTAATAGCACCATGAGAAAGAATATACATTCTAACTAGTCCAAGTGGTGTTCTCATTATTGTCATGTTTCTATTCTCTATTGCAAGTTGAAATTGGTCATAGCCTAAATACAAGTCATCTATTGAGTCAATTGTATATACAATTGTATATACAACAAAAGATATTGACTCGGCCTGAAAAAGTTCATCTTACCTTATTGAGTATAAAATCTATGTTTGGAATACAAGAAGTTATAATTAATGGATATTTATATAGATTTTATGGAAGGAAACCAAATCCAACCAAGGTTGATTCAATCGGGAGAATAAAAAAAGATTGTAGTTCTTTAATAAAGATGCAAAGGTTTTTGAGTGCATGTATATTTTATCATATTTGAATTCCTCTTTATATTTATATAGCAAATCCATTGTATGAATTATTACACAAGGATTATTAATTTAAATGAGAAGAAAAGTATATCAAAGAAATACAAAGATTGAAGGATTTATTAACATCACCTCCAATATTGAGAAAAATTAATTATAAGTGTAATAGACTAATAATTTTTATAATAGATACTAGTTCAATTGCTATTGAATGGACTATAGGTCAAGATGAATCAAACAGACATAGATTTGTAGTTCAATTTGAAGCTAAGATTCCAAGTACTTGCCAATATGCATATTTATAAGTAAAAAGGAAATTATGGAGAGTTGTTTCAGCTATAAAAGTTGAAAAAGATTATTTAATTGGAACAGTGGTGGTGATTGAAATAGATTTTTTTTCTTTATTTAGAATAATTATTAATTATATAACATCGGATATTATAATATTGAGATGAATTGCTTAAATCAAGTCATTAAATCTGGAATTTAGGCCTATTGCAGAAAAGGACAATTCAGTAGCCCATATGCTATCTTGAACAAAATATAATGGAGAAGATGAAATGATTGAAGATACTGATAATAAGAATACAAATTTTTATTCAATTTTATAATTGAATAAAGAAAATAAGCTATTTCATGAAGAAAATTATAAAAGAGAGTTATTAGATATTGGACATTATTTGAGCAAATTAACCAAGCAAACTGATTGGTTTATTAAAAGATTTAAACAGATCAAGAAAAAGGCATATAAGTTCATATTATAAGGAGGATTTCTATGGAAGAGGCCAAAATCAAACATTAGAATGCCACAATAAGTAGTACGTATCAAAGAAAATCAACAAAAATTATTCAAGAAATTTTATGATAGTCTATAGGCATGGCATAGAGGAATTTGGACTACTTTTGCTAAATTAAAGGAATAATATTGATAGAAGAATATATATTCAGATGTAGCTTTATTTGTGGAATCTTATATAACTTGTCAAATGTATTCAAATATATGTCATCGAGATGGTCTATATTTAATATATCCTTTAGCTTTTCATTTTAAATGAGTTGGGGATTTGATTATTATTTCAATGGAATTATGGCAAATGAGATATTTAGTTTTGGCTTGTGAAGATTTATCAAACCAAGTAGAAGGCAAGACATTAAGAATAAAGTCTACAGAAGGAATCTACAGGTTTTCATTTGAAGATGTTGTTTGCCGCTATGGATGTATGGAAAAGATCACTATGAATTAGAAAGAATTGGATGCACATGAAGCTCATGAATTCTTTAAAAAATACAGAATTAAATTATTATTGACTACTGCTTATAATCTAGAGAGGAATGCAAAGAGTGAACGTGGACATCCACCAATTATAAAAGCCTTAATTAAAACTTGTAATAGAAGAATAAAAGAATGGCATTGACTTCTACCTTATGCATTATGGATTGATCAAACAACACATAGTTTAGTGATAGGATATATGCCAATGGAACTCATCGCAGGTCAAAAACCTATTATGCCAATTGAGGAACATGTGCCAACTTGGAGTATGCTACCTTAGAAAGATGGATTAATAAGATAAGAGTTATTAGCTATTAGAATTTGACAACTTGAACTAAGATCAAAAGATGTGGAATTAACATTAAAAAGATTATAAAAAGCAAGGCTAAAGAATAAGGCTTGGTTTGAAAAACAACATCAATTGAGGCCTAAAATAAATAAAGAAGGTGATTGGATACTTGTTTATGATAGTAGTTTAGATAATTAGCATAGTACTTTACGAAAGTTTTCAAAATGTTGGTTTGGATTATATATAGTAGTAATAGTCTATGACAATGCCACATATTCATTGAGGGAGTTGGATGGTCTAAGGTTGAAAATATCTATTGTTGAGAAGCAAGTGAAGATTTTTAAAAGACGAGATAGAAAAATCAATGTGGAAGATTATGCTTAAGATATCAATGATTCTAAAGGACATAATTATATTGAAATAGATAATGAATATGATGATGAAGAACTTGATACAAAAAATGAAAAAATGGTGTAATGCCAACTATAATATATGATTTATTTGGCGCATATTGAAGGATGCACAAATTCAGAGGAGGTGGATGTCGTATTGTAATACGCTTATGTAGTGAAAAATATGAACAAGAATAATTTTAAAGTTAATATTCAATTATCTTGGTTCAATAGGAACATAAGATACTTAAAAAATATTTTATGAAAGCCTCTTAGATTATTTTCTTGTCTTTATAGCTAATAGATAAAAGTTAGTTATTAATTTTTCCTTCTAGGTTGTAGAAACTCTTTCACCGCATTTAAAAAACTATAAGTTGATAAAAATAGAATAGAGGTGATAAATAATTAATATGGTTGATACTAGAATTAAGTTAAAGGTAGGATCAAGCTTAAAAATCCTTAGGATAAGTTGAATTAATACCTGAGGGTCAACTGTGTATCGAACAAGATCAAAATTAGACCTCTAGCCATAAAAACGGCCACCAAGGGTAAGATATTGGATCATTTAGAGATTAGCAATGAGAATTAGAAAACTAGCTTCAAGTTTATTTTAGAGGCATTAGACTTATCTTTGTAGGATTTGAAAAAACTTAATAATCATTATTTAAAATCAAGGTTTTGTATTGGAGATTGGATTTTTTATGCAATAAAGTTAAGTTAGCATTTTCAGCTATTTTGTGCAATTTGTATAACATCTATAGTTGAAAGTTTGAAAATAAATGGATGATTAAATATGCTAAGATTGAATAAAATTTTATAACAATCTAATAGTACAATCGGAATTTATTTGATCTTTAGTATGAAGAGGTACCAGAAGTTGGCAATTTAGGATTATTTAGGATTTCTACAATATCTAAAGATTTATTAGTCAAATCAAGATGAAATTTGGCATAGTATTAGAAGACTTAAAAGACAAGCTACATACCAATTTTGAGTTGAAGTTAATAGTTAGAGAAGGAAAAATTGCTACAGGGATATTTGTATCAAATTTTAAGTTGATAATCGAGTGACATTTGTGTGGTTTTTGGTTGATTTTCTACAATTTGTAAATTGGATTGGGCTGAAATTTACTAAGCATATAGAAGAATTATTTTAGCATTTTGTGTAAAATTTTACACCAAGTTGATAATCAAATTAAGAGTTATAGCTTACTAAAGTTTACTAATTAAGACTAGGACTTGCAAAGAGAAATCATAATTATTTAGTTATAAAGGTAATAAAGCAATTGGATTTTGTATATGGTTGAAGTTACTAAGAAGAGTGTTTTTAAGTACTTTGTATTGACTTAAGCACTCTTATATTGAAATTCAAATCATATTCTTCTTATATGTATAAAACTTGTTAAGATTTCTTGCGTATTTGTAAACCACAATTTTACCTTCCATAGCTAAGTGCCCGGCCTATTTTCAAACAAGACAATACGTAATACGACAATGTTTCTTTGGACAATTGTAAGGCTTGTGGCTTTTCTTGCCACAATATAAATATTAACCTTCTTCCATTTGAAGCATCTTTTTTTATAGACTATAACGTTTAAACATACCACATCAAGCTGCATATCTTTTACTTCTAAATGTGAATTTAGACTACTTGCTAATGTAATAAGAGTGTATCGGATTACATATTATCTTGCCAAAGCCTATAAATGTTGATCTTCATTTCAAACAAGAGAATAAAATATAATAATGCTTGCTCTGTAAGCAAGGTGCCAATCAATTCAATCTTTGATTTTTTTGTTGGATAAGTATTAGGTTGTAGAATTATTAACAATTGGATTTGATTGACAAATCCTTAAAACTTCAAATATATACCATCATATTTCTTTAAAAGACTAACTTGAGACATCTTACATTATAGAATAGGTGGATTTCCTTGGCACAACATAGATAGTAGTGCATCATCAAGTGTAAAAGTTGGAAGTGGATACAATCTAAGTTGTGGTACTTCCAATGTTGTATTATAAAATTTTACAACAACCCCTTCAATCTTCGCAGATAAAGTAACAAGAGCACTTATAATGGTGTCTAATTTATATTTAGAAGATTTGATCATACTAATGTCTTAATCTCTAACCATTCTAAGAGAATGAAAAATAAATCTATATAAAGATAATATCAATTTAAAAAAAGATAATCCATAATTTTTAAAGTGCTAGTATTTCTTTAAAAAAAATGATAGTATACTTTCTAACAAGAAGGGTGTAATTTTGATATAAAAAATAAAGGGAATATTGACAAACTATTAAAGATGCAAAAATACAAAATAAGAGACTTAAACTAGAAAGAGGTTTCAAGAAGAAACTAACAAAGGCTTAAATTATGTAAATAAGTACATGAATAATATCAAAAAAGGTAAATTAAAACTCCAAGAGATGTGTTGTCAAGAGTGAAGAATTCTTTAGCCTTAATTACAATATATATCCCTATCTAGGAAACTTCTTGAGTGGCTTCTACCAACTTGGAAGCTTTTTGAGTTCTTTCTACCAACTTGAAAGCTTCTTAAGCTCTTTCTACCAACTAGGAAACTTTTTAAGCTTCTTCCACTAACTATGAAGCTTCTTGAGCTACTTCTACCAATTAAGAAGCTTCTTAAGAGACTTCCACTAATTAAAAAATCTCTAAAATATTTTTAAATATTTTTTGAACTTTTAAAGTATATGTCTCTAATAACTCTTGATAATCAACGCACATATGCAAAGAACCATCTTTTTTTAATAAAAAATATAAGTACACTTATTAGAGACTTTGAATGTTTAATATAATTCTTTACAAGGTTTTCATTAATTTAATCTTTTAATATAAAAAGCTTATTTAAAGAAAGACTATAAATTAAATCAAAAGATAGTTGCATTTTTCTTGAAGATCTATAGCACAATTATATGGCCAGTACTCTTATAATATATTAATATTTTTAAAAAAAAATATCTTAAAATTTACTATACTATTCTAAAATAATTATCAATGAAGTCATATCTTTATTAATTGGAGTTGCATAAATAATAAAAGGTGTACCTTCTTTCATTGATTTTATAAAGGCCTTTATTCCAATAAAGAAAGGCTTATCAATTTGTGATTTTTTATGAAGTTTCTTTATAAGGATTTTTGTCAAAAACGTCATTCTTCATGACCTCCACTCTATACATAGGTTATACTTTTATAACCAAGAAAGTCCAAGAATAACAAGATTTGAAGGAGTCTTAATAACATTGAATATAATTTGGCTACTATGATTTTTAAATGCCACTTTAATAGGCATTATTTTATAGATGACACTATTAAAGGATAAAAGTTTATTTATTATTTTTATATGAATAAACTTGGATTTATGTACTAGAAGAATTTTATAAAGCTTAACAAATGCATCATCTAAAAAATAAGCAAATGCCTTTGAATCCAATAAGGTAAAGGCTTGAAGCTTCTAAGGGCCAAAATACAAAGGAATTGTAAAGCAATAAGTAGGTTGAGCAAAAAGAGAAGAACTTGTCCAATTGTGCGGTTCCTACTATGGTTGAATATCTTTGTTTTTGTGAACAATTATATTCCTAGTTTTGGTGATATATTGATTTTTCTTCTTCAAACAATTGCGAGCCTTGTAGCCTTCCTTGTTACAATAAAAATATAGACCTTCTTCCATCTAATGCTTCTTTTTATGTAGATTAAAAAATTTAAAATATATAGCATTAAATTACATATCTTCTACTTTTGAATGTGAATTCAGATTACTTGTTGATGTAGCAAGAGTGTATCAGATTACACATTGTCTTACTAAAGTTCATGAACATTGATCTTAACAATATTAAAATAAACAATTATTATATTTCATAGCTTGACTAATGGCTTCCTTAAGCAATTACAGATTTGAAAGTAATAATAATAAATCCTTCACATTGTTTTTTAATCTCCAATAGAATTGACTCATCAAGGCTTCTTCACTCCAATTGATATTGCATGATATCATATTGTAATTACTTACAATATATAAAAAAATAATATGTTTATTAATTCTAATATGTATTAGAATGGTTAGTAAAATATTTAAAAGATTCAAAGTAAAAAAACTTATTTTATTTTTTTTTATTTATTTTAATTATAATATTTAAATTTTATAAGACCTAAATATTTATTAAGAAGTCTTGAGAGGAGATTGGAGCCCAAAGATAAAAAATTAAACTACTAAGAGATTTATTTGGAAGAATGAAAGCAAGGTATGGACGAATGAAGGCAAGGGGTGAAGATCTTCATTTCCATTGATCAATGGTCATGCCCAATAGACTTTTAGCAAATTATCTATGATGAGAATAAGGATTTTGATAACTTTAGAGAGGACATTCAAAAATTAGAGGCTAGGATTAGAAAGCTTATTTTTTGTATAATAGTTTTGATATAAAAATTAAAAGATTTGGAATTTTTATAAGAGAGAAGGAGGCACTTGAAATTAAGATATACAAATTATATCTATTGTCATTCATTTGAAAATATAAGGAATTATATGGGAGCTTTTGGAAATTAGAAGCTGTAGTTGAAGAGATGATTTTAAGACCTATATCTTATATAAAAGAATTATTATACTTGATGGTAAAAAAAAAAAGAGATATTAGAAGTCAAAGACAATATATCAAATTCTAAGGTAGTAAGTAGACCATTTTGTTGATAGTGATGATTTCTACCATAATTTGAGCCTCTAAACAAATTTTTGTCTAAAAATTTCTAAAAAGATAAATTATTATGTTAAACAACTATATATCAAATTTTCATGGCATTTGTATATTTAGATTGTGAGATATAAAGAATTTAGCATGCAAGTATTTGTAAACAAAGATTTGAAGCTACTATTAGGATTTTGGGAATATTTAAAGATTTGCAAGGAAACAATAGTTGAAATTTATTGTGGTACTTGTTGACAATACATTAATATTTTATGTAAAATTTGAATACTTATAGATAGTCCGATGTTGTGGCAAAAGTCCACTTCAAGTAGACGCAAGGTCCCTCTTTACAATCAAGTTGGATCCAATATGCACAAACTTTCTTAAACTTTTCTTTTATAGTGACAAAACCATGCGTATAATAAATCAACAAACTAGAAGCTTGAAAATTTATAAATTGAAATCCAGCCATTTATATAAGTTCAAATTTTGGAAGCATAGAATTCACTTCTTTAATCATCTTTACAAAAATTCTCAACTGTGAATTCATTACCAATCACTAGATATCATCAAAATATTAGTAAGTAATTATATAAGTAAAAACCAAACTAGAAACTTGAAAATTCATAATTTAAGATCTAGCTATTCAAATAAGCTCAAAATTTGGGAAAACATAATTCATACCTTGGATCTTTGTTATATAAATTTTGAGCCATGAATTCATTGCTGATCATTAGATATCACCAAATCCTTGGCAGGTACTTTTAAAAGTCAAAACCCTAGACACTTGAGAACAAATTTGCCATTACTCCCTAATCAAAGTCTCAATTGATATGAGATTTTAGACATAGACTTTTTATAGTATAAATAATATGTACACAAAAAATGAGCTTCAAATTCTTCTTGAAACTCAAGTTCTAGCTTAAAGCAAACCCTTCTATTTATCTAACTTCTTCAAAATCCCAGTTTAGTTTGCTAGGTTAAACTAGCCATAACTCACTCATTCTAAACTCATTTCTATCAATTATTGGACATAAAATGTATAGCTTGAAGTCTAGTTTCTAACCCAACTTTCCGATTTCTTGCTAGTATCTTAAAACTTCTAATATACCCTGAAAAGTGATAGTAGGTGTCATATTAGTAGTCTAAGTTCAAACAAGCATATCTCTCTCATCTAAGCTCCGAATCATGCGTTTCTACCACCTAAACTCATGCCAAGAAGAAGCTCTCTTTCAATACCTCTCTGGATTTGCCAAAAAATCCCGTCTTCTTCTCCTCCAAGCTCGTCAAAGAAGTCATAGCCAAGGTCTTCAAAGTCCAAGTCAACAATTAATAGTTTAAAGTTATAAAAACCCCAAATCTAATCCTCCAAGTCAGCACTATTAATGGTAGCCGACTATTGACATCCAAATCTACTATTTATCCTTGGTAAAATCCTAAATTCAACCTCAAAGTCAAAACTCCTTATATCTACAAATATAACCCTGAATCTACTAAAATCTAAGATTGAAAAAAAGATAAAAGAAATAAAAGAAAGTTTCAAGGCTAAATCAATGTTAAAGTTAAGATTAAAGTTAAGATTAAAGATAAGATAAAATTTTAACCAAAGAAAAAGAAAGAAAGTGAGAAATTTTTCCTAAACTATATAAAAACTTAGATTGGTAAGAAGAAAGAAAGAACTTAATAAAATTTTGAAGAAAAGATAGTTAAGTTAGGTTTCTATATATGGATGTATTTACTTCACGACACCAATTTGGAGATATGTGCTATTGAAATTTGAGAAAAATCTCTCTTAAGATTAATGAAGGATTTAGTGTATTTTGCTACATTTTGGATATTGTAAAATACTTGAGGCATGTGTACTTAATATAATTGCCGTTCTTAGGAACAATTTTGTATAAATTTGAGATTTTTATCTATCTTGATATTTGATTGTAAAATTAGTAATAGCTAGAAGTCTAGTATTTTTTTTGAGGCAAATTCTTTCTACCCTGACAATGCTAGTTGCCTAAAATTGAATGCATAGATTGATGCAAAGCGTGTCTCTTGTTCCAATGCTTGGATCTTGGCTATTGTCCAATAAGCCTTGTCATGTTTTCCAAATGCTTCCATGAAAGTTTCAACGTTATTTAAGATTAGTGATTTCTCCTCAAACTTTGAGTAAACCATGACAATGCTTGTCTTGTAAACAAGGTGCCAACCAACTCAACTCTTCATTTTTATGTTGGATAAATATCAGGTTGTAGAATCATTATCAATCAAATTTGGTTAATAAATCCTTAGAACTTCAAACGTGTACTATCATATTTTCCTAAAAGACCAACTCGAGGCTCTTTATGTTGCTAAACAAGTGGATTTTTTTGGTGCAACATAGATAGTATTACATCTTCAAGTACAGAAGTTAAAAATAGATATAATTTAGGTTATAATACTCTTAATGTTGTGTTGTTATGAAATTTTGCAACAATCCCTTCAATCTCTACAATTCTAGTAGATAAAGTAATAAGAGTGCTTATGATGGCATTTAACTCGGACTCAGAAGATTCAATTATACTAATTTCTTGACTTCTAGCTATTTTAAGAAAAAAAAAATCTATAAAAAAATAATATCAATTTAGCAAAAGATAATTTATAACTTTTAAAGTATTAATATACTTTCAAGAAAAAAAATAATCTACTCTCTAACAAAAAGGATCTAATTCTATTATTTAAAATGAGGGTAGTCTTGACAAGCTATTAGGGACATAAGAATATAAAATAAGAAATTTGAACTAGAAAAAGGTTTCAAAAAGAAACCAATAAAGAATTGAATTATCTAGATGAATATATGAACAATACCAAGAAAGGTGAGCTAAAACTCCAAGAGATGCGTTGTTGACATTGAAGAACTTTTCAGCCTTGATTCCAGTATATATTCATATCTAAAAAGCTTCTTGAGCGGCTTCCATCAAACTAAGAAGCTTCTCGAGTAGCTTCTACCAACTTGGAAGCTTCTCGAGCTCTTTTTGTGAACTTGGAAGCTTCTTAAGCTCCTTCTATTAACTACGAAGCTTCTCAAGCTATTTCTACCAACTAAAAAGCTTTTCAAACAACTTCTATTAATTAAAAAATCTTTAGAATATTTTAGAAGGTTCTATGAACTTTTAAAGTATATATTTCTAATAAATGGTATCAAAAATAAAAGAATATGTGAAATCAATTATGAAAGATATTTTCACATATATTAAAGAATGAATATTTCTTAAGAGATACTGATTGAATTATTAAAAAATTATTCTTAGAATAGGTTGAACGACCTAACAAGAATTTGTAAACTATGGAGCTATTAAGAAACTTTAAAAGATAATATCTTCATTTTCAAAAATAAAGAAATTAAAATTAGAGCCAAACAAGGTTGAATTATTTCTTCGAGCTGCTAATAGAAAATTGTAAAAAAAATTGGAAGTTATTTTTGAAGACAAAGGGGAAGATGAAGGATTAACAACAAACTAAAAGGATGTTGAAGATGTTGTGGGATTGCTTATAATATAAGAAAGAAAAAAGGATAAAATTAGTATTCAATATATAACACAAGCATCTAAAATTCATGTATCTACTATACAATCAATCATGCCTATTGTCCAAATTTTAATAGCTATATCAAAAAAAGAAGATATGGAAGTTGAAGAGATTATATGTAGAATGCAAGATCTTCAAATTAAACTTATAAGGCTTAAAGAAAAGACTTCTATAAATAATTCAAAAGCTTTATTTAAACAAAGGTGTATAGAAAGATCTATTTGGTGTGATGATATTGTTTATTCTTGAAAAGATTGTAATGAATTCAATGACATGGTGTAATAAGTTATTTTTAAAAAAAATAAAAAAGTGGCATTGAAGAATATTAAAGATCCTCTTTAAACTAATTTTAATAAGAAAAGTATAAAAGTATTGGTTCAAAATTATTTGATAACATATAGAATTGCAATACAAGAAGTTGCAAGTTATAGTGCCAAAGTAGATGATTACTTCAACAAAAATATGGACACAAGTAGATTTTGGTCTTTTATCATTTCTACAATGTAAAAAGAAAAGATGCCATAGAAAGCATTATTAAGGACTATTGCTACAATTTGTGGTACTATAAATTAGAAAGATCTTATAAAAGTTATAAGATAAATTAAATGTAACAAATAAGATAGCTTAAAATTCTATACAAAGGATTGATATAAGATAATTGCTTAAGTATCTTAAGTATATTTGTATTCAATGTCCAATTTAATTATTCATTAGGATGTAATTATTTTTTATTTTTTTATTTTTAAAAATCATTCATTTAATTATCATCCATAGGATTTATTCATCTAATTATTATCTATAGGATTTATTCAACTAATTATCATTTATAAGATTTATTCATCCAATTATCATCTATAAAAACCATTCATCTATTTATGTTGTCATGTTGTAATACAGATATAAGATGAAAGAGTAAAATAAGATATATATATTATAAAGAAGTTTAGTTGAAAACTAAATTACAAAATATCAGGAATATGAATCATGAAAGAAAAAAATATCAATACACTCTTGTGTCATTCAAAAGAATAGAAAGTCACTCAAAGATGGAATAATATTAAAACTAAAATAGCTATTGCCAAAGATAAGAAGACTAGAGACTCTTGAAACAAGACTAAAAACAAGAAAGGCATTGGCAAGAGTGAAGAAGGCTTCATTCTTATCTCTAAACATACTATCTATCTAAGAACTATATAGTGGCGTTCTATTGGGCCTGTAACACATGTCCAATTTATAAGATACATGTTAAACTTATAAGACAAGTTTCATATATGTGTGCCATGTACTTAGCTTGTTCCACAAGCTACCAATATGTGTGACATGTGATTAACTTGTTTTATAAGCTACCAATATATGCAACACATGACTAGTTTGTTGGCCAAGTTTTTAGCCTGTCAATTATTTATAGACATATTTAAAGATAAATTTATATTTATAAAGCTTCCAAGAAGCTTTTCTATAAGATATTATGAAATTAGCTTATTTTTATCTACTTCTATTTATCCATATTAATTAGATAATTATTAGAGTAAATCTTATCCGTGACATTATTCCCCCTTCTAGAGACGAGTTCCAGAAGGAATAGTGATTATATATTGAGGAAGTCCAAGATGCGCCAAATTATGCTTGCAACATACTTTGATCTTTGAAAGGTTTTCTTGACTCTTCATCTTGATTTTAATGGATGTCGTCAATGAAACACATTAATTTTTGCTAATGCATTTGCTAGATTCTTGGATGGCTCCCATGTGCATTTATTAATATCATATTTGTGCTAATGTACAATATATTCCAACCAATTTCAATGCCACCTTGAATCTAAGACTTCTTCTACCTCAAATTCTTTATTATTATCTACTTCTATAAGAGGTGGTGACATTTGTCTTTTTTCTTGTATATCCATTATCTTATATGGCTCAAGCAATGACATATAGAATTCATAGATTTTGATAGATGTAATCAATAGGCAACTAGATTAATTTATTCATAAATTATAAATGATCCAAATCTATAATAATTCAGCTTGTCACAAGAGTGACTAGTCTTGATATTATGACAAAGTAACCATGACTTATTATCCAAGTAGAATTGAGGTTGTTCTTTATGATAGACATCTGTATTGATATTTTATCAATCTTGAGCTTCTTTTAATTGTGCCTTCATTGTTGCATGTAGCTCTCACAACCAATTTGACAAATCTTTTGCCACAAGATTATCAACTTTTGAAAAGTTAAAAGTATCAAATTATAGATGATAACCATAATTGGCAAAGAATGGAGTTTGTTGAGTAGAAGAATGTACCAAATTATTATAAGCAAACTGTGCCAATGACAAAAGAGTTATTAAATCATCTTAATGATAATTGATGGTATATTTTAAATATTGCTCCAAAGCTTGATTTACCCTTTTTGTTTGTCCATCAGTTTGAGGGTGGAAAATTAAAGATAGTTTTATATCCACCTTTAATATTTTGAAAGAGGTCCTTCAAAATTTTGATATAAATTATATTGCTCTATCTGATGTGATATACCTTGGTAATCTATGATAACAATAGATATTACCAAAAAAGAGTTTAGCTATTTTTTCACCTATGATAGATATTATACACAATATAAAATAGGCCATTTTGGTGAAACAATCTACAATCACAAATATAAAATCATATGAACTTGAATTTGGAAGATCCATGATAAAATCCATAGAAATAGAAGATCAAGGTTGTTTTGGTAGAAATAATGGTTGGAAAAGTCTGTAAGATTGATGATATGGAGATTTTGATCTTGAATAAATATTACACAATTATACAAATTCTTTAACAGCCTTCCACATTTGAAGCGACCAAAAATCTCTTGATATTAGCTCCAAAGTCTTATTATATCCAAAATATCATACTGCAAGGAAGTTGTGACGAGCTTCAAAAGCATGTAGTTGTGCTTTATCTTTTGGAACACATAGACGTCTATATATTCTATTTTGATATCTTGTTATTTTCTTAGCTGATAAATAATAATAAATTTAAATCTTAACAAAGACATATTCCAATGAGCTTGATAATAATTCAATATGTATGCTCATATAAAATACTTAAGATTCTTGTGATCTGTATACATGTTGATTGGATTAGAAGTGCCTTCTTAGTAATGATGCCATTCTTAAAAAGAATCCACAATTACAAGAAGTTCTTTATCATGGATTTGAGAATTGATCTCTATTGCTGAAAATTTCTTGGAATAAAAAGCTACTGGGTGGAGTTTGTTATCTGCTCTTATTTGTAACAATATTGCACCTAAAACAAAGTCTAATGCATTTATTTCCATATAAAATTTCTTAAATAAGTCAATATAATACAAAAATGGTGCAAAAATAATAATTATCTTCAAAGCTTTAAATGATACTTTTGCTTCTTTATTCCACTCAAGTTTGTCCTTACTAATTAAATATGTAAGTGGAGCTACAACTTAGAAAAAATTCTTAATAAGATTTGGTAATAATTAGCAAATTCCAAAAAATATTATACATCCTTGAAATCTTTCAATCTATGATTGTCTAGACTTTCTTAAGATCTATCTTAAGACCATCATTCAATATGACATATTCTAAGAAATAAACTTGAATAATATAAAATATACACTTTTTCATCTTAACATATAATCTTGCATCTCTAAGTTTTTGTAATACATAATGAACATGAAATTCATATTCTTCTATGTTTTTAGAATAGATGAGAATGTCGTTTAAATAATAGACAAAAAAATCATCAAGAAACTCACAAAAAACGTCATTCATAAGATATTGAAAAGCAGCTGGTGCATTTGTAAGTTCAAAAGGCATGACATTATATTCAAAATACCCATACCTTGTTCAAAATGTAATCTTCCATTCATCACCTTCTTTGATGTGCATTAAGTTGTATGCTCTTTATAGATTTATTTTTATGTAAATCTTTGCTTGATTGAGTTAATCAAGGAGTCCTAAAATCAAAAATAAAGAATACCTATTCTTGATGGTAATCTTATTAATTCCTCAATAATCTATGTACATCTACAACAATCTATTTTTTTCTTTACAAATAAGATAAGAGCTCTTATTAGAGACCTTTGAATGGTATATGAAGTTTTTAGTTAAGTTTTTGTTAATATATTCTTTTAATATAGCCAACTTATTCTATGATAAATTATAAATTGGTCCAAATGGTGGTTGATTTTTTTCTTGAAGGTCAATTAAACAATCATAAGATTAATGCTATTAAAGAATATCTACATTTTTTTTTTCAAAAATGTCTTAAAAATCTTGATACTAATTAGAAATACCACTTGTAGTCTTTTTAGCATCTAAAATGGATGTGGTGTATATAGCAAAAGATGATCCTTCTTTTGCTATATGTATGAAAGCCTTTATACCTATGAATAAGGGTTTAGATGTACTAGAATTATATATGTCTACTTAATTAATAAATTTTTGGATTAAACTATAAGAAAAGTCAAGGTTGTGGAAAGTCCAATCTATTTGAGGATTATATTTTTTTAACCACAATAATCTTAAAATAACTAGATTGGAAGGAGATCTAATCATATTAAATATTACTACACTATTATGTCCCTTAGTTTCTACATCTAAAAGAATAGTCTCATGGATAATATCTCCAAAAGACAACAAATGACCATCTATGACTTCTACATGGACAAATTTAGTTTTCTTGACTAGAAATATTTCTTATTTTTTGACAAAGTCTTTATCTATGAAAGAAGCTAAGGCTCTTGAATTTAATAAGACAATGACTTTATGATTTTTAGGTCCTAAAAATACATCTATTATAAAATAAGGTGACAGATCTGAAAAAAAAATATGACCTTTATAAGGTGTTGCACATGATTCTAGCCACATTGTCCCTATTATAACTAGAAAAACTCATTTTTTGACACATTCTTCATTAGCGACCATACTCCTCATTTTATAATTGTATTACTTTTTTGGATAGTGTTGAGTAATGTGCTTAGCTTCTTCATAATATAAGCACAAATCTTCTTGACAATGTCAAATCTTTTCTTGTTTAGTGAGAAGCTTAAAACATATTATATCAATTTGCATTGAATCTGGCTTAATCAAATAAATTTTTGAAAACTTAAGAATTGTTATCATCAATTCATTTGTTCTTCTCCAACCAAATCTATATTCTTGATGTTTTTCAAATAAATAATTATTGCATACAATGGCTTGAGTAATAAATTATTTTAAGGAATCTACTTTTGGCATTATTAATAATAAATATTTGACGTTATCCTTCAATCCACAAAAAAATTGATTGATAAGAGCTTTGTTGTTCCACTCTACATCACAAGTAAGGTTTTGGAATTTTGCACCATATGTTGTGATTGATGATGATTGTCAGGGATGCAAGATAGTGGATTAATAAATAAATAAGGAGAAGATTATAGAATAATTTCAAAAACAAAAAATTGGATGGATAAGAAGAAGAACTAGATCAAGAATAAGAGATTTGATTGATATCAAGAACAAGGCAACACTTTGGATTACTCTAAAACTTGTGTTGGCAAGATTGAGGTGTACTTTGATCTTGCCTCTTATTTATATTATAAGGCCTATGTCCTATTGGATCTTCTAAGAATATCTTAGAACATTCTAGAAGCTTGAGAAAGATTTTGGAAGATTCTAAAAAATCTATGAAAGATTCTAGAAGGTTGAAGAAGATTCTAAAGGATTTTTAAAGACTATAGAAGATTCTTAGAAGACTAAAAAAAATTCTAAAAGGTTCTAGAAGATTCTAAAAAATTATAAAAGATTCTTAAAGATTATAAAAGATTCTTAAAGATTATGGAAAGTTCTAAAAAGTGATAATTTAAAATATATCCATGACCTCACCTTCCCTTCTAGTGACAAGTTTCACGAGGAGCCAAAGTCATTTGATGATCAAATCACATATGTAAGAAATTTAAAATTTGCCGGAGTAGAGAAGCAACATATTTTGTCTCATATTCATTGATTATTGGTTCAACAAGATTCTTGAGATGGCATCAATGACCTCCAAATATAATCTTTGTTAAACCAATGTCCCATCTAAGAATTTGCTCTTTGTTGCGACCTTCAAAACATCCCTTAAATATAATTTTTTATCCACTTGGAATCACCCTTCCAACTTCAAGGAGTATTATCAAAGCTCGGACATTTGAATTGAGATTTTTGTGATGAGGCTGTATCTCCAAAGATTCCAAATATAGCTTTATTTAATGTTAGAATATTCTTTCTTTATCTTATCCATATTCTTCAAATCTAGCAAATTGTGAAAGTTACAATGATTTTCTAGCCGCTTGTATGGCAGAAGAGTCTTTTGGCTCTTATTCTTGCAAATCCTCTGAAATGCAAAGATTTGACATGATAATTAATAAGCTTCTAGCAAGATCTATTCTATCTTGAAAAAAATACAAGTGTTAGTCTTGGCATGGTTTTTTTTTTTTTATATTGGTCTTCTATTGTTGAAAGAAAGTATCATTTAGAAGCCAAGAAATGTTGTTATCTACAAAATCTTCAATGACAATTGAATCTAGGTTTTTTAAGATATCATTAATAGAATTTGCAAACTTTTTTAGATGCATTCTTAAGATTATCTAAGGATTTTCATGTTCTTTTGCTAATTCCATAGTCCTTCCAATGGATGAAATATTCCAATTATTTATATTTTATATGCAAATCTAATATTTCATCCATTTTGTATTCAAGCTCTTGATTGATTTCAATTGAGGTTGGTGGTGGAATAGTTCTTCTAATAATATTTGATTTATAATAGGTTTCTAAAAATGAAACATGAAAGATTAGATGAATGCACATGCTATTTGGCAATTCAAGACAAAAATTTACTCAATTTACTTGGTGTAGAATTATAAAAGATTCAAGTCTTTGATAGTTTAATTTTTGTGACGGTTGATTCATTTATATATTTTGCTGGAGTAGCTACACACAATCTCTTATTTTGAACTTTAATTAGTTCTTGCGATGAATGTCTATGTAGTCTTTATATCAGTCTTGAATCATTTGTAGTTGAAATGTTAGTTCTTTATGGATGATTTTTAAGTAGCTAGCTTGACTTTCTGCAGCAGGGCTTCTCACATCTTTAATTTGGAATGGATCTACTCTGAGGTGGTATCCATAATTTGAAAAGAATGGAATTTACTTTATCAAAGAATATTCAGAGTTATTATATGTAAATTCAACCAATAATAGAAAGTTCATCTAATTATCTTGTTGGTAATTTATACTACAACAAAGATAATGTTCAAAGATCTGATTCACTTGTTTTGTTTGACCATTGATCTAAGGATGATAAGCAAATGAGAGTTTGATTTTGACCTTCAAAAATTGAAATAGTCCTCTCTAAAAATTTGACACAAATTATGGTCCTCGATCCAAAATAATATCATTTAAAAGACCATATATTTTATTGATAAATATTATCAATAAAAAACTTGGTTGTTTCCTTCCCAAAAATAGTCTTATTATATGGGATAAAGTGTGCCATTTTGGTAAAATGGTCTACCACCACAAAAATTGAATCTTTTCTATTCAAAATTAGGAGGTTTGTAATGAAGTCTATAGATAACGATTGCCATAAGCCTTTAGAAATTGGAAGGGGTTGAAGAAGTTTATATCATTGGTATCTTGGGATCTTTGTTTGGACACAAATTTTGCATGATTGGATGATTTGACTAGGATTTGACTAGGATTTGAACAAGGTATGACTTAGAATTTTAAGTTTTTTATTTTTAGTATTTTCTAAATTTAGTATTTTATATATTTTTTTTTTAATGATTAATATATGATTCATTTACTCTTCTTTTGTAATTTTTTTAAGATTAGATCAAAGTTTGATTAATAGTGTTAAGGTTTAATAGAAGTTGTTTAGGATTCTATTAGAATTGTTAGGATCTTATTGTTGTGTATTTACTTTTTTATCTTCCACAGCCAGGTGCCCGAAACATTCTTGAGGCAAAGATGATTTCAAGCTTCTATTTGGCTATTGAACTTGGGATTCATAACAAAGTGAAGAAATTACTTGAAGAGGGTATAGAGACATGGTCAAAATTTCAAGAACTTTTGAAAAAAGAATTTATTGATACAAATAAAGATAGGATTATGAAGCGAAAGTTTTTGGATTGGATAAATTTACAACCAAGCATGCATATGGATCTTTATGAATTCTTGAAAGAATTTGAAAAGAGATTTTATCAATTCTCATTCTCAGAGAGACGATCATTGGATGCTATAAAAATAGAGTTATTTTTAAATGGACTTGATAATGACGTGGAAGACATGCTTTTCATACTTCTTGCAGATGAGTCTACGGAGAATGATTGTACCAATGATTGGAAGGAGTTAAAAGAAGCAGTGATTGCTTTAGTAAAGCAAAAAAGAGTACAAGCTAAAAGAATTGCAGTATGGCCTAAAAAATTTTCTACTTTAGCTTCTATATCATCTTTATTAATGCAAGGGATTAATCTTGAAAAAATAGAAATAGAAGAGCAACTAGAGGACTTCAAAGGAGGAGCCAATTCTTTGCAAATGAAAGAAATTGGATCTTATATTGAAAGTGGTGAAGGAGAGAACAAAGATTCTATTCAAACTATTATTATAGAAGGTCAAAGTATCCAAAAATTTGAAGGCAATATGGAGCTCAAGGATTTAAAAATTAATGACAATAATAATGAAAGCTATGGCTATTGTACATTGAATAAATTTATGCAAGCTCGTAATGGAAATTTGGATGGAACATGTCTTAATGATAAAAAGGTAATTTCTACATTTGAAGGAGGTGAGGATATTTTGCCTAATATTTTGGATTATATTAAAGAATTTAAAATTGAACCTTCACATGAGATGGATTATGGATCTATTCAAGGTTATAATCATAAAGATTGTATGAATTCATAACATTATGATATAAGAAGTGGTACAATTATACATGAATATGATGATGAAAATCAAATTACATATAGCTATGAAACCACATATGGATTGGATGAAAGAAGTTTTGAATATTCACAAGATCATTATGGAGAGGATTATGAAATTACACAAGGTTATGATACTAAAAGTGGTGGTGAAACCACAAAGGATTATGACAAAGGTTGTGAGATTTTTCAAGAGCATGAGATTTCACAAGGCCATGAAACTTTTCAATGTTATGAAGTAATACAACACTTTGAGATAACACAAGGTTATGATATTTCACAAGGATGCATTCAAGAAGAAATGAAGGATGTTTTATAAGGATACATTCAAATAAAAATGATAGATGTTTCATAAAATTATGTGGCAAAAGAAGATTATGGAATCAAAGTGAAGAATTCAAAGGTTGAAAATCTAAAAATCTTCAAATATAAGGACATTGGAAATAGATTTAAAAATTACATGGACATCTTAAATGGAGGTTGGAATCAAAAGAATAAGACAGAAGATGTAAGCAAGATGTATGTGGCTATACAGATGAAGTTTCAATTAAGTCTTCTTATTTCAAAATTCGTACTTCGCCAATGGTTTGGTCATGTACAAAAGAAGATATTTTCAACCTACTTGTACATATGGAATAAATAGAAACTTTGACATTGATAAAAGGGATAATTGGCTATAGAATATTAGCGCATACCTGAGTAGTTTTAGAGGGAGTGGATGTCATATTGTGACACGATTATATGGTGAAAATATGATTAAAAATAAATTTTCAATTAATATTCTATTATCTTAATTCAACAAAAATTCTACATATTTTAATAAGATTTTTATGAATACCTCTTAGTTTATTTTCTTTACTTAATAGCTAGTAGATAAGAATTAGTTATTAATTTTACCTTCTAGGTTGTAGTAATTCTTTTATTATCTTAGAAAGGCCATAAAATAATAAAAATATAATATAAAGGATAAATTACTAGCATGATTGATACTAGGGTTAAGTTGAGGGTAGGGTCAGGCTATAAAATCCCTAGGATAGGTTGGATTGATACCCGAGGATTGGCTGTTTGTAGGACAGGGTCAAAATCAGACCTCTGGCCACAAAAATGGCCGCCTAGGACAAAATACGAGGGTTTATTCAGATTAGGTTTTTGGATTGGATAGCTAGCTTGAAGCTTATTTTAGGAGCATTAAGCTTGTTGCCATATAATTTTGGATGAATTTACAATTGTTATTTAAAGTCAAGATTTGTATTGGTGTTTTGGATTTTATATAAGACAATGATGGTTTGCATTCTTGAGTGATTTGTGCAATCTGTATAGCACCTATGGTTCAAAATTTGATATTATTTGGATTGTTGGGTGTGCTAAGTGTGTACAAATTTTTATATTAATCTAATAATGCAATCACGAGATATTTGGATTTTGATACAAAGGATTGTCGGAAGTTGGCAGCTTAGGGTTGGGTAGGATTTCTATAATAACTAAAGATCTACAAATTAGATCAACATAAATTTTGGCATGGTCATAGAAGACTTGGAGGTCAAGCTACATACTAAGTTTGAGCTAAAGTTAATAGTGGAAGAAGGAAAAATCACCACTCGAGTTTCTGCATCAATCTTCAAGTTGGCGGCCGAGTGTCATGATTGCGGTTTTTAGGCATTTTCTTACCATCTGTAAGTTGAGTTGGACTAAATTTTTCTAAACATATAAAAAACTTATACCAATATTTGTGTGCAAAATTTCACATTAAGTAGATGGTTGGATTTTAAAGTTAAAGCTTATCAAAGCCCACTGATTAGGATTAGGACTTGCAAAGAAAAATAAAAATTGCTTAATTATAAAAGAAACGAGGTAATTGGGGTATATATATAGCTGATGTTACTAAAAGGAGTGTTTTTAAATACTTTTGAATTGAAGTTCAAATTATATTCCTCATACATGGATGAAATCTATTAGAATTTTTTGATTATTTACAAATATTATTTTATCTTCTACAGCCAAGTTCCCGGTGCATTCCTGAATAAGACAACACGTAATACGACATCGTAATTGATCTCTGTAGCTGAAATTTTTTTAGAATGGAATGCCATTAGATGTAGTTGACCATCATCACGAGTTTGAAAGAGTACAGATCCAAATACAAAATCTAAAGTATCCATTTCTAGAATGAATAGTTTTGTTGGATTTGCATGGACAAGTATAGGGGCTAAAACAAAAGATTCTTTTAGCTTCTTGAATGCTTCTTCAGCCTTGTCATTCTAAATAAATTTATCCTTATTTATGAATTATATTAATGGAGCCGCAATCTTGGAATAATCTTTAATGAAGATTTTATAAAAATTTGTAAATTCCAAAAAATATTATACATCTCTCATTGATGATGGTTGTTTCTATTCTATAACAGTTTGTATCTTCTTTGGATCCATAGAAATTCCATTTTTAGAAGCAATATATTCCAAAAACTTAATTGATGGTTGATAGAAAGAGCACTTCTCCAATTTGGCATACAATCTATTTTCTTGTAGTTTCTCCAATATCTTATATACATGATATTTATGTTCTTATTTATTCTTAGAAAAGATTAAGATATTGTCCAAGTAAATGACTACAAAATCATCTAAGTATTCTCATAAGATATCATTCATCATATGTTGAAAGATTGCAGGTGCATTTGTAAGTCCAAAAGACATAACATTGTACTTGAAATGTCCATACCTTGTACGAAATGTTGTCTTCTATTGATCTCCTTCTTTAATCGTGACTAGGTTGTAGGCACCTGTCAAATCAATCTTTGTAAAGATCTTTGTTTGTCCTAATTGTTCAAATAATCTTGAGATTAATAGTAATGGATAGCAATTTTTTATGATTACCTTGTTCGGACCTTGATAGTCAATACACATACGTAAAGAACTATCATTTTTCTTCACAAACAAGATAGGAGCTCCCGCATGTGATTTTGAATGTCTTATAAAATTCTTGGCTAGGTTTTCATGAATATATTCTCGTAAGGTTGTAAGCTCCGTTTGTGATAGATTGTAAATTGGACTAAATAGAAATTGAATTACATCTTGTAATTCGATTGCACAATCATAAGGATGGTGTTCTAGTAATATGTCTACTTTTTTCTTTTTAAATACATCTTTAAGGTCATGATATTGACTAGGAATATCCTACTTCAGTTGTTCTATTAGAGCTTTCATTGGAATAGCATACAATGCAAATGCAACCCTTTTCTTTGTTGTCTTCATAAATGCTTTAGTTCTAAAGAATAGAGTAGTACCTCGTTTCTTCTTTTGATGTTTGAATCTTGTAGAAATCTTTCACAAATTCCAATCAATATCAAGATTATGTAGCTCAAATCAAAGAAGTCTAATGACAATAGGATTTGTTAGACATTAAATGATATTAAAAATAATTTGTAATATTTGATCTCTTAATATCACTTCCAATGGTTGGATTTCTTTGATAACATCTCCTGATGCAAGGTTTTGTCTTTCAATGACTTTAGCATATATATGATGGATCTTCTTTATAAGTACTAGATTATACTTGGTTGTAAAATCTTTATCCATAAAGCATGTTGAGGCTCCAATATCTAAAAGGACTTAAGCAAAAATCTCTTATTTTAAGATTTTTATATATACAAGAAGTATAAAATATGATGTCGGGTCTAGAGGTAGGAAGAGACCTTTTTCTAGTGCTTTAGATTTGAGGATGTTCAACCACAAGGTGCCTATTGTGGCTGGACATCTTTGTTTTTTGACCTTTCCAATTCAAATGTTATACCTTGTGCCTTAAATTCTCTAGACTTGTTTAGACAGTATGCTGCCTTTTGATTGGGTCTTCTATAATATAGACATAGATTCTCTTATCAACGTTTAATCTTTTTTACTAGTACTAATAGCTTGAATTAAATTATATCAATCTATATAGATTTAGGATATGTTAATGGCTTTTGTAATATTCTAGAAGATATAGCAGACGTTCTTTGATAGATATTGCTGAAAATTAATTGCCTCTCTTGTCGTAACTCAAATAGATAAATATCACAAGTAATAGCTTAAGCTATGAGTTCCTCTAAGCTTTTAATTTTTGATATTGTGATCAATAAATTCTTTACATTATTCTTTAGGCTATAATGAAATCGAGTCATAAAAGCCTTATCATTCCAATCAAGATCACAAGTTGTTGAAATTATGCAACATAAATTACCGTTGAACGTTGTCTTTGTTGTAGATTTTGAATCTTCCTTTTTGCCACCCTCTCTAGATCATTGTCTCCAAATGCAATAGTAAATCTTTCTATTAAAGATTCCAATTTATATAAGATTGGAGAATTCTTTTTCAACAGTGACACAAACTATGATTGAACACTTTTTGATAAAAGGGTGCCTACAAAAATAACTTGAGTGAATCCATCTGGATAAAAAAAAAAGATATAGTCATAAGTAAAGTCGTACTTGTTGTATAAATCCTTGAAAGTTGGATTTTGTTTCATCAAATTTATCAGGCATATTAGCTTTTGGCTTCTTTATGATAACCCTTGGAACTTTTAGAGGAATTATATGCATAGCTTATCTACTGCTTGCTTCTTTTAATCAAATAACCTCTTATTACAAATTATAAATCTCTCGCTTAATTTCTTCAGATACTTGCTCCATTTATGGTTATTTTTTTGGATTACAAAAAAATGCCATTTCTTTTCATAGAGTATCCAACATAGCTCAAAGATCTGTAAGAGTTGCCATTCTATTCTCTGTTTGTGAGGATACACCTCCATTAATCTGATCTATTTTCATATTGAAAAAGAAAAAATCAATAAATCATTAGTATAGTATTTTCTATACTAAAAGGAATACTTCTAGATAGTTAATTTAGAGGAGGATAATCTACTGTTGAGAAATAAATATATCCATATCTAGAAACTTTGCTTAACTTTCTTTTCTTTAAAAATTTATTAAGTTCTTTCTTTCTTCTTACCAATCTAAATTTTTATATAGTTTTGGAAAAAATTTCTCACTTTCTTTCTTTTTTTTTAGCTAAATTTTTACTTTATCTTTAATTTTAACTTTAACTTTGATTTAGCCTTGAAAACTTCTTTTATTACTTTTATCTTTTTTCCAACCTTAGGTTTTAATAGATTTAAGATTATATTTGTAGATATAAGGAGTTTTGACTTTGAAGTTGAATTTAGGATTTTATTAAGGATAAATGGAGGTTTGGATGTTAATAGTCAGTTGCTATTAATAGTATGGATTTGGAGGATTAGATTTGATGTTTTTATAACTTTAAACTATTAGTTGTTAACTTGGACTTTGAAGACTTTGGTTGCGACTTCTTTGATGAGCTCAAAAGAGAAGAGGACGGAGTTTTTTGGCAAGTCCACAGAGATATCTAGAGAGAGCTTCTTCTTGGCATGAATTTAGGTGGTAGAAACGCATGATTCGGAGCTTAGATGAGAGAGTTATGCTTGTTTGTATTTAGGCTACTGATATGATATCTATTGTCACTTTTCTGGGTATATTAGGAGTTTTAAGATATTGGCAAGAAATCAAAAAGTTGGATTAGAAACTAGACTTCAAGCTAAACATTTTACATCCAAGAATTGATAGAAATGAGTCTAGAATGAGTGAGATATAGCTAATTAAAACTAACAAACTAAACTAGGATTTTGAAGAAGTTAGATAAATAAAAAGGTTTGCTTTAAGCTAGAACTTGAGTTTCAAGATGAATTTGAAGCTCATTTTTTGTGAACATATCACTTATATTATAAAGAGTCTATGTCTAAAATCTTATATCAATTGAAACATTGATTAGGAAGAAATGGCAAATTTTATTCTCAGGTGTCTAAGATTTTGACTTTTGAAAGTATCTCATAAGGATTTGGTGATACCAGTTGATTGGCAATAAATTTGGATTGAAAATTTTATATGATGATGATCAAAGATGTTAGAGTAGAGTAAGGATTTGAATTTTTAGGAGGTTGTAGGACTTTTTGTTTGCTTTCCAATGACATATATCACGGGCCATTTGGATCAAAGACAAGGCGGTGGCAGCCATTTTAGTGGCAGGGTGTCTGCTGCCCCTTTGATTTGAAGTAGTGACTTGAGAGGACAAGATCTAGAGTTTTAAGAAGAGATTGAAAGTAAAATTTTTTGGAAAAGAATTTTTCTAAAGTCTAGTTTTTGAGAAGCTAAGGCTTATTCACGGGCAATCAAAAACAAGGCATTGGCAGCCATTTTAGTGGCAAGGTGTCTGCTGTCCCTTTGGTTTAGAGTAGTGACTTTGGAGGACGAGATCTGGAGTTTTAAGAAGAGATTGAAAATAAAATTTATTGAAAAAGAATTGCTCTAAAATCTAGTTTTTTAAAAACTAAGGCTTATTTATGAACAATCAAAAATAAGATAGTGGTAGCTATTTTAGTAGCAAGGTATCTACTATCCTTTTGGTTTGGAGTAGTGAATTTGGAGGATGAGATCTAGAGTTTTAAGAAGAGATTGAAAGTAAAATTTATTGGAAAAGAATTGCTCTAAAGTTTGGTTTTTGAAAAGCTAAGGCTTATTCATGGGTAACCAAGGACAAGGTGGTGGCAGCCGTTTTAATAAAGGGGGGTCTATTGTTGGACAAGTTTAGAGCACCAACTTTGAGGAGTGACGTCTTCTAAACCAGAGTGAGTTTAGAGCTGAAATTTTAGATGGTAATAGAGCTTAAAGTTACCTTTCCAAGAGGTCTAAATACGCTTGAATCCAATCAAGGACGAGACAATAGTAGCTATATTAGTGAAAAGGGGTTGATTCCTTAGATCGGAAGCATCACTCGGTTAGGTTTTTATTTTTTTGTACAATTGTTTGTAATTTCCTCCTAGCACCTTATTGAATGATCTTAATACTTATTAATAAATACTTCTTGAGCTAATTTTCCTTCATTATCCTACTCCTTTATTTTTTTACTTTTACTTGGAAGTTTTCTATTGGAATTTCTTCTTCCTTGGTTCACTTTTACTATCAATTAAGTTTATACTTTTAACTTTTACTTTTTTATATTTTTCTTTTACATTCATCTTCTATTTTTTATCTTTTATCTTTTTACTTGTGATTTTTATTTTAATCTTTTATATTTTATTATTTACTATTTATTTTTTATCTTTTATCTTTTAATTATCATTTTTACTTTTAATTTTTATCTTTTAAATTTTATCTTTTACTTGTCATTTTTACTTTTATCTTTTATTTTTTATTTTTTATTTTTTATCTTTTATCTTTTACTTGTCATTTTTACTTTTATCTTTTACTTGTCATTTTTACTTTTATCTTTTATTTTTTATCTTTTAGTATTTATCTTTAATCTTATATTTTTACCTCCATTCTTTTATTTTTTTTATTCATCTATAATATTAATAGTGTATTATCTGGAAGACACTTAGATGGTAGTACTACAAATGCTAACAATAAAAAAAATCCATAAAAATTCTAAAAACACTAATTTTTTCTAATTCAATTAACTAAAAACCATAAAAAAACTTGTGGTGAGTTTTTTTAGCTCACACCAAGTTTTTGGTTTGGATTTGACTTTCAAAAGTATCTATTAAGGATTTGGTGATACCATTCATTTGGCAATGAATTTGGAGTGAAAATTTTGTGTGATGATAATCAAAGATGTAAGTTTTATGCTCTTAAAATTTGAGCTTATTTAAACGATTGGATCTCAAAATATGAATTTTCAAGTTTCCAATTTGGTTTTGGCTTTTAAAATCACCTGCTAATATTTTAGTGATATCTAACAATTGGTAATGAATTCATGGCTCAAAAATTTTGTGACAATGAACAAAGGTCACTCAATTGTGAATTCATTACCGATCACCAGATATCATCAAAATATTAGCAAGTAATTATATAAGTAAAAACCAAACCAGAAACTTGAAAATTCATAATTTAAGATCCGACTATTCAAATAAGCTCAAAATTTGGGAAAACATAATTCATACCTTGGATCTTTGTCACATAAATTTTGAGCCATGAATTTATTGCCGATCATTAGATATCACCAAATCCTTGGCAGATACTTTTAGAAATCAAATCTCAACCAGAAATTTGAAAATTCATAATTTAAGATCTAGCTATTCAAATAAGCTCAAAATTTGGAAAAACATAATTCATACCTTGGATCTTTGTTATATAAATTTTGAGCCATGAATTCATTGCTGATCATTAGATATCACCAAATCCTTGGCAGGTACTTTTAAAAGTCAAAACCCTAGATACTTGAGAACAAATTTGCCATTATTCCCTAATCAAAGTCTCAATTGATATGAGATTTTAGACATAGACTCTTTATAGTATAAGTAATATGTACACAAAAAATGAGCTTCAAATTCTTCTTGAAACTCAAGTTCTAGCTTAAAGCAAACCCTTCTATTTATCTAACTTCTTCAAAATCCCAGTTTAGTTTGCTAGGTTAAACTAGCCATAACTCACTCATTCTAAACTCATTTCTATCAATTATTGGACATAAAATGTATAGCTTGAAGTCTAGTTTCTAACCCAACTTTCCGATTTCTTGCTAGTATCTTAAAACTTCTAATATACCCTGAAAAGTGATAGTAGGTGTCATATTAGTAGTCTAAGTTCAAACAAGCATATCTCTCTCATCTAAGCTCCGAATCATGCGTTTCTACTACCTAAACTCATGCCAAGAAGAAGCTCTCTTTCAATACCTCTCTGGATTTGCCAAAAATTCCCGTCTTCTTCTCCTCCAAGCTCGTCAAAGAAGTCATAGCCAAGGTTTTCAAAGTCCAAGTCAACAATTAATAGTTTAAAGTTATAAAAACCCCAAATCTAATCCTCCAAGTCAGCACTATTAATGGTAGCTGACTATTGACATCCAAATCTACTATTTATCCTTGATAAAATCCTAAATTCAACCTCAAAG
Source organism: Physcomitrellopsis africana (assembly GCA_036785485.1). Lineage (NCBI taxonomy): Eukaryota > Viridiplantae > Streptophyta > Bryopsida > Funariales > Funariaceae > Physcomitrellopsis > Physcomitrellopsis africana. The sequence goes on along the minus strand of JAWRVF010000311.1, from coordinate 61,070 downwards.
TCAAAACTCCTTAAATCTACAAATATAACCCTGAATCTACTAAAATCTAAGATTGAAAAAAAAGATAAAAGAAATAAAAGAAAGTTTCAAGGCTAAATCAAAGTTAAAGTTAAGATTAAAGTTAAGATTAAAGATAAGATAAAATTTTAACCAAAGAAAAAGAAAGAAAGTGAGAAATTTTTCCTAAACTATATAAAAACTTAGATTGGTAAGAAGAAAGAAAGAACTTAATAAAATTTTGAAGAAAAGATAGTTAAGTTAGGTTTCTATATATGGATGTATTTACTTCACGATAGCGTGTTAGCAAAGAAATAAGGAGAAGATTTTAAAATAATTTCAAGAACAAAGAACTGGATGGAAAAGAATAAGAATTAGATCAAGAATAAGAGACTAGATTGATATCAAGAACAAAGCAACACTTTGGATTGCTCCAAGACTTGTGTTGGCAAGACTGAGGTGCTCCTTGGTCTTGCCTTTTATTTATACTATAAGGCCTATGTCCTATTAGACCCTCTAAGAGTATCTTAGAATATTTTAGAAGCTTGAGGAAGATTTTGGAAGACTCTAAAAAATCTATCGGAGATTTTGGAAGGTTGAAGAAGATTCTAGAGGATTCTTGAAGACTATAAAAGATTCTTAAAAGACTAAAGAATATTCTAAAAGATTCTAGAAGATTTTAGAAAGTTACGGAAGGTTTTAGAAGACTATAAAAAATTCTAGAAAGTGATAACTTAAAATATGTCCATGATAATGATCCTTATTATAAAGATTAGAGCTTAGTCTCTGCTATCCTCTCTCAATTATTTTTTCTAAATGTGGCCGTAAATAATTTAACGAATAAATTCAAATAATAAAAAAGTTGTGAATCTTTTTCCATCAAAGGTGCAAACCAAGAAAGAGCACTTCCAGATAAAAATGCATTGTCGTATTACGTGTTGTTTGATTTGGGAATGCACCGGACACTTGGTTGTGGAATGTAAGGTTGTATTTATATTATTGTAAGAAACCCTAATAGATTTTATTCCATAAAAGAAGAATATAATCCAAATTTCAATGCAAAAGTATTTAAATCTGATATAAAGTGCTTAGAAATATTCTTCTTAGTAATTGCAACTACACAAAACTCTAATTGCTTTGTTTCTTTTATAATAAGGCAATTTAGATTTTCTTCACAAGTCTTAATTCTAGTCAGTGAGCTTCAGCAAGCTATAACTCCTAATTTGACTATTTACTTGATACAAAATTTTTCATACAAACACCACTATAAGTCATCTATATGCTTAGAAAATTTCAATCCAATCCAACTTACAAATTGTAAGATAATGACAAAATTCCACACTAGTGTCTCTCAGCCTCTTACTCAAAGTTTGATGCAAATATGCCAGCAACAACTTCTCCTTTTCCAACTATTAACTCTAGCTCAAACTTAGTGTATAGCTTGATCTTTGTATCTTTTAATATTATGCCAATTTTCACCTTGTTTTGATTGATAGATCTCTAGATATTGTAAAATCCCTAAACAACTTTAAAGTGCCAACTTCCGGTACCTCCTCGTACTAATGGGCAAATATCTCCTAGTCACACTATTAGATTGTTACAAAATTTCTTGTATTCTTAGCTCATCTAATCAACTAGATACTATCAAATTTGTAACTATAGATGTTGTACTAATTACACAAAGCAATCAAAAGTGCTAGCCCTATCTTTATTATATAAAATCCAAATCGTCAATACAAACCTTGACTTTTAATAATCATTGCACTGTCTTTACATACCCTATGAAAGCAAACTTTTTGCCTCTGAAATGAGCTAAAAACCTTCTTCTAAATCCTACTTGCCGATCTCCAAATGTCCCCAAATCCTGCCTTCGATGGTTGTTTTTGTGGTTGGAGGTCTGATTTCAACCCTCTCTCATATCCAGTCATCCCCTGGATATTAATCCTATCTTTGCCTCAACCTTGGTATCTACCATACTAACTTTTTATTTCTCTTATCCTATTTTTATTAATTTGTGGCTTTTTTAAAAGCCATGAAATGGTTTCTACAACCTAGAAGAAAATTTTAATAACTAACTTTTATCTATTAGCTATTGAAACATGAACTAATCTAAGAGGATTTCATAAATCTTTTCTTAAGTACCTTGAATTTCTAATAAACCAAGATAACTAAGTATTAAGTAGAATTTATCCTTATTCATATTTTTCACTATATAAACGTGTTACAACACCACAGCGCCTATGAATATAATTTGAATAAATCTATTAGGATATTGAAAACATGTAATCTTAAATATAGCTTGAATTGTTGCAAAAACCCTCAAAGTTTTTATATTATTCTATCAAACTTCTCAGGCATATTAATCTTTGAATCCTTTATGTTTGTAGAAATAAGGCTTCTTGAATTTGCTTGTAAGGCTGATTTATTTACTTCCCTCAACTATATAATTTTTTGGTGTAGGCTTTGGACTTCTTTTATAGACGTAGGTATAATGCTTCTATGATTGATATTAGTGATTTTTAAAATTTCTATCTTAAGAATATTGACAAGCTCTTAAAAATCTATAATAGTTACAAATCTATTTCTACTTTTGTTAAGTGTAGCATCCATAATCTTTCCTTTCATCTTAGATAATTTAATAAGTCGACAATTTGAATTAGAAGAGGATAATTTGCAATCTCTAATATCAAATAAAAATCTCTACAAAGAGGGATAATACACTCTCTTTTAAGAAAAAAATCAAGATTAAAAAATAAAGAATGCTTGTTTTAAGGTGAATAGTCCACACCTTTTAAATACAATAATAGAAATGGAATAATCCATTCACTTCTTAAATATAAAACAAGAACAATGAATCTTCATTCTTATCAAAATTATCAAGGATATGAATTATAAAAGAACAAAATATTAATACACTCTTGTATCACTCAAAAGAATAGAAAGTCACTGAAAGATGGAATAATATTAAAACTAGAATGGCTGTTATCAAAGACAAGAAGACTAAAGACTCTTGAAATAAGATTAAGAACAAGAAAGGCACTCACAAGAGTAAAAAAAGCTTCACTCTTGTCTCTAAATATACTATCTATCTAAGAACTATGTGGCGGCATTCTATAGGACCTCCAATACATGTCCAATTTACAAGACATATGTCAAACTTACAAGACAAGTTTTCTACATGTGTGCCACGTACTTAGCTTATTGTCAAGGACATGAATTAGAAAAAGATGCATAATCTAATCAAAACTGTATTAAAGAAAAGTCACAAAATGATAATAAGAAAGTATGTATATTCAAAGAAAATTGGAATGGCTATTGCCAAAGACTAGAAACATGAAGACTCTTAAAACTAGACTAGAACTAGTAAAGGAGTTGATAAGAGTGAAGAGGGCTTCACTCTTGCCTCTATAAATACTATCTAACTAAGAACTATGTGGCGGTATTCTATAAGACCTCATACACGTGTTTAATTTGCAAGACATGTATCAAACTTACACGACAAGTTTCCCACATGTGCGCCACGTACTTGATTTGTTCCGCAAGCTACCAACATGTGTGACACATAGCTAGTTTGTTCCACAAGCTACCAACATGTGTGCCATGTGGCTAGCTTGTTGACCAAGTTTTTAACCTACCAATCACCTGTAGACATGTATAATGGTGATTCCGCATCTATGAAGCTTCTAAAAAGCTTTTCTATCAGATATTATCAAATCCATTTATTTTATCTACTTTTATTGGTCTATATTACTTAGGTAATTTATTGGAATAAATCTTATGTTCGTGACACTTATTCCACAAGCTACCAATATGTGCAATACGTGGCTAATTTGTTAATTAAATTTCTAGCCTACCAATCATCTATAAACATATATAAAAGTGAATTCATGTCTATGAAGCTTCTAAAAAGCTTTTCTATAAGATATTATCAAATTAACTTATTTTTACCTAATTCTATCTATATATATTAACTAAATAATTATCAGAATAAATCTTGTTTGTGACACAAAATTATTTTAAAAAATATAGGTAAATAAATTTTAAAAAATAGAGAGATAATAAAAATATTTAATATTAATATTTCTTTTTTATAAAAACGGCTTTTATTTATTTTATAAGATAATAAACAAAACAAGATAATATAAATTAATAAAAATTTAATTATAGATATCTTAAGATTAAAATAAAAGATAATTCCTGGTAAAAATTATCTAAAAAATCCTTGGATTGATACCTAAGGAGGACTGATTATGAGTTAGGATCAAAATTAGACTCCAAAGTATAAAATTATAGACCTATAGCAGATAGAAATTTCTTTGGTTGATTAAAGATTGGAATTTGGAAGCAAACTTTAGAAGGTTTTTTGAGCATTGGTATTGAGTGATTTGAATAGATATTGATTTTATAAGAGCTTTGCAAAATTAAGATTGATTTGATTGACTTTGATTTTTATAAAATAAAAAAGGATTTATATTTTTGAATATTTTATGAGTTTGATTATAGATCTATAAGTCAAATTTTGTGAGCTTGTGATTTTAGTTGTATTAAATGAATAATATAAGTTTGAGCTTGATTTAATTATTTAATTGAAGGTTAAATTTCAAATAGGTCTCAAATTAAATTTCAAATAGGTCTCAGTCTCAAAAATTGGATTTTAAGGGTTAGTGAGGGTTTCTAAGATATCTAACCATCTATTAATTGGATTGAGGTGAAAATTATTTTTATAGGTGGTGGACTTAATTTTTTAGTTATACATGAATTTTGAAAGCAATTAAATGGTGAAAAAAGAAGATATTGGTACTAGGAGATTGGCATCAAGGTTGAAGAAAGAAGCTAGCTTGCACCTGAGCAAAGTTCTAAGCTTATCTTCTATTTGGTTAGTTGAATCTTCTTCAAAACTTTTGTGTATATTGCCAACTTAGTTGTTGAAAGGTGTACAAATTTTGAATTAAATTCAATAATTCAATCATTAGCTATTAAGGTTTCAATCTGCTATAGGATTTGTTAGGAGGTTAGGATTATATTAGGATTATTTTGGATTTAGGATTTGGTTTAAAATTTGATTAGGATTTGATTTAGAATTTGATTATGGATTTGAATAGGATTTGATTAGAATTTGATTTAGGATTTGATTAAGATTTGATTTAGGATTTTGAATTAGGATTTGACTTAGGATTTGATTAAGATTTGATTTAGAATTTGATTATAGTTTGATTAAATTTGATTAGAATTTAATTAAGATTGTATTAGGATTTATTTAGGATATGATTAAAATTTAATTAAAATTTATTTAGGATTATATTAGGATTATTAGATGTTTGATTAGTTGGAATATATAAATATATTTTCTACAGCTAAGTGCTTAGTGCATTCTTAAATAAGATGACACGTTGTTGGATAGAGAGAATCCGCCTTGGAAAAACACCGGGTTTCTAGCTGCTACTAGAACTAACAGGGAACATAAGAAGAAGCCATGCAAGTATCTTGTATACTTATATAATACTTATTCAAGCTTCTATCTTATACTTGTATTATACTTATATAAAACCTGTAAAAATATAAAATATAATTCTTTATATAATATTTATATAAATATTTTATATAATACTTGTATAAATATTTGTATAAATATTTTATATAATAATTATAAAATAATTATATAAATACTTAATATAAATATAAATATTTATACTTGTATAATATATATAAATAGAATATGCATATATTGAAATATACCTCAAAATTCAACCGCATATGAGGAATACAAATTATACAACTAATTGAAACTAAATAAATCACTAAAAATTCATCTAAATGTCAAATCAAGCATGCTTAAAGTTTATAGAAAGCTAATAATATATTGTAAAATCTATCAAAATCTCACAAATAGAAGTCTTACTATATAAAAGTTATGGCTAATTGAAGTAGGTACTAAAAATTTCCAGCAAACTACAAAGATAGCAAAGCTCTTCTTACTTTAGCTTCCGTTGTGATCACTTGCCTTCTCCAATTTGGACATGCAATAGCTTTTTAAAAAAATCACTCCATCATCTAACTTATCTTTGAATCTTGCATATACATCTCTCAAAATTCAGATTTTATGGCTGGTTGAAACTATCTCTCAAATCCTAGTGACAATTTGTCCTCTTGCCACTTCACAGCTCATAAAATTTTCATGAAAGCTCCAAATATGTTGATTATTATTCTCATGGAAAGTTTACATAAGCTACTATAAGTACCTAAAATATCAAAAAAGATTGAAGAGACTAACTAACTTGGGTGGTTGAACAAAATCTCTACCTCTCTTCATTGGATGGCAACAGACCCTATTCTACTCTCTGTCAAGGACATACTTATCAAAATCTTCTAGAACATTCTAGAAGGTTCTTAAAATTCTTTAGAATCTTTCAGAGCCTTTTAATATCTTCTTAGTTGGTAGAAGTTGCTTGAGAAGCTTCTTAGTTAGTAGAAGTTGCTTGAGAAGCTCTCTAGTTGGAGGAGGCTGCTTGAGAAGCTTCCTAGATAGGAATATATATATTGGAGTCAAGGCTGAAGAATTCTTCAGTCTCGACAACACATCTCTTGGAGCTCTAGCTCACTTCTCTAGTATTGTTCTTGTACTCATCTGATATAATCTAGTTCTTATCAATTTTTCTTGAACTCTTTATTTGGATTTCTTGTTTGTGTTCTACATCTGTCACACTCTCAAGCTTACTACTCTTTCTTTCCAATTCCAAATACTTTATAAAATAACTTGACAAAAATCTAGTATAATTTTTTATATTTTCTACAAATTTCACTAAGAAAGAATCGAAATCAAACTTGCAGTAGCAGCTCAAAGTTTCTGTCTTCACTTCTCAATAGTAGTAGACCTCATTCCACTAAAATAAGCATAAATTTTTACTCACAACTCCAAAATAAGCAAGTTAGTAGGCTCTAGAATCCTCACAACTAGAAAATCATTCTCTCTAAATTTCATTACAAAAGCTTCAGTACCCTTGGAGCTATCTCTCTCCAAAAATTGCATTCACCAAAACTGAAAACCCTAATTCCAGCAAGAGGAGTATCCTCCCCTTTTCATCCACATCAGCCCATGCCACGCCTACATGGACAGCCAAAATCCTATTGGATAGGTCTTATTTACTCCATACTCTTTTCTCTTATTCTTTATAAGAGACCATGTTACCTCAAAGTCAATAAGAAAGATAAAACAACCTTTATCTTTCTTTCAACTAAAAAAGAATCTATTGTAAGATAAATGAAAGGTATGAACAAAACAAATAGCCATCCTAATTCACTAATTAAGTGGCTAAAATAAATCTTTCTTTTAGAATATCTTCCAAAATAGCCTCTAGCACTCACACATAGATAATAAAAATAAATAAAAAATATAATAATTTTACATACTGCATGTAAATACAGTATGATAATATAATATATCATTCATCTATAAATTCATCCATCATCCTTGATCAATCATTCATCAAATTATATTGGTTCATCTAAGATACATTCTAAAATTTAAAAAGAAAAAAAACTAAGAATCTTCATCTTCCATATCTTTGCAGCAATACCCTTACATAAAAATCACCACCATTATTTTATAAAAGATTGTCTTGGAGCAAGCTTTAGCTTCCTAAAAATTAGACTCATAGATATTACTTATCTAATAAAATTTAACTCATACTACTAAGTGAGCTATGAGAAATCTTGTCTCAAAGTTGGGCAACTTCTAAAGCTCGGCAATAGACCCCCTTGTACAAAAATAAATGCCACACTTTTGTCACAAATTATCTTTTAGCAAGCTTATGCTTTTTAAAAGGTTGACTTGAAATAGCAGCTTTTCTTTAAAGACCACCTTCAAATTCTTCTTAACACTCTAGATCTAATCTTTCAAAGTTACAACTTCAAATCTAAGGGATAACAAACCCTCTATCACCAAAATGGCTACCACCACCTCATTGTAGCATCAAATGGGGCATATTATAAGTCCTTAGAAAGAAAATTAGAAGTCCTACAATATTCTAAAAATTTAGAATCTAACTCTATTCCTACTAGAAGTTATCTATTATAAAAAATAGTCCACAATCTTAGAGAAAGATCCCATATACTTCAAAAGAAAAGTTTTTAAAGACTTTGCCACACAAAAAAGGATTGAGAGAGAGAAAGAAGCCCCTTAAGTCCTATTATCTGAATAGAAGGTGATCAAAGGGTGGTGGCCATATTTCTACCCTTAGAATCACAAAACCTAATCTAAAATCAAAGGCTCAAAATCAATTCTATCCTAAATCTGACTTACTAGTTGGACCCTCCCGTAACTCACAAAATAATGTTTTTTTTTTAAAAATTAATACCACCAATATGTTCAAAACATGTTTCTATTGTATAAATGACTATTTTCTTGTCCAAATTTATCTTTTAAAATATAAAAATTAATTACTTTATTAATCTATCTTTTTTTAAAAGTTGATTATTTCTATTGTTGATTAAAAGTTAATAATTCTTTGAGTTGAGGTTATTTGGTCCATCTTCACCTAAAACAAATTGAAAATCCAATTTTGGTCCACTAATTGATCACCAAGATTTTAAATATATAACAATTTTTTGATAATTTAGGCCTAATTTTAAAATAACTTCTAAAAGTTTCTTTTTAAAAAAAAATTATTTTTTAAGGTAATTATACAAAAATTACTACTCTAAGATAACTGATCATAATCTTTTAAATTTTATGTATTTTAATGTGGTGATTAAATCACCAAATGCAAAAAAAATAAATTTGATTCAAAATAATATTTGAATCCAAAAAAATGCCACTACTAAGTAAATTCTATTAAAAAGTATTACTTCTAATTTCTAAGAATTTTTAACATATCATAATTTTAATCTTATGGAAGAAAAAAAGTCAATTTATAAAATTAAATGAAAGTTAGAAATTAAATATTTGGCCTAACAAATAAGTTAATATAATAATTCAAGAAAGTTAAAAAATTTTGAAATCTAAAGAGATTTCAAATATTTCAAAATTTATTTTTTAAAAAATATTAATTATCTATATATCATTAATTAGAAGATTATTTCTATTATTCTTTAATTTTAATATATTAAAAATATAAAATAAGCTAAGAAGGCATAATTTTATTTTTTTATTTTATTAAATTAATATTAATATTATTAAATATGAAAAAAATTAGTTAAAAATATAATCAACTAATAGAGCTATTAGTGATGCTTATAGAGGCTCTTTCAATCTATCCATACATTACTAAGAGCCAACATGAAGCTTTAACAGAAGAAAAAGCTTTAATAGAAGAAAACAAGAGAAGGGATTCACATGATACTAGATAAGGAAATTCTTCTAAGAGGCAAACTTGAGGAGACAAGGCTTGTGATATGATTTCATAAGAATTATCCATAAAGGATGCTTCAACAACTTTGAAGGAGAAAAAAAAAAAAAAAAAAAAAAAAAAAGATAAAAGAGAAAGGTGAATTAATAGCTTATAAATTATTTCCTAATATTAAAGCAACAATAGATTTAAAAGGAGTACTTGAGAGATGTATACTCAATTACAAGATTAAATTTATATTAAAAGAGATTCTAGGAATTGCAAAGAAGAAGTTTTATGATATTATTAATGATAGCATTAAATAGAAGAGGCAATTAATAGGTGAAGTAAGATTCAATTATACTATTGATACAAAAATATATAAGAATGAAGAAGAATTTGGTAATTATTATAAATAATTAATAAGTAAGAGAAGAGGTCTTAATCAATGAATGCTTTGAAAAGATTAGAATTAAAAATAAATAAAATAGACGCTTCAAGTGTTAGAGACATACACTTCGAAAATTCATAGAACCTTTTAAAACATTCTAGATATTTTTTTAGATAACAAAAGTTGCTTGAAAAGCTTCCTAGTTGGTGGAAGTAACTCAAGAAGCTCTATAATTAGGGAAGGAGTTTGAGAAGCTTTTAAGTTGGTAGAAAGAGTTCAAGAAGCTTCTAAGTTGGTAGAAGTTGCTCAAGAAGCTTCTTAAACAAGAATATATATTGGAATCAAAGCTAAAGAGTTCTTTAGTCTCTACAATGCATCTTTTTAAATTTTAGCTCATGTTTCTTGATATTGTTCATATATTCATATAGATAATTCAAATCCTTGTCGGTTTCTTTTTAAAACCTCTTTCTAGTTTAAGTCTTTTATTTTATATTCTTATATCTTTGATAGTTTATCAAGACTACCTGTCAAGGATCTAAGAATATAAAGTAAGAAACTTGAATTAAGATAAGGTTTCAAGAAGAAACCAATAAGATCTTGAATTAAATAGATGAGTACACAAACAATTCTAAAGAAGGTGAGTTAGAACTCCAAGAGATATGTTATTCAGATTAAAGAGCTCTTTAGCGTTGATCCTTATATATACTCTTATTTAGGACACTTCTTGAGCGGCTTCCATCAAATTAAGAAGCTTCTTGAGCAGCTTCTACCAACTTGGAAGCTTCTTAAATTACTTCTATTAACTATGAAACTTTTTGAACTACCTTCACCAATTGGGAAGCTTCTTTAGCTACTTCCATTAACTATGAAACTTCTCAAGCTACTTTCACGAACTAAAAAGCTTCTCAGTAAATCAAAAAGCTTCTAGAATATTTTAGAAGATTTTATGAACCTCTGAAGTGTATATTCCTAACATCACCCTTTTTTCTAGCAACAAGTTTCAAGAAGAGCTTGATATTATTACATACGTAAGAAATTGAAAATATATTATATTAATAAAGCTAAATATTTTAATTTCTATTTTTAGATAATAGATTCCATTGGTCATCAAAAAAATTACCTATGGCCTTGAGTTAATACCTTTGTTGTTGAAATATCCCATCCAAGGATCTGATCTTCATTGAGGCCTTTAAAATATCCTCCAAACAAGATCTCAAGACTAAAAGGATTTATCTTTCTAAGCTTAAGTAATATTACTAAAGCTCAAGTATGGGAATCAAAACTTGCATGGTTGAATCTTGCTTCTAATGGCTCCAACCAAGATCATACTTAATATTGAAGTGTATTGTCCTCACTTTGCTTAATTAAAGGCTATGGAAATTATGCTAGTTTATTTGAAGCTTGCGTAGCAAATAAATCTTCTGAATCTTGTTCTTTCAATATTTAAAGATTAGGCATAGTGACAAACTTGCTTATTCTATCATAGAACAGACAACTACATACTGATGAAGGCTTTAGTTTAATTCTTTTCCTCTTATAAGCATTCTTTGAATCCAATCGCTACTAAGAAATTATCATCAAATACCTTTGAATTTTTGAAGATAGAATCAATGAAGTTCTCATATCTTTTGAGACACATTGGCAAGATTTTTGGCTAGTTCCTATATGTGCTTATTAATGTCATAGCCTTGATAGTGAATAAGATATTTTAATTTGTCCCACCTTTGTTGTGAATTAAGTACCTTTTCAATCTCATATTCTTCATGGTCTTCAATTTTGATATTAGGCGGCAATTATTGTATTCTTCTCAAAATATGTGATTCTTTATAAGGTTCTCAAAGAGAGACATGAAAAATTGGACGTACTTTCATAGAAAATGGTATTTCCAAGAAATATGCCACTAAATTAATTTACTTTTGGATAGAAAATGGTCCTAATCTCTGATAATTTAACTGATTGCATGGCCGCTTGGTCTTCATGTTCCATCACAGAAGCCATACCTTATGTCTAATATAAAAAGCAAGCAGTTGATTTTTGAATTTATCTGCAGATATCTTGTAAGCATCTTGAGATGCTTATAATTGAATCTTTAAAGCTGTTTGGTATTGCAATAGATGCTTTGCAAATCCTTCAGCCATTAGATTGTTGTTCTTTCACGTATTCTACAGATCAAGCTTTAGATGATATCCATAGTTGGAATAAATTGGTATTTGTTGAATTGAGGCATGAACAGTATTATTACATATAAACTTTGCTAATGAAAGATACGAGATCCAATTGTCTTATTGATAATTAATGCTATATCATAAATATTGCTCTAAAACTTAGTTAATTCATTCTATTTGATTGTCAATTTAAAGATGGAAAGCTAAAGAAAATTTAATATCTACCTTCAATATTTCAAAAAGATGTTTTTAGAACTTAGATATGAACTGGGATCCTTAATTAGATATGATATTATCAAATAGGCCATGATATTGATACATATTGTCAAGAAAGAGCCTTATTGTTTCTTTATTAGATGTAGTCTTTTTACAAGAGATGAAATGAACTATTTTTATAAATTAATCAACCACTATAAAGATATTATCTAATAAATTGGATGGTGGTATATCTGTGATAAAATCCATTAAGATGGAAGACCATAGGAATCTTAGAATAAACAAAGATTGTAAGAGTCCATAAGAGCAATATCAAAGATTTTTGGACCTTAAACAAATGTCGTAAGAGAACACAAAGTCGTTCACTATCTTCCACCTTTGAAGCCATTAAAAATCTTAGGAAATAAATTCTAAGGTCTTGATAAATCCAAAATGACCCGTAGTTAGAAAGTCATGGCAAGATTGAAGAAAACACAATCATATTGGTCCTTTTGGGATGTACAAACGTTCTTCAAAGTATAGAAGGTCTTCTTTAAGTTTGAACTTATCAGTATTTTTTTTTAAAGTGATGCTTGATATCAAAGGCCAAAGCATCATTAGTAGTTACAACATGCACCTCATTGAAGAAACTAGAATCAATAGGTGCCGATGTAATAATGGCACAAAGGCAAAATTACTCCGATTTTAACAAAATTGTATATTGGTGATCAAATGCTCCATCTTTTATCTTTTGTACAAGATATGATCTCCTCGATAGAGTATTAGACAATCCTTATTGCTTCCCAAGTCAATAAGTGATAACAAAGTTAAATTAAGATAGTGACATATTCCATTGAACTTGGTAGTGATTAAGAACTTGGGCTAACATAAAATATTCTATATTCTTGTGACCTATATATATGTCACAAGATGTATTGCTCTTTCAAAAAAATGATGCTTTTTTTAAAAGAATCTATAATAGCAAAAAATTCTTTATCATAGATTTCATAATTAATTTTGGTAATAGAGAATTTTTAAGAATAAAATACAACAAGATGGACTTTATCGTTGATATCCATTTATGAAATTATGGCCCCTACTGTAAAATCTGAAGCATCAATGTCCATGTAGAATGACTCTATAAAGTCTGGATGCACTAATATTCAGATTGTGATAAATGCCATCTCGAGATCTTAGAATATTTTTTCTACTTGAGGCCTTCATTCTAATTTGTCTTTATATGTCAATCGAATAAGAAGGGTGGCAATTTGAGAATAATTTTTTATGAAGATCTTCATAAAAAATAGAAGTTAGCAAATCTAAGAAAATATTATATGTCTCTCACAATCTTCAAAATGGCCTATTACATAACCACCTCTATCTTCTTGGGATCTATCATCAAATCCTCATTAGATATAATGTATCCCAAAAATTCCATCTTAGGTTGATGAAATACACATTTCTCTAATTTGGCATATAAACTTGTATCTTGCAGCTTTTGTAATACCAATTTGACATATTCCTCGTGTTCCTCCAGATTTTTTGAGTAGATTAAGATATCATTAAGATAAATCATCACAAATTTATCCAAATATTTTCAAAAGATACCATTCATTAAATGCTAAAAGATAGTGGATATATTTGTTAGTCCAAAGGGTATGACATTACATTCAAAATATCCATACCTTATTTAAAGTGCGGTCTTCCATTCATCTCCTTCCTTGATCTATACTAGGTTGTATGCTCCACATAAATCTATCTTAATATAGATCTTAGCTTGATTGAGTTGTTCCAAAAGTCTTGAGATTAATAATAGTGGATAATAATTTTTTATCATTATCTTATTTAATCTCTAATAATCAATGCACATATGTAAGGAATCATCAATCTTCTTCATAAAAAGTATAGGTGTACTTGCTAGAAACTTTGAATGCCTGATGAAGTTTTTTGCAAGATTTTCATTAATATAATTCTTCAATACCAAAAGCTCATTTTGAGAAAGATTATAAATTTGGCCAAAAGATGGTTGCATTCTTTCTTGAAGATCTATAGCACAATTGTGTGATTGGTGCTCCGACAATATATTAGTATTCTTCTTCTAAAAAACATCTTGAAATTTGCTATACTACTTTAGAATACTTGCCAATGAAGTCATATCTTCTTTAATTGGAGTTGCATAAATAACAAATGGTGTACCTTCTTTATCCAATCTTATAAAAGTCTTTATTCCAACAAATAAAGATTTACCAATATGTGGCTTTTTATAAAAAGTTTTTACAAGGATCTCCATTAAAAATGTTATTCTTTGCAACTTCCAATCTATAGATGGATTATGCTTTTTCAACCAAGACAACCTAAGAATAATAGGATTTGAAGGAGTCTTAATAACATTGAACACAATTTGGCTTCTATGATCTTTGAACGACACTTCTATAGGCATAGTTTTATAGATGATACTACCAAAGGATAAGGATCGTCTATCTATTACCTCTACATGAATAGGTTTGGATTTTTATATTATAGGAATTTTATAAAGCTTAATAAATACCTTATCTATAAAATAAGCAGATATTTTTGAATCTAAGAAAGTAGTTGTTTGAAGCTTCTGGAGGCCAAAATATAAAAGAATTATAAAATAACAAGCAAATTGAGCAAAAAGAGAAGAATCTAATTGGTTTTGTAATAATGGATTGTCTAGTTGCATGATCCCTACTATGGCTGAATATTATCATTTTTCTAAACAATTGCACTCTTGGTTTTGGTAATGTATCAATTTTGTTTCTTCGAGCAATTGCCAACCTTGTAGCCTTCCTCACTATAATATAGGTATAGACCTTCTTCCATCCAATGCTTCTTTTTTTGTGGACTAAGAGATTTAAATCATACTGCATCAAATTGCATATCTTCTACTTCTAAGTGTGAATTCAAAATGCTTGTCGATATAGCAAAGATATGTCGGATTGCATATTATCTTATTGAAGCCCATGAATATTGATTTTTTTGTCCATTGAAATAATTGATTATCATATTTTACAACTTGGCTAATAGCTTCATTTAGTGATTGTAGATCCAAAAGCAACAATAATAAATCCTTCACATCATTTGTCAATCTCCAATAAAATTGGTTCATTAGAACTTCTTCATTCCAATTGATATCGCATGCTAATTATTTAAAATTGGATTTATAGACTGATACAGAGCACGTTGTCATGTTGTGCTTTGGCTACCATATGAAAAAATTATATATGTATATTTAATGTATAATTTATTACATAGCTAAATGAAAGCCATATCAATAGACTTTTATTGGTTATAGGATGTGGTTAAGTTACTAGTTTAGAAAAGATCTATTAAAAAGATTATTATTAAGATTTATACAATCTTTTTTTTTTAATAGTGACTTTTGAAGTTAATTTTATATTGATAGTAACTTGTATATATCTTAAGTCACCTTTGTTAGATATTGGTGATCCTTAAAATCTTATTTATTTCTTTTATTTGATGTTTAGAACACATATTGTGTAAATCTTATAAGAAAAAGAATAAAGAAGGAGTTTATAATATGAAAAGAGGTAGTTAGACCATCCATGTGAATGAATGGAGATGAATGATAGAAGTCTCTATTCCTATTGGCCAAAAAACATGCCCAATGGACTTCAAGGAGACTGCCCGAGGGTTTATTAGGGATCAGGGTTTGTTTTTGTAAAGAATTGAATATCAAAGTCTAGGGTCATAAGATTTAGGTTTTTGGATCTAGTTTAGGTGCAAATTTTGTGTGATTTGTACTTTTTATGAAGAAATTATTGGCGCTCAAAGTTAAGGTGTTGATTTTGGACCTTCTATCACTCTTTTGGATATAAATTAGGCATACAGAGAGCAATCAAGGATTGGTGACTAGGATTGGAGAGTGCACTTTTACGGCTATACTTTTCATATATAATTCAATAAAATCCAAGCTGGAATTAAGAAGAAATTAGAGGTTGAAGTCAGTGCTTGTAAGCTAAGGGCTTACAAGCACTTGTTGAAATTTTGCCAATAATTTTTAAGTGAATTCTCCACAGCCAAGTATCCAATGTATTCCTAGATAGAAAATCACGCTACAAATTTTTATTCTATCTTAGTACACTCAATTATCCATATTTTATCCAATTTTTAGCCATAGGTATTACTTCAATTGTATACAATAGCTAAAAGTGCTAGTCCTAACTATATTGCATAAAAACTTAACCTCTAGTATAAATCCCAACTTTTGATAGCAATTGCTAAGACCTCTTAAATCCTCTATTAACAAGCTTAATGTCTTTAGAACAAGTGAAGCTATCTCTCTAACTCTAATTGCCAATCTCCAAATAACATGATTCCTTGCCCTTGGTAGCCATTTTTGTGGCTAGAGGTCTTATTTCGACCCAACTCCATACACGGTTGACCCTTAGGTATCAATCTAACTTTTTCTAAGGATTTTAAGCTTGAACCTATCCTCAATTTAATACTTGTATCAACCACACTAATTATTTATCTCCTCTAATCTATTTTTATTAACTTATGACTTTTTTAAAAAGTAATGGAAGAGTTTTTATAATCGAGAAGGAAAATTTAATAACTAACTTTTATCTATTAGCTATTAAAACAAGAAAATAATCTAAGAGGCTTTTATAAAATCTTTCTTAAATATCTTAAGTTCCTATTGAACTAAGATATTTGAATATTAAATAGAAATCACTATTGTTTATATTTTTCACTACATAAATGTATTACTACATGATAATGCCCCTTGATATAATGGTCGGATCTTAGTTGTTACTCAACGAGTCTTATCATATTCTCCAAATGCTTCTACAAATGCTTCCATGAAAACTTCAAAGTTATCCAAAATTGATGATCTTTTTTCAAATAATGGAGCAAATCATGATAATGCTTGCCCCGTAAGCAAGGTGCCAACCAATCCAACTTGTGATTCTTCTATCGCATAAGTTCTAATATTATGATGCAAAAAATATCAATTTACAAGAGGATAATCCACAATCTCTAAAGTGTTGGAATACCTTCAAGTAGAAGGATAATCCTTTCTTTAACAAAAAAGATCCAACTCTAATATTGAAGATGAGATCAGTCTTGACAAATTATCAAAGATTCAAGAATATAGAATAAGAGATTTGAACTAAAACAAGGTTTCAAAAAGAAACCAATAAGAACTTGAATTAAACAAATGAATACACAAATAACACGAAAGAAGGTGAGCTAGAACTCTAAGAGATGCATTGTCAAGACTAAAGAATTCTTTAGCCTCAATTCCTGTGTATATTCCTATCTAAGACGCTTCTTGAGCAGCTTCCATCAAATTAAGAAGCTTCTTGAGCAGCTTCTATCAATTGGAAAGCTTCTTGAGCTCCTTCTATTAACTAGGAAACTTTTTGAGCAACTTTCACCAACTAGGAAGCTTTTCAATTAACTTTTATTGACTCAAAAAGTTTTTAGAATATTCTAGAAGGTTTTATGAACCTCCAAAGTGTATGTTCTTAATACTGCTTTTATTTTAAATATCAAAATTAGATTCTTCTTCTTAGAAAGTAAATTACTCCTCTTCTTAAAGATATACTAGTACTTTAGAGGTTGCAGATTATCTTCTTTTAAACTGATATTATCTTTTTATAGATTTTTTTTTTTTTTTTCTTATAGTGGCTAGAAATCAAGATATTAATATGATTGAATCTTTTGAGTTTAAATTAGATGCTATCATAAATACTATTATTATTTTATCTATTAGAACTATGGAGATTGAAGAAATTATTATAAAACTTTATAATGACATAACATTGAAAGTACTACAATCTAAACTGCATCTACCTCCAACTTTTTTTTTTGAGGATGCACTACTACCTATGTTGTGCCAAAGAAATCTACCTATTTAATAATATAAAGAGTCTTGAGTTAGTCTTTTAGAAAAATATGATAGTATACATTTGAAGTTTTAAAGATTTGTTAATCAAATTTGATTGATAATGATTCTATAACTTTATACTTATTTAACAAATAAATCAAGAGTTGAATTGGTTGGCATCTTATTTATAAGGCAAGCATTATCAAAGTTTACTCCCTTGTTTGAGAACAGATCACTAATTTTAAGCAACTTTGAAGCTTTTATAGAAGTATTTTCTAAAACATTTGGAAAACATAACAAAGCTTGTTGGACAACAGTTATGATCCAAGCATTGCAATAAGGAGCATTGTCATATGGCGTAAACTTCTATCTAGGAATACATTGGGTACCTGACTGTAGAAAGTCTATCTGTAATTTATTGGCCAAGGTCTAATAAGTTATTTGTTTTTAATAAGAAAGACAAATATACACAATAATATAAAAATATATATTGTATAGATAAAACCTCTTATTTATAAGTAGGTTTGTACATAGGATTTTTCTATGACATGTAAAAAATCTTTAAGATTCTTTTAAAGACTCATCTATATATCAAAAATTTATTATGACACTATATATCCATCTTTTACACCTCCATGAAGTCTTGGCTTTGAAAACCCTTGTAATATAAACAAAAGTCCAAATTTGCAACAAAATCCCTTCAAAGTATTTTTTTATTGCAAAGGATGTTTTTCTTTTTGAACTTAAGAAATTCATATATTTTGATTCAATTGTTTAATCCTCTTCAAAATTATAAAAATAGCAGATTTTATCTTTGAAATTTATCACAAAAAAAAATCAATTACAAATTTGCTTCCGATTGTCTGATATCTCAAAAATCCTAGCAAGTGCTTAAAATCCTAACTTAGAGATACCTAAGCACTATTTTTCTTATATCTTACAAATCCAAAATCTTAATGCCACAAAATTTTTGTACATAGTCTTGTGACATAAATATATATACTCTTGAAAATTTTGAGCCAAAAATATATCGAATTGCCTAAGATGTAGCTCAAAATGTAGCCACTAGCCAAGCAGGGTGACTTACTACCCTTAGCTTACAAGCACTCACTTCAACTTCCAATATCTCCTTCACTTTAGCTTGGATTTCATCAAACTATCATAAAAAATGTAGTTGAAAAAATTTTCTTTCCAATCCTAGTTGCCAATCCTCTATTGTTCTTTATTTGCGCGAGTTATGCTCAAAATAGTCACAATAGGTACAATTTCAACACCCTATCTTTGAATGTCTATAATTCTTTTATAAAAAGTCCAAATCATGTAAGATTTGCACCAAAACCATATCCAAAATATCAAACTTGCTGAATCTAACCTTTGATATTTGACTCCCCTCAAAAAAAAATCCTAATCCCTAATAAGCCCTTGGGCAGCCTCCTTGAAGTCTATTGGGCATGATTTTTGGCCAATAGAAATAGAGACTTCTATCATCCATCTCCATTCGTCCACATAGATAGCCTAACTATTCCCTTTCATACTAAAAACCCCTTTCTAATCCTTTTTTTTATAAGATTTACATAATATGTAATCTAAATACTAAATAAAAGAAATAAATAAGATCTTAAGAATCACCAATGTCTAATAAAGGTGACTTAAGATATATAAAAGCTATTATCAATATAAATCAACTTCAAAATCACTATCAAAAAAAAAATAAGGTTATATAAATCTTATTAATAGCCCTATTAAATGGATTCCTTCTAAATTAATAATCTAATCACATCTTGTAACCAATAAAAGTCCATTTATATGGCTCTCATTTAGCTATGTAGTAAATTGTACATTAAATATATATGTACAATTTTTTCATATAGTGGCTAAACCACAATACAATAGCATGCTATGCATCAATCTATGTATCCAATTTTAAGCAACTACTGTATGACATCAATTTGGATGAAGAAGCTTTGATGAGTCAATTTTATTGAGAACTAAGAGACAATATGAAAGATTTGTTATTATCACTTTTGGATCCATAATTGTTCAATGAAGCCATCAGTTAAATTGTGAAATATAATAATTGTCTATTTCAATGTTGTCAAGATCAATGTTTATGGACTTTAGTAAGATAATATACAATCTAATATATTTTTGCTATATTGGCAAGTAGTTTCAATTCATATTTAGAAGTAAAAGATATGTAGCTTGATGCAATATGTTTCAAATTTCTTAGTTTATAAGAAAAGAAGCATTAGATAAAAGAAGGTTTATATTTGTATTGTGGCAAGGAAGGCCACAAGTCTTGCAATTATCTAAAAAAATAAAATTGATGCATCACCAAAATCATGAGTGCAATCATTCAAGAAAACAAAGATGTTCACTCCTAATAAGGACTATGTGGCTAGACAATTCAACATCGTAAAACTATTTAGGTTCCTCTCTTTTTATTCAATTCACTTGTTGTTTTATAATTTCTTTATGTTTTGGCCCTTTGAAGCTTCAAGCCATTTCCTTATTAGATTCAAGGAAATTCACTTGTTTTTTTGATGAAGCATTTGTTAAATTTTATAAAAATTTTATAATACAAATATCCAAATTTATTCATGTAGAGATAATAAATGCACAACTCTTATCCTTTGATAGTGTCATCTATGAAACAACGCTTATAGAAGTGTCGTTTAAAGACTATAGTAGTCAAATTATATTTAATATTATTATAATTCTTTCAAATCTTATTATTCTTAGACTTTCTTGGTTAAAAAAGTATAATCCATCTATAGATTTGAAGTTACAAAGAATGACATTTTCAATAGAAATTCCTATAAAAAAACTTCATAAAAAATCATAAGTTGATAAGCCTTTATTCATTGGTATATTTGTCTAAAAAACATCTTAAAATTATTATCCAACATCGTTAATCTCAAGACTTTTGGAATAACTCAGTTAAGCCAAGATTTATACTAAGATAGATCTTTATAGAGGATACAACTTGATATGGATCAATGAAGGAGATAAATGGAAGACCACATTTTGGATAAGGTATAGATATTTTGAATATAATATCATATCTTTTAGATTAACAGATGTATCTGCTATCTTTCAGTATTTAATGAATGACATCTTTTGAAAGCATTTAGACAAGTTCATGGTGATCTATCTTGATGCTATCTTTATCTGTTTGAAAAATATAGAAGAATACAAGGAACATATAAAATTAGTATTATAAAAGCTATAAGATATAGGTTTATATGTTAAGCTAGAAAAATATATATTTCATCAATCAAAAATAGAATTTTTGAGATATATCATATCTATTGTATAAGACTTACAATGCTTTCTTGGATTTGCCAACTTCTATTGGATCTTCATCAAAAATTATTTTTAAATTATTGTCCCTCTTATTCAAATGATATGTGCACATAAGCTAAAATAAAGGCATCAAATACAGAAGGCTTTCCAAAATCTAAAGATAGCATTTACTACATCTCCAATCTTGGTACATCTAGATTTTACAAAAGCATTTTATATAGAGATTGATGCTTTAAATTTTGCACTAGGACCATACTTTTACAAATGAATATAGACAATGAATTCTATCTTGTTAGATTTTAATCTTGAAAGTTTTTTGTTGCCAAAATTAATTATGAAATCTACAATAAGAAATTTTTTATTATTATAGATTCTTTTCAAGAATAGCATCATTTTCTCAAAAGAGCAATGCATCTTATGACTATATACATAGATCACAAGAACTTGGAATATTTTATGTCAGCTTGGATTCTTAATTGTTGTCAAGCTTGATAGAATATGTCATTATCATAATTTAATTTTGTTATTACTTATCAAATTGGAAAGCAATAAGGATTATCTTATGCTTTATTAAGGAGATCATTTCTTATACCAAGGACAAGAAAGATAGTATTTGATCAATAATATGAAATATTCTTGAAGTTAAAGTAATTTTGCCTTTGTGCTACTATTACATTAGAACCTATTGATTCTAATTTTTCCAATGAAGTGCATGCTGAAACCACTAATAATGCTTTGGCCTTTAATATCAAACGTCACCTCAATAAAATTATTGACAAGTTCAAGCTTAAAAAAGACCTTCTATATTTTGAAGAACATTTGTATATCCTAGAAGTACCAACACAACTATGCATTTTTCAATTTCAACATGACTTTCCAATTGCGGGTCACTTTAGATTTATTAAAACTTTGGAACTTATTTCTCAAGATTTTTAGTAGAATCAAATATAGAAGGCTGTGAAGGACTTTGTGCTTTCTTGTAACATCTGTTCAAGGTCCAAGAATCCTTGACATTATCCTTATGGATTCTTACAGCCCTTGCCTATTCCAAAATAGTTATGGTCTTCTATCTTGATGGATTTCATTACAAATCTATTACCATCAAATTTATTAGATAGCATCCTTGTAGTCATTAATTGATTCATAAAGATGGCTCATTTTATTTCTTATAAGAAGACTGCTTCTAATAAAGAAACAATAAGACTCTTTTTTGATAATATATATCAATATCATGGACTACCAAATAATATTGTATCCAATTAAGGATTCCAATTTGTATCTAAATTTTAGACATGTCTTTTTGAAATATTGAAGGTGGATATTAAACTTTCATTGGCTTTCCATCTTCAAATTGATGACCAAACAAAACAAGTTAACCAAGTTTTAGAGCAATATTTACGATATAATATCAACTATCAATAAGACAATTGGATCTCATATCTACTATTAGTAAAGTTTATATATAATAATATTATTTATGCCTCAACTTTGTAAATATTATTTTATTTCAATTATAAATATCACTCAAAGCTTAATATGTAGAATATGCCAAAAAATAACAATCTAGCAACTGAAGGATTTACAAAGAAACTATCGTAATATCAAACAATCTTAAAGCTTTAATTGCAAGTAGATCTAGATACTTACAAGACATCTGTAGATAAATTCAAAAATCAACTATTTGCTTTTTGTATTGGCAATAAATTATGGCTTCTTTGACAGAACATCAAAACCAAGCGACTATACAATAAGTTGGACTATCAAAGGTTATGACCATTTTCTATCCATAAGAAAATTAATCTAGAGGTATATTGCTTAAAACCACCATCTCCTATGGAGGTACATCCAATTTTTCATATCTCTTTTTTAGAGCCTTATAAGAAGTTGCATCTTCCAAGAAGAATATAATAATTGCCACCTAGTATTAAAATCAAAAATCATAAAGAATATGAGGTTAAAAAGGTGCTTGATTCACGGCAACATGGAATAAATTAGAATATCTTATTCATTGGCATGGCTATAATATCAATAAGTGTATACAGAAATCATCCAAAAATCTTGCCAATGCACCTCAAAAGATATAAGAATTTTATCAACTCTATTCCTATAAATTCAAATATGTTTAATGATAACTTCTTTATGAAGATTGGATTTGAAAAACATATATAAGAAGAGAAGAGTCAAATCAAAACTTTCATTAGTATGCAATTATCTATTCTAAGATAGATTAGAATTATAGAAGTAAGTCAATTATCATATTAAATCTTCAAATATTGAGAGATTTAGTAGAACAAGATTTAAAAGATTTAATTGTTATACAAATTTGAAATAAACCAATACAATTTTCACATCCTTCAATTGAGCAAAGTAAAGACAATACATTTCAGTGCCAAGTATGACTACAATTGGAGCCATTAGGAATAACACCTAATCATGTAAGTCTTGATTCTAATCCTCAAGCTTTAGTGATATTTCTTGAACTTAGAAAGATGAATCTTTTTAAGTCTGAGATCTTGTTTGGATGATGTTTTGAAGGCCACAACAAAATTCAGATCCTTTGATGGGATGTTTCAACAAGAGAGGTACTAGTTTAAGGCCAAAAATAATTTTTTTGAGGACCAGTAGAATCTATTGCCAAAAAATGGAGAACAAAATATATAATTATATTGATATAGCATATTTTTAATTTTTTATATATATAAAAATATTTTTAAAGGTATGATCTCTTTTTAAAATTTATTACTAGAAAAAGAGGTGATATTAGGAACATATACTTTGAAAGTTCATAAAATCTTCTAGAATATTTTAAAGATTTTTTTAGTTAGTGGAAGTAGCTTGAAAAGCTTCATAGTTAGTAAAAGGAGCTTGAATAGCTTTTAAGTTAGTAGAAAAACCTCAAGAAGCTTCCAAGTTGATAGAAGTTGCTCAAGAAGCTTCTTAGTTTGATAGAAGCCGCTCAAGAAGCTTTCTAGATAGGAGTATATATTGGAATTCAAGTTGAAGAGTTCTTTAGTCTCAACAATGCATCTCTTAGAATTCTAAGTCATCTTTCTTGATATTATTTGTATATTCATTTATATAATTCAAGTCCTTATTGATTTTTTTTGAAATCTCTTTCTGGTTTAAATTTCTTATTTTATATTCTTATATCTTTGATAACAAATCATTATACTCAAAAATATTAAACTAGAGCAAGTACAAAAATATTAGTGAAGGCTAAAAATATAGAAGAATCCATTATTATTCTAATTAATCATAGTTTAGAGATAAATCTTATATCTAAAGATTTTTATAAATAAAAAAGATGGCCAATTAATATAAAGCATAGATGGATAATACAAGTAGCTAATAATATATGAATTAAGTTGTATGGAGCTTATCTAAATATCAAGATTTGAATTAGAGATGTTGCAATATAATAATTTTTTTTTATTCAAGATACAATATCTTATCTGCTTATTTTGAAACAACCATATATTACGGCAATATGAATAGTGATAAAGACACTTGATGATTGTTCAACTTATGTACGGTGTCATATTATATGTTGTCCTATTTGAAAATGCGTCAGTGTCATATTATAATTGTTTACAGTATGTAAAATCTACTCAAAATATATAATTTGTTTATAGATTTAAATATGTATTATAATAATTAATTAAATAAATTAAAAAGGGTTGGTGTAAGAAAATTTATTTTAGATTTTTAATTAGTTTGGTTATGGCTTTTAAATTATGTAGAACCTAAATATTTAGTATAAAGCCTTGAGATACAATTGGGATCCAAAGAAGAAGAATTAAACTACTAAGAGGCCTATTTGGAAGGATGAAGACAAAGTGAGGATGAATGAAGACAAGGGGTGAAGTTCTTCATTCCTATTGATCAATGGTCATGCCCAATAGGTTTTGAGGAGGCTGCAAGAATAAGGGTTTTGGCAACTTCAAAGAGGCCATTCAAAAATCAGAGACTAGGGTTAGAAAGCTTGTTTTTTGGACTACAATTTTGGTATAAAATTTGAGAGATTTTGAGTTTTTATGAGGGAGAAGTAGGCACTTGAAGTTAAGGTGTGCAAATTATATCTACTATCACACTTTTGAGGATTGGGGGAGTTATACAAAAGCTTTTGGAGATCAAGAGGTGTGATTTAAGAGGGGGTTTTAAGATCTACATTTGATGAGGAAGAATTATTACATTTGGAGTTTTGAAGAAGGAGATATTGGAAGTCAAAGATAGCAGATTGAATTCCAAGGTAGTAAGTAGGCCGTTTTGTTCATAGTGATGGGTTTTGCCATATCTTGAGCTTTTGGACGAATTTTTGTCTAAAAATTTTCCAAAAAGGTGAATCTTTGTGCTAAAAAGCTATATATTAAAGTTTCATAGCATTTGGACATTGGATTTGTGAGATATGAAGAATTTAATACATGGGTGTTTATAAACAAGGGTTTGAAACTATTGTTAGGGTTTTTACAATATCTAAAGATCGATAAACAACCAATAGTTGAAACTTATTGTGCTACTTGTTAAGAGTACATCAGTATTTTATATAAAATTTTAGTGGATTTGAATAGTTAGATTAAGAGTTATAAGTTGATGAAGTACAAAAAAAATTTCCCTCTTATGGATAAATGAGGGTTTAGAGTATTTTATTATATTTTGAGTGTTTTTTTGAAATAAGACTTATGTATTGGATGTAATAGCCCTAAAATAAAGACTTTTATAAAAACTTGAGGATTTTATTATTTTGGATCTTGATTGAGTATTTAATTGCAGCCAGAAGCCTAGCGCTTTTTTGAGACAAATTCTCTCTACCACGACACCGGGCACTTAGTTGCGGAGGGTGAAGATAAGATTCACAAATATTCAAGAATCCTTAATAGGTTTTGTCCATATAAGAAGAATAAGGTTGAATATCAATATGAGAGTGCATAAGTCAATGCAAAATTCTTAAAAATATTCTTTCTAATAACTTCATCTACATATAAATCCCAATTGCTTTGTTACTTGTTACAATCAAGCAACTAGTTTTTTCCTTATAAATCCTAACTTTATTTAGTAAACTTTAATAACTTATAATTTTTAATCTATTGTCAATTTGGTATAAAAATTTACATACAAGTGTGAATATAAGTCTTGTATAAGCTCAAAAAGTTTCAATCCAATCCAACTTACAGATTGTGAGAAATCAACCAAAATCTATAGTGATGTCAGTCAACCACCGGCTTAAAGGTTGATGTAGATATTCCAACAGTAATTTCTCCTTTTTCAATTGTTATCATTAGCAATAAATTGGTATATAGCCTGTTCTTCAAGTCTTGTAACATTATATCAAATTTCACCTTGATTCAATAAATAGATCTTTAGATATTGCAGAAATCCCAAACAATCCTAAAATACCAATTTTTGGTACATCTTCATAATAATGATCATGTAAATCTCAATTGCACCATTAGATTGTTACAAATTTTTATTCAATCTTAGCACATTCAATCATCTATACACTGTTAAATTTTCAATTATAGATGTGACTTCAATTGCACACAATAGCTAAAAGTGCTAGTCCTAACTTTATTGTATGAAAACTTAATCTCCAATACAAATCCTAAATTTAGATAGAAATTGCTAAATCTTCTCAAATCTTATAGAAACAAGCCTAACTTTCATGCAATAAGATTAAAGTCAGCTTTCTAAAACTAATTGCCGATCTCCAATTGACCTGATTTTCTACCCTTGATAGCCGTTTTTATGGCTAGAGGTCTGATTTCAACACTATCTCATACATGGTCGATCCTTGGATATCAATCCAACTTATTCTAAGGATTTTTAAGCTTAATCCTATCCTCAACTTAATCTTAATATCAACTATATTAATTATTTATCTTTTCTATTCTATTTTTATTAACTCATGGTTTTTTAAAAATAATAATAAAGTTTGTACAATCTAGAAGGAAAATTTAATAATTAATTTTTATCTATTAGCTGTTAAAATAAGAAAATAATCTAAGAGGCTTTCATAAATCTTTTTTTAAATATCTTAAGTTCCTATTGAACCAAGATAATCAAATATTAAATAGAAATTATTCTTATTTATGCTTTTTATTATATAAACGTATTACAACATAACATCCATCCCCTCTAAACTTGCACATCTTCTAGTATGTGCCAAATAAACCATATGTCATAATTGGCATCACACCATCTCTTCATTTTTTGCACTAAGTTCTTCTTCATCATATTCATCCATTTCAATACCATTATCTTCTTCAGAGTCATTGATATCTTCAATATGATTCTCCACATTTATTTCTCTATCTTGTCTTTTAAAAACCTTC
This sequence comes from Physcomitrellopsis africana, assembly GCA_036785485.1. Taxonomy (NCBI): domain Eukaryota; kingdom Viridiplantae; phylum Streptophyta; class Bryopsida; order Funariales; family Funariaceae; genus Physcomitrellopsis; species Physcomitrellopsis africana. The sequence goes on along the minus strand of JAWRVF010000311.1, from coordinate 33,486 downwards.
ACTCGCTTCCCAGCAATAGCTATCTTCAACCTTGTATTATCCAATTCCTTCAATGAATATGTAGCATTGCCATAAACTGTTACTACTACATATAGTCAAAACTAACATTTTGAAAACTTCTATAAAATATTATATTGGTTATCCAAATTGCTATTATAAACAAATATCCAAACACTTTTTTCAATTGCTCTAGGCCTGAATTGATGTCATTTATCAAATCAAGCCTTATTCTTTAGTCTTGTCTCTTATAATCGTTTTAATGCCAATTCCACATCTTCTAATCTTTGTTCAAGTTGCCAAATTCTAATAGCCAACAATTCTTCTCTTGTTAATTTATCTTGCTAAGGTAGCATACTCTAAGTTGGCACATGTTCTTTAATTGGCATAATAAATTTTTAACCTGTCATGAATTCCACTGGCATATATCCCATCACTAAACTATATGTTATTTGATCAGCCTATAATATATAAGGTAGAAGTCGAGGCCATTCCTTTATTCTTCTATTACAAGCTTTTATCAAGGTTTTTATAATTGGTGGATGTCCACATTCACTTTTTGCATTCCCCTCTGGATTATAAGCAATAATCAATGATAGTTTAATTCCACATCTCTTATAGAATTCACGAGCTTCATGTACATCCAATTCTCAATGATTTACCATGATCTTTCTTACACATCCATAACAACAAATAACATCCTCAAATAAAAATTTGCAGATTCCTTCTATAGACTTTGTTCATAATGCCTTGCCTTCCACTTGGTTTAATAAATCTTCACGAGCCAAAATTAAATATCTCATTTGCCATAATCCCATTGGCATAATAACCAAATCTACAACCCATTTAAAATGAATAGCTAAGGGATATGTTGGATGTAGACCATCTCAATGATGTATATTCAAATATATTTGACAAGCTATACAAGATTCCTTAAACAAAGCCACATCTTGATACATATTCTTCCACTAATATTATTCTTTCAATTTAGCAAAAGTAGTCCAAATTCCTCTATGCCCTGCCCATAGACTATCATGAAATTCCTTGAGTAGGTTTTATTGATCTTCTTTGGTACCTTCCACTCATTGTGGTATTTTAATATTTGATTTTGGCCTCTTCCATAGAAATCCTCCTTGTAATATGAACTTATATTTTTTTTTTCCTGATTTGTTTAAATTTTTTAATAGACCATAGTATGCTTGGTTAATATGCTCAAATAATGTCCAATATGCAGTAACTCTTCTTTATAATTTTCTTCATGAAATGGTATATCTTCCTTGTTCAATTGTGAAATTGAATAAAATTTTATACCCACATCATCAATATCCTCAATCATCTCATCTTCTCCATCATATTTTGTTTGAAATAGCATATCTGCTACCAAATTAGCTTTTTCCGCAACATGTCTAAATTCCAGATTTAATGACTTAATATAAGCAATCCACCTCAACATTACAATATCTAGTGTTGTACAATTAATAGTCATCTCAAGTAAAGGCAAACAATCTGTTTCAATCAGCACCATTGCCTCAATTAAATAATCCTTTTCAGCTTTCATAGCTGAAATAATTCCCCATAGTTCCCTTTTCACTTGTGAATAAGCACATTGGTGAGTACTTAAAACCTTAGTCCCAAATCAAATTGCAAATCTATGTCCATTTGAATCGTCTTGACCTACAACCCATCTAATAACAATTAAACTAGTATCCGCTATAAGAATCATTGGTCTATTGTATTTGTAATCAATTTTTTTTAGTACTAGAAGTAATGTAAATAAATCCTTCAATCTCTATATTGTTTTGATATTTTTTTTAATTTAAATCAATAATCCTTATCTAATAATTCATACAATGGATTTGCTATGTAAGCATAGTGAGGAATCAAAATATGATAAAATACACATGCATCCAAAAACCTTCGCACCTCTATTAAAAAATAATAATCTTCTTTCATTCTTCCAATTGCATCAACTTTGGTTGGATCCAATTTCCTTCCATAAAATCTACATAAATATCTAATAATTATAATTTTTTATATTTCAAATATAGATTTTGCATCCAATAACATAAGATGAACTTCTTCAAGCCGAATCAATATCTTTTTATAATCTTGTATATGATCAATAATATAATTGCAACATCCTTTCTTATCTAAAGTTTCATCCTTGTTTTCTTCCTTGCACCTTTTTATAGAAACATCATCTAGAAAATGCATAGTCTTCTCAAGAATAAAATCTCTTAATACCTTGTTCATCCCATTCATCATATGTACTATTGAATTGGTAGTATGTTGAGGAAGAGTACACATTCTAACTAGTCCAAGTGGTGTTCTCATCATTGTCTCTATTCTCCATTACAAGTTGAAATTGGTCATACTTGAATATAAATCACCCATTGAATAGATTGCCCTTCTTGCAAATGCTTCAACAAATTCATCCACTATTGGTCCAATTCCTGCATTCTTGATAGTCACTACATTTATTGATTGAATATCTTGAATAAATCATAATAATCCATTTTTCTTAGGCACCGTAAACCATCAACCAGAATATAGTGCAAAAGAGGGCTCCAAAATCTTTATCTTCATCTTTTCTTTCAATAATTCCATTAAATTTGGAAAATGAGCCCTTAGTAGTAGAATTGGCCTCAAATTCTAAGGTATATGCAATATAGTGAAAATAACCATGGCAGTTACAACATTCAGATCTATACATCTAATTTCATGAAATTCAAAGACAAATGATTTACCTCATTTTGCTAACATCTCTTTGAAATATTCAAATTCCTTTAGCAATAAAGAACCATTAGAAATAATCTTCAATTCTTCAAAAGTCTCAATTGTAAACTTGTGTCCAATATTCCTTGAATCCCTTAAGTTCTTTTTTCTTGATGTTTTTTTCATTTGTTCTTTAGAATCTTTAAGCAAAGGTCTGGCAACAAGTTTTATCTTCTTATCTACTATCTTATATTTTGTTTCAACCATAATCTCTGGTGCTTGAAAAGATTTAAGTATAGAATAAATTTTCCTTGAATGAATTTATACAACCTTATCATCATCTTCTAATCCAATTGATGCAATCAATTCCAAAGAATCTTTTAATTCATTTTCTTCATAAACACCTAAAATTCTTTCATCATTCTCTAATGCCTCCAATTCACATAGTTCTTTTTCAATATTACATAGTCTTTTTTTTTCTTGTCTTTTTAAATCTGTAACTTTCTTATATATAATATTGTCATTTTAAAAAATATCAATAAAACTTGTATCAAAGGCACCTACATCTTGCAAGAGTACCTCCTCTTCTATACCTCCATAACTCCACTTTATAGTGATATTCCTCAAAAATCCGTAAATTCTTCAAAAATCTTTGGCAATGGATTCTCTCTCAATTTGTCTCGATTGTGTTTATGATTTGTAGGCACAATCAAAAATTGAATTTCCTTCTCCCATCTTCATTACAAATATGTACATAAGTTGATCCACCATCAATTACTTTTGTTTCCATTTGAATTGTAATAATATATGATTGTCCCAAAATAAGAGGATAAGATGTTGCATCTACAATAAAAAAATTTTGCTCTATTGCAACATTATAAATCCAAATCTTCACATTTGAGCAAGCACTATATAATTCACCTTATGTATTATTAGTTGCCTATATTATCCATCCATATTCCATATCAATTGGCCACTTTTGTTTCATATAAAGATTCTTAGACATAAGATTTATTTCCAAACCATGGTCAATCAAAGCAACAAGTGGCTCATCTATATTTCCAATCTTCACTAATGCCTCTGTAGTTGCTCTAGTCCAATGCTTTCAAGTATAATAACTCAAAAAAAATTTCTCTTTGTCACTTGGATCATCAAAACGTGCTCTTTGATTATAACTCCTTCTTCCATTTGTTAATTATTTGTAACAATTATCAATTTCATCTTCTTCATCCTCACATGTATATGCATCAATAGCATGATTTGATCCAATTTCATCCATTAATTGCCTCTTTTGCTTAATACCGTCAATAATAACATTATAAAATTCTTTCTTTATAATATCCAATATTTCCTTCAATATAAATTTAATTTTAACATTGAATACACGTTCTTCAAGTACTTCCTTTAAATTTGTTACTGCTTTAATAACAGAGAGAAGTTTGTAGGTTGTCGATTTTTTTTTTTTCCTAAGTTCTTTGATTTTTCCTTTAATGATATTGAGGTATTTTTTTTGGTAATTCTTATGAAGCCATTTCACAAGCCTTATTTCCTCGAATCTGCCTCTTAAAAGAATTTCCTTCTCTTATCTCATTGGAATCTTATCTTCTCTTTTCTTCTATTAAGGCTTCATGTTGGCTCTTAGCAAAAAAAGCATGCATTGACAAAGCTTCCACAAGATCCTTCCAACCTGTAGTTCTTATCAAGGATATACTTATCAAAACCTTCTAGAATATTTTAGAAGGTTCTTAAAACTTTCTAGAACCTTTTAGAGCCTTTTAGCATCTTCTTAATTGGTCAAAGTTGCTTGAGAAGCTCCCCAATTGATGGAAGCTGCTTGAGAAGTTTCCTAGGTAGGAGTATATATTGGAGTCGAGGCTGAAGAATTCTTCAGTCTCGACAACACATTTCTTGGAGCTCTAAGTCACCTCTCTAGTGTTGTTTTTGTATTCATCTGATTAATCCAGTTCTTGCCAGTTCTTCTTGAACTTCTTGTTTAGACTTCTAGTCTATATTCTGTGTCCGTGACAGTTTATCGAGACTACTCTCATCTTAGATATCAGAGCTAATTCCTTCTTGTTGGAGTGTGGATTACCGCTCTTCTTGAAGGTACACTAGTGTTTTAGAGGTTGCGGATTACCCTCCTCTAAACTGATATCTTTTCTGTTATAATATTAGAGTCTTATTCTTCTTAGAGAGAGTGGATTATCCTTCTTCTTTAAGATCTTAAGGCATTTTAAAGATTGCGGAGTATCCTTTTTTAAACCAATATTTTTTCCTTGTAGAAATAATTACTTCCTTTCTCTTAGAATGGCCGGAGGTCAAGACATTAATATGACTGAAAGTTTGGAGTCCAAATTGGACACCATTATGAATGCTCTTGCCACGTTATCACAAAGAACTACGATAATTGAAGGAGTCTTTGCAAGACTTCATAATGATGGAACATCCGAAATAGTATAATTTGGACTTCGTCAACCTCAAGCTTCTACAGCAGAAGAAGCAGCTTTACTTGTGGTTCAACAAGAACCATTGCTTCCACAATGAAAAGAGCCTCGAATTAGCCTTTCAGACAAGTTTGATGGTATACGCTCCAAGTTTCAAGGTTTCATCAATCAAATCAAATTAATAACAGTTCTTCAATCCGAACATATTTTGACGGAGGAATCACGTATTAGATTGGTTAGAACTTTGCTTACGGGACAAGCTCTATCATGGTTTTCTCCTCTGTTCAAAAGAAGATCACCGATTTTGAACAACTTTGAGATTTTTTTGGAGGCATTTGCAGAAGCATTTGGCGAGCATGACAAGGCTCAATGGGCTACAACAAAAATTTGATCACTATAACTAGGGACTCGCTCTGCATCAATCTATGCATCAAATTTCAGGCAATTGGCATATGACATCAACTGGGATGAAGAAGCATTGATGAGTCAATTCTTTTGGGATCTAAGCAACAATATGAAAGATTTGTTGTTATCTCTTCCTGATCCATGAATGCTCAACGAAACCATTAGCCAAGCTGTGAAGTGCGATAACCGCCTATTTCAACGTCGCCAACACCAATGCTCCAGACAATATACAAGTTGTCACGATACAACTATATGGGCAAGTAGCCTAAATTCACAATCAGAGGTAGAAGACATGCAGATTGATGCGATACGTATCAAATCCCTTACTCCAGAAGAAAAGAAGCAGCGTATGGAGGAAGGTTTGTATTTGTATTGGGGTGGAGAATGCCATAGAGCTGAAAATTGTCCTAAGAAGCAAAATAGACAGAGTATCAAGAGTAGAGGTGCATTTGTTCAGAAAAACGAGGATGCTCGGCCACAATAAGAACCATGCAGTTGAACAAATTAATACCAGATTCCTCTCTTTTTATCCAATCTGTCCATTGTTTTACAATTCTTTTATCTTTTGGCTCTCAAAAACTAAAAACCTTAGCCTTATTAGATTCAAGAGCATCTGCTTGTTTCTTAGACCAAGAATTTGCTAAGCGTCACAAAATTCTTCTAGTATAGAAATTCAAGCCTATACACATAGAAGCAATAGATGGACAATCTTTATTATCTGGTAGTATTACCTATGAATCAGAACCTATAGAGGTTACGTTTAAAGACCATAATAGTTATATTATTTACAACATTATTAGCACCCCGTCAAACCTTGTTATTCGTGGTCTTTCTTGATTGAAAAAATATAATCCATCCATAGATTGGAGACTACGCAAGATAACATTTTCCATAGAACAACCTAAGGACAAGCCTCGAAGAAGATTGCAAATCAAAAAGTCCTTGTTTATTGAAGGAAGAACGTTTGTAAGATCGTGCAAGGAAGGCACACCATTGGTCATTTATGCGACTTCAACTAGTGGAGAGCAGATTTCAACAACAAATATACTGGAACAATACAAGGATTTTCAAGACGTGTTCCAAAAGAAGAATGCTAACATGTTACCAGAGCATCGACCATACGATTGTGCCATAGAATTACAAGAAGGAGCGCAACCACCTTTTGGCTCAATCTACAACCTATTGCAGATGAAATTGGCTGAGTTGTAAAAATACATTGACGAGAACTTAGCCAAAAACTTTATTTGTCATTCACAGTTGCCAAGTGGAGCACTAATCTTATTTGTGAAGAAGAAGGATGGCTCACTACGGATGTGCATGGACTATCAAGGTCTCAACAAGGTGACAAAGAAGAATTGCTATCCATTACCTTTAATCTCTACTCTTCTGAAACAACTTGGACGTGCAAAGATCTTTACAAATCTGTACATTGATCTAAGAGGAGCTTACAATCTTATGTGAATCATAGAAGGTGACAAATGGAAGACAACTTTTTGAATAAGGTATGGCCATTTTGAGTATAATGTCATGCCATTTGGTCTTATCAATGCCCCAGCAGTCTTTCAATACATGATGAATGATATTTTTTGAGAGCATCTAAATAATTTTGTTGTCATTTATCTGGATGATATCTTGATATTTTCCAAGAACAAAGAAGAGTATGAGAAGCACATTTGTTTGATATTCGAAAAACTACGCAAGCGAGGACTCTACGCCAAGTTGGAAAAGTGCTTATTTCACCAAACTGAGATGGAGTTTTTAGGATTTGTTGTGACTACGGAAGGCTTGAAGATAGATCCTAAGAAGGTGGAAGCAATTGTGTCCTGAGAAGTTCCAAAGACGGTTAGAGACATACAATGTTTTCTCGGCTTTGCTAACTTCTATCGGATCTTCATGAAGAATTATTCTCAAGTTGCTGCTCCACTCACTCGATTAACATGTAAGGATAAGCTAGAATGGGGATCTCTAGCGGAAAAAGCATTTCAAAATCTTAAGACGACATTTACTATAGCTCCAATCTTGGTACATCCAAACTTTACAGAGGCTTTCTATTTGAAAACCGATACTTTGGATTTTGCTTTAGAAGCCGTACTTTTACAGATGGACATTGACGATAAGCTTCATCCGATTGCATTCTCTTCACGGAAGTTTTCTATGGCTGAGATCAATTATGAGATCCATGATAAGGAACTCCTTCCTATAGTGGATTCTTTCCAAGAGTGGCATCACTTCCTCGAAAGAGCTGCACATTCGATGACCATTGTCGTGTTGTGGTTTGGCTACTATGTGAAAAAATTGTACATGTATATTTAATGTACAATTTATTACTAAACTAAATGAAAGTCATATCAGTAGATTTTATTGGTTATAGGATATGATTAGGTTGGTAGTTTAGAAAGGATCTATTAAAAGGATTATAATTAAGATTTATACAACCTTATTTTTCTTTTAGTAGTGACTTTTGAAGTTAATTTTATATTGATAGTAACTTGTATATATCTTAAGTCACCTATGTTAGACGTTGGTGATCCTTAAGATCTTATTTACTTCTTTTATTTGATGCTTAAACCACCAAGTATGTAAATCTTATAAGAAGAAGGATTAGAAAAGGATTTTTAGTATAAAAAGGGTAGTTTGGCCATCCATGTGGATGAATAGAGGTAGATGATAAAAATCTCTATTCTAATTGGCCAAAAATCATGCCCAATGGGCTTCAAGGAGGCAGCCCGAGGGTTTATTAAGAATTAGGGTTTGTTTTTTGAAGGGAGTCGAACATCAGAGGCTTGGGTCATCAGGTTTAGGTTTTTAGGTATGGTTTAGGTGCAAATCTTGCATGATTTGGACTTTTAATGAAGAAGTTATAGGCGCTCAAAGTTAGGGTGTCGATTTTGGACCTACTGTCACTCTTTTGAGTATATCTCGCGCATACAGAGAGCAATCAAAGATCAGCGATTGGGGTTGGAAATCGCACTTTTTTGGCTACACTATTCACGTACATCTTGATAAAATCCAATCTAGAATCAAGGAGATATTGCGAGTTGAAGTCAGTGCTTGTAAGCTAAAGGCAGTAAGTGACTCTACTTAATTAGCGGTTACATTCTGAGCTATATCATAGTCAATTTGATAGATTTTTGGCTCAAAATTTTCAGGAGTATATATGTTTATGTCACAAGACTATGTGCAAAATTTTTGTGGCATTACGATTTTGGGTTTGTGAGATATAGAGAAAATAGTGCTCAGGTGTCTCTGGGCTAGGGTTTTAAGCATCTGCTAGGGATTTTGAGATATCGAACGATCGGAAGTATATTTGCAGTTGAATTTTTTTTGTGGTAAAGCTTAAAGGTGAATTCCACCTTTCCTGAAAGTTTGAAGAAGACTAAACGGCTGGATCAGAAGATATGATTTTCTAAAGTTTGGAAAGAAAAACATCCTTTGCGGGAAAATATATTTTAAGGGTTTTTGTTGCAAATTTGGACTTTTGTGCATACTAAAGGTGTTTTTGGGAGCCAAGACTTTATGGAGATGTAAAAGGTGGATGTATAGAGCCATGATATGATTTTGATTTATAGATGAATCTTTAAAAAGGTTTTTAAGGATTTTCTACATATCATAGAGAAAACTTATGTACAAACCTACTTAAAAATAAGAGGTTTTAATCATACAAAACCTTTTTTTTATATTATCGTGTGTATTTATCCTTATTATTAAGGAAAAATAACTCATTCGAGTTTAGCCAATAAATATTAAATAAAATTCTCTACAGCTAGGTACTCGGTGTATTCCTAGATAGAAGTTCACGCCATGCGACACCGTATACACAGATCACAAGAATCTGGAGTATTTCATGTCAGCTCGGGTTCTAAATCGATGTTGTCATGATGTAATGTGACTATTAGGTGAAAGAGTGTGGAAATAGTATATTATAGAAGATCTTAGTTCAAAATATTATAACAAATTATCTTAGAAAAATAGATAATAGTAAAAAGGGAATAAAACTAATGAGTGTTAATGCTGCCTTTTTTACAAATGAGCTTTTATTTACTTTGTAGGGCCATAAGTAAGGCAAAACAAAGTAGATTGAGAAATAAAATAATATAAGCATATATAGAATGGAGTTAAGAAGAGATATCAGAATAAATTTACTACAAAAATCTCAAAATAGATACCCAGAAAGGACCGGTTATGGGATGGGGTCGAAATCAGACCCCGAGGCACAAAAATGTGTGCCTATGGCGGATCGAGCAGGCTTTTGCATATCAAAAATTAGAATTAAGGAGTAGACTTAAGAGGTTTTGTATACAAGTTGATTTCAAGTGATTTGGATAAGAAATGACTTTGTAATAGCTTTGCAAAATTAGGCTTGTTTTGGGCAACTTGGGATTTTGTGAAATAAAATAGGGTTGATGTTTTAGGCAATTCCATAAGTTTTCCAGTAGATCCACACCTGAAATTTTGTGAATATTTGGGTATTATTGTTGTTAATATGTGCTATAAATTTGAGCTGAATCTAATAGTTTTGTTGTACGTAATTAAAGTTTAGGTAGGTCAAGGTCTCAAAAAATAAGTTTTGAGGGCTAGTCAGGGTTTTTGAGATCTTGAGCAATTTGCTAAATGGATTGGAGTAAACATTATTTATGTGCATAGTAGACTTATTTTCCTATACACATGAGTGGTTTGAAATTGATTGAATGGTGAAGAAGGGAGAAATCAATATTGGAAGATCAGCATCAAGGTTGGATAAGGAGGTCGGCCAACACCCAAGAAGTTTTTAGGATTTTTCTTCTATTTGGTAAGTTCGATTTCTTTCAAATTTACTGTGTTTGTTGTTGACTAAGAGATTGAAAGGTGTACAAAGTTTTAAATAAGATCAATGGCCTAATCAACAGATATAGAGGTTCTAATTTTTCCTAGGATTGATTTGAATTGGTTAGAATTTGGTTTAAAATTTGATTAGCATTTTGTTTAGGATTTGATTTAGGATTTAGGATTTAATTTAAGATTTAGGATTTGATTAGGATTAGGGTTTGAACAAGGTTCAACTTAGGGTTTGATTTAGGTTTTGACTTAGGATTATATCTATGATTTGAATAAGATTTGACTTAGGATTTGATTTAGGGTTTGATTTAGGTTTTGATTAGGATTTGACTAGGGTTTCATCACGATTTGACTTAGGATTTGACTTAGGTTTTGACTAGGGTTTGACTAGGATTTGATTAGAGTTTGATTTAGGATTTGATTTAGGATTTGACTTAGGTTTTGATTAGGGTTTGACTTAGGTTTTGACTAGGATTTGACTTAAAGTTTGACTTAAGTTTTGACTTACGATTTAACCTATGATTTGAATAGGATTTGACTTAGGATTTGAACATGGTTTGATTTAAGATTTGACTAGGATTTGACTAGGATTTGAATAAGATATGACTAAGGATTTTAAGATTTTTATTTTTAGTATTTTCTAAATTTAATATTTTATATGTTATTTTTTTTTATGATTAATGTATGATTCATTTATTCTTCTTTTGTAATTTCTTTAAGATTTGATCAAAGTTTGATTAATAGTATTAAGATTTAATAGAAGTTGTTTAGGATTCTATTAGAGTTGTTAGGATCTTGTTTTTGTGTATTTCCTTTTTATCTTCCACAACCAGGTGTCCGGAGCATTCTCGAGCAAATTTGCACGTAGTACGATAATATCAAGCTCGATGGAATATGTCGCTATCTAGGTTTGACTTCGTTATTACTTATCGGCCTGGAAAGCAGCAAGGGCTATCTGATGCATTATCAAGAAGATCATATCTTGAGCCGAAGGTTGGAAAAGCAACGCTTGATCAACAATATACGACATTGTTAAAGATAAAGGGATTTTGGATTTCTGTTGCTGTTGTGTCAATTGATGCCAACTTCCTCAACCAGATACGTGCCACCACCATTGAAGATTCAATAGCCCTTGATATCAAGCAGCGTATCAATGATGACAAATTCAAGATCGAAGGAAATCTTTTATACTTTGAAGAGCGGTTGTATATCCCAGAAGGACAAATACAATTCCAAATCCTTCAATCTCGCAATGACTTTCCAGCTGCAGTATAATTTGGATACAACAAGACCTTGGAATTCATTTCTCGAGATTTTTGTTGGTTCCAAATGTAGAAGGATATGAAAGATTTCGTCCTCTCTTGTAACATTTATTCAAGATCCAAGAACCCTTGGCATCGCCTTTATAGACTTTTATAATCATTACCTATTCCGTGTCGTCCATGGTCTTCAGATTCTATGGACTTTATTACGGACCTAGCGCCATCAAATTCATTCAACAACGTCTTTGTTGTGGTGGATCGGCTTACAAAGATGGCAAATTTTATCCCTTGTAAGAAGATATTGTCAAGTGAAGACACAACAAGGCTCTTCTTTGATAATGTGTATCGATATCATGGTTTACCAAATAATATCGTATCGGATCGAGGAACCCAATTTGTATCAAAGTTTTAGAGATCTTTTTTTAAGATATTAAAGGTAGACATCAAACTTTCTTCAGCATTCCATCCTCAAATTCATGGCCAAACAGAATGGGTGAATCAAATTTTGAAACAATATTTATGATGCAGCATCAACTATCAGCAAGATGGTTGGACTGCATATCTACTGCTAGCCGAGTTTGCATATAACAACACCTTTCATGGATCAATCCAAAAAACACCATTCTTTTCTAACTATGGATACCATCCGAAGCTTGATCTATTGAGTCTAATAACGCATAACAATCCAGCAGCTGAAGGATTGGTGAAGCAGCTATTCGAGCTTCAAACCACATTGAAGCTTCAATTGCAAGTTGCTCAAGAATCTTACAAAATATCCCCGGATAAATTTTGGAATCAAGCACCTAATTTCAAAATTAGTGTCACAAACACAGAATATAGATTTGAAGTCTAAACAAGAAGTTCAAGAAGAACTGGCAGGAACTGGATTAATCAGATGAGTACAAAAACAACACCGGAGAGGTGAGCTAGAGCTCTAAGAGATGTGTTGTCAAGACTGAAGAACTCTTCAGCCTCGACTCTAATATATACTCCTACCTAAGAAGCTTCTCAAGCAGCTTCCTCCAACTAGGGAGCTTCTCAAGCAACTTCTACTAACTAGGAAGATATTAGAAGGCTCTGGAAGATTCTAGAGAGTTCTAAAAAACTTCTAAAATATTCTAGAAGGTTCTAACAAGTATGTCCTTGACACTAGGAAGATATAAGAAGGCTCTGGAAGATTCTAGAGAGTTCTAAAAAACTTTTAGAATATTCTAGAAGGTTCTAACAAGTATGTCCTTGACATCACCTCCTCTTCTAGCTTTGAGGTCTCCAAGAAGCCATTTGAGATGTATACTCACAAACGTAGGAAATCAAAAATTTGTCGCATAGTCTCTGCAATATACTCCAACTGTCGTTCACGAGGCAAATGATTCATGGATCCTTGTAGCCACCAATAATGACCAATACCTTTTACTTGAGACCATGCTTGAACTTCTGTATCTTCATTGTGGAAACGACCTGAAAATATCGCTTCGCCACTACTTACATGAGTTGGTTCAACTTCAAAGACAATTACAAGTGACTTGTTGCTTGATATTCTTCGACGTCTTCTAGGCTCTTCTAATTCTTTATCTCGAGGTGGACGTCGTGAGCTACTCGGTTGAGATGGTACCACTAGTACAATATCTACATTCTCACTAGCCATATCTAAATACATCTTGATATTAGATATCTTGATACTATGAAATACAACGAGTTATCATTTGATGAAACTTGGATCCCGTTTCTATTCATTTCTCTAGAGAAGGCTTCATCTTCACGCTTCATTAATGACCAGCTTTTGGTTTATTAGGATATCGTCGATGGAATTCTTGTACCTTTTGAGATGCATTGACAAGATTTTCGGCCAATTCCCATGTTCTTTCATTAATATCATAGCCGCTCCAATGCACAAAGTACTCTAATTTATTCCATCTGCGCCGTGAATCTAGTACCCTTTCAACTTCATATTCTTTATTGTTTTCAATTTCTATACTAGGTGGCGGACATTGCACTCTTCCAAGAAAAGATAATTCTCGATAAGGCTCTCACAGAGAAACATGAAAGACAGGGTGTACCTTCATAGCAGCTGGTAATTCTAAGCAGTACGCCACAGGATTGATTTGCTTCTGGATAACAAATGGTCTCAATCTCTGGTAGTCTAACTTATTACATGGCCACTTGGCAATTTACAATTGAAGCTTCAATGTGGTTTGAAGCTCCGATAGCTGCTGCACCAATCCTTCAGCTGCTGGGTTGTTATTCACTGACGGATTCAATAGATCAAGCTTTGGATGGTACCCATAGTTGGAAAAGAATGGTGTTTTTTGAGTCGACCCATGAAGGGTGTTGTTATATGCAAACTTGGCTAGCGGTAGATATGCAGTCCAATCATCTTGCTGATAGTTGATGCTGCATCGTAAATACTGTTCCAAAACTTGATTCACCCGTTCCGTTTGGCCATCAGTTTGAGGATGGAATGCCAAAGAAAGCTTGATGTCTACCTTCAATATTTTAAAAAAAGATCTCCAAAACTTTGATACAAATTGGATTCCTCGATCCGACATGATATCATCTGGTAGACCATGATATCGATACACATTATCAAAGAAGAGCCTTGCTGTATCTTCGCTTGACGATGTCTTCTTGCAAAGAATAAAATGTGCCATCTTTGTAAGTCGATCCACCACAACAAAGATGCTGTCAAATGAATTTGATGGCGGCAGATCTGTAATAAAGTCCATGGAAACTGAAGACCATGGACGACACGGAATGGGCAATGGCTGTAGAAGTCCATAAGGGCGATGTCAAGGATTCTTGGATCTTGAACAAATGTCACAAGAGAGGACGAAATCCTTCACATCCTTCCACATTTGAGGCCACCAGAAATCTCGGGAAATGAGTTCCAAGGTTTTGTTGAATCCGAAATGTCTCGCAGCTGGAAAGTCATGACGAGATTGAAGGACTCGAAGTCGTGCTAGCCCTTTTGGGATATATAGCCACTCTTCAAAGTATAAGAGATCTCCTTCAACCTTGAATTTATCATCATTGATACGCTGCTTAATATCAAGGACTATTGAATCTTCAATGGTCGCAGCACGTACCTGGTTGAGGAAGTCAGCATCAATTGGCACCACAACAGCACAAATCCTGAATTGCTCTGGCTTTAATAATGTCGCACACTGTTGATCAAGCGCTGCTTCTCCAATCTTTGGCGCAAGATATGATCTTCTTGATAAGACATCGGATAGTCCTTGCTGCTTTCCAAGCCGATAAGTAATAATGGAGTCAAATCTAGATAGTGACATATTCCATCGAGCTTGACGACGGTTTAGAACCCGAGCAGACATAAAATATTCCAGATTCTTGTGATCCGTATATACAGTCACCGGATGCACAGCTCCTTCGAGAAGTGACGCCACTCTTGGAAAGAATCCACTATAGCAAGGAATCCCTTATCATGAATCTCGTAGTTGATCTCAACTGCAGAAAACTTCCGTGAATAGAATGCAACCGGATGAAACTTATTGTCGATGCCCATCTGTGAAAGTATGGCTCTTAAAGCAAAATCCGAAGCATCGGTTTCCAAATAGAAAGCCTTTGCAAAGTTTGGATGTACCAAGATTGGAGCCGTAGTAAATATCATTTTAAGATTTTAAAATGCTTTTTCCGCTAGAGATCTCCATTCTAGCTTATCCTTACATGTTAATCGAGTGAGTGGAGCAGCAACTTGAGAATAATTCTTGATGAAGATCCGATAGAAGTTAGCAAAGCCGAGAAAATATTGTATGTCTCTAATCGTCTTTGGAACTTCTCAGGATTCAATTGCTTCCACCTTCTTAGGATCTATCTTCAAGCCTTCCATAGTCGCAACAAATTCTAAAAATTCCATCTCAGTTTGGTGAAATAAGCACTTCTCCAACTTGGCGTAGAGTCTTCACTTGCGTAGTTTTTTGAATACCAAACGAACGTGCTTCTCATGCTTTTCTTTATTGTCAAAAAATATCAAGATATCATCCACATAAATGACAACAAAATCGTCTAGATGTTTTCAAAAAATATCATTCATCATGTATTGAAAAACCGCCGGAGGATTGGTAAGACCAAATGGCATGACATTATATTCAAAATGACCATACTTTGTACGAAAAGCTGTCTTCCATTCGTCTCCTTCTTTAATTCGCACAAGGTTGTAAGCTCCCCTTAGATCAATCTTTGTAAAGATCTTTGCACATCCAAGTTGTTCCAGAAGAATAGAGATTAAAGGTAATGGATAGCAATTCTTCTTTATCACCTTATTGAGACCTCGATAGTCCACGCACATCCGTAGTGAGCCATCCTTCTTCTTCACAAATAAGATTGGTGCCCTAGTTGGCGATTTTGAATGACAAATGAAGATCTTAGCTAGGTTCTCGTCAATGTATTTTCGCAACTCAGCCAATTCCATCTGCGATAGGTTGTAGATTGGGCCAAAAGGCAGTTGTACTCCTTCTTGCAATTCTATGGCACAATCATATGGTCAATATTCTAGTAGCATATCAGCATTTTTCTTTTGGAACATGTCTTGAAAATCCTTATATTGTTCCGATATTCCTGCTGTTGAAATCTGCTCTCCACTAATTAGAGCCGCATAAATGACCAATGGTGTGCCTTCCTTGCATAATCTTATAAACGTTCTTGCTCCAATGAACAAGGATTTTTTGATTTGGGGTCTTCTTCCAGGCTTGTCTTCAGGTTGTTCTATGGGAAATGTTATCCTTTGCAACCTCCAATCTATGGATGGATTATATTTTTTCAACCAAGAAAGACCAAGAATAATAGGATTTGACGGGATATTAATAATGTTGAAAATAATATAACTACTGTGGTCTTTAAACGTCACTTCTATAGGTTTTGATTCATAGGTGACACTACTAGATAATAAAGGTCGTCCATCTATTACTTCTACGTGAACACGTTTGAATTTTTGTACTAGGAGAATTTTGTGACGCTTAGCAAATTTTTGGTCTAAAAAACAAGCAGATGCTCTTGAATCTAATAAGGCTAAGATTTTTAGTTTTTAAAGACCAAAAGATAAAGGAATTGTAAAACAACGGGCAGGTTGAATAGAAAGAGAGGAACCTGGTTTTGATTTGTCCAGCCGCACGGTTCCTATTGTGGCTGGGCATCCTCGTTTTCCTGAATAAATGCACCTCTATTCTTGATGCTGTGTCCATTTTGCTTCTTCGGACAGTTTCCAGCTCTATGGCCTTCTCCACCGCAATAAAAGCACAAACCTTTCTCCATACACTGCTTCTTTTCTTCTAAAGTAAGAGATTTGACACGTACCGCATCAATCTGCATGTCTTCTGTCTCCGCTTGTAAATTTAGGCTACTTGCCGATATAATTATAATGCGATGACTTGTATATTGTCTGGAACTTTGGTCTTGGCGACGTTGAAATAGGCGATTATCGCACTTTATAGCATGGCTAATGGCTTCATTGAGCGTTCGTGGATCAGAAAGAGATAATATCAAATCTTTCATGTTATCCCTTAGATCCCAATAGAATTGGCTCATCAATGCTTCTTCATCCCAATTGATGTTGCATGCCAATTGCCTGAAATCTGATGCATAGACTGATGCAGAGCGAGTCCCTTGTCGTTGTCGGGTAGAGAGAATTCGCCTTAGGAAAACGTCGGGTTCCTAGCTGCTACTAGAACTAGTAGGGAACATGAGAGGAAGCCGTGCAAGTATGTTCTATACTTGCACAATATTTCTTCAAGCTTTCAAGTTATACTTATATTATACTTGTATAAGTCTTGTACAAATATAAAGTATAAATACTTGAATAATACTTATACAAATACTTGTATAAACACTTATATAAATCCTTGGTATAATACTTGTATAAATACTTATACAAATATTATGTATAATACTTATAGAATACTTATAGAATACTTGTATAAATACAAGTATATATACTTGTATAAAAAGTATAAGCAAAGTATGTATGTATTCAAGTATACCTCAAAATACAACCGCATAT
This sequence comes from Physcomitrellopsis africana, assembly GCA_036785485.1. Lineage (NCBI taxonomy): Eukaryota > Viridiplantae > Streptophyta > Bryopsida > Funariales > Funariaceae > Physcomitrellopsis > Physcomitrellopsis africana. The sequence continues at coordinate 15,838 of JAWRVF010000311.1, read as the reverse complement.
GAGGAATACAAGTTATACAACAAACTGAAACTAAATAAATCACTAAAAATTCATCCAAAGGTCGAATCAAGCGTGCTTACAGCCTATGGAAAGCCAATAATCCATTGTAAAACATATCAAAATTTCACAAATAGATGACTTACCATTTAAAAGTTATGGCTAAAAGAAGTAGGTGCTAAAATTTCCAAGCAAATGCAAAGGCAGCAAAGCTCCTCTTCACTTCAGCCTTTGTTGTGATCACTTCCCTTCTCCAAATTGGACATGCAATAGCTTTTTAGAAAGCTCACTCCATCATCTAGCTTGTCCTAAAATTTTGCATGCATGCCTCTCAAACTCCAGTTTTTGTAGCTAGTCGATTCTACTCTTCAAACCCTAGCAACAATTTTCCCTCTTTGACACTTCACGGCTCATAAAATTTTCATCAAAGCTCCAAATGTATTGATTTTTTTCTTCTGGAAAGCTTATATAAGCTTTTACAAGCACCTAAAATATCAAAAAGATTGAAGAGACTTTCCGACTTGGGTGGTTGAACAAAGTTTCTGCCCCTCTTCGTCGGGTGGCAGCAAACCCTTTCCCACTCTCAAGCTCACAACTTTTGCTCTCCAACTCCAAATGCTACAAGAGATGTCTTGATAGAAAGCTAGCACAATTTTCCACACTCTCTATAAATTTCACTAAGAAATAGTTGAAATCAAACTTGCAGTGGCAGCTCGAAGTTTCTGCCCCTCTTCGTCGGGTGGCAGCAAACCTCACTCTACTAAAACAAGCATAACTTTTTGTTCACAACTCCAATACAAACAAGTAAGTAGGTTCTAGAATGCTCACAACTTGAAGAACACATCCACCAATTTTCATTACAAACACTTTTATCTCCTTGGAGCTATCTCTCTCCAAAGTTCACCACTCAAAAACTGCCTCCTCCTCTCAGTCTAGCAAGAGGAGTATATCTCCCTTTCTTTCCATATTAGACTATGAGACGCCCACATGGGCAGCCAAATCCTATTGGATGGGCCTTATTCACCCCATGCTCTTCTTTCTTACCCCTCACAAGGTCCATTCTACCTCAAAAGTCAACAAAAAAGGTAAAACAACCTTTACTTTTCTTCTAATTACAAAAGAATCTATTCTAGGATATAAATAAGGTAGGAACAAAACAAATAGCCATCTTAATTCACTAACTAAGTGGCTATAATAAATCCTCTCCTTATAATATTTTCTAAAATAATCTCTAGCACTCACACATATATTAACAATAGATACAAGATTTTTCATATTTTTATACACTGCACGTAAATATAGTATGACATCGTAGTGATCGAATTTTTGTTGTAGCCCATCGAGCCTTATCATGCTCGCCAAATGCTTCTGCAAATGCCTCTAAAAAAGTCTCAAAGTTGTTCAAAATCAGTGATCCTTTTTTAAATAGAGGAGCAAACACGATAGAGCTTGTCCCGTAAGCAAAGTTCCAACCAATCCAACGTGTGATTCCTCCGTCGGATAACGTTCGGATTGTAGAGCTGTTATTAACTTGATTTGATTGATGAAACCTCGAAACTTGGAGCGTGTGCCATCAAACTTGTTTGGAAGGCTAATTCGAGGTTCCTTTTGTTGTGGAAGTAATAGTTCTCGTTGAACCACAAGTAAAGTTGCTTCTTCTGGTGCAGAAGCTCGAGGTTGATGAAGCCCAGATTGTGCTATTCCGGATGTTCCATCATTATGAAGTCTTGCAAAGACTCCTTCCATCATTGTAGTTCTCTGTGATAACGTAGCAAGAGCATTCATAATGGCATCCATCTTGGACTCCAAACTTTCACTCATATTAATGTCTTGACCTCCAACCATTCTAAGAGAAAGGAAGTAATTGTTTCTACAAGGAGGAAATATTGGTTTAGAAGAGGATACTCCGCAACCTCTAAAACGCCTTAAAACCTTCAAAAAGAGGGATAATCCACTCTCTCCAAGAAGAATAAGACTTCAATATTATGATAAAAAGATATCAATTTAGAGGAGGGTAATCCGCAACCTCTAAAATACTAGTGTACCTTCAAGAAGAGGGGTAATCCCACTCCAACAAGAAGGAACTAACTCTGATATCCAAGGTGAGAGTAGTCTTGACAAACTGTCACGGACACACAATATAGACTTGAAGTCTAAACAAGAAATTCAAGAAGAAGAACTGGTAGGAACTGGATTAATCAGATGAGTACAAAAATAATACCAGAGAGGTGAGCTAGAGCTCTAAGAGATGTGTTGTTGAGACTGAAGAACTCTTCAGCCCTAACTCCAATATATATTCCTACCTAGGAAGCTTCTCAAGCATCTTCCTCCAACTAAGGAGCTTTTCAAGCAACTTCTATTAACTAGGAAGATATTAGAAGGCTTTGGAAGGTTCTAGAGAGTTCTAGGAAACTTTTATATTGTTTTAGAAGGTTCTAACAAGTATGTCCTTGACAAATAGAGATAAAATATGACTGCTTCAATAGAATATCAAGACCAAGCGGCCATGTGATAAGTTGGACTACCGCAGATTGAGACCATTTATAATCTAGAAGTAGATCAATCCTATGGCTTACCACCTAGAATTACCAGCTGCTATGAAGGTACACCTTGTCTTTCATGTTTCTCTGTTAAAGCCTTATCGGGAATCATCTTTTCCTAGAAGAGTACAATATCCACCACCTAGTATAGAAATTAAAAACCATGAAAAATACGATGTGGAAAAGATACTAGATTCACGACAAAGATGGAATAAATTAGAATACTTAGTACATTGAAGCGGCTATGATATTAATGAACAAATCTGGGTACCGGCCAAAAATCTCGCCAACGCACCACAAAAGGTACAAGAATTCCATCGACGATATCTTAATAAATCAAAAATTGGCCATTAACAAAGCGTAAAGATGAAGCCTTCTCTGGAGAAATGAATAGAAAATGAATCCAAGTCTTATCAAAACATAACTTATTGTATTTTGTAGTATCAAAATATCTAATCTCAAGGTATATTTAGATATGGCTAGTGAGAATATGGATACTGTACTAGTGGTGCCATCTCAACCGAGTAGCTCACGGTGTCGACCTTGAGATGAAGAATTAGAAGAGCCAAGAAGACGTCAAAGAATACCAAGTAGTAGGTCACTTGTAATTGTCTTAGAAGCTGAACCAACTCATGAAGATAGTAGCAAATCAATATTTTCAAGTCGCTTCTACAACGAAGACATAGAAGTTCAAGCATGGTCTTAAGTGGAAGGTGTTGGTCATTACCGATGGCTACAAGGATCCATGAATCATTTGCCTCGTGAACAACAACTAGAATATATTATAGAGACTATGCGTCAAATCTTTGATTTTCTACAATTGTGAGTATGTATTTCAAATGGCTTCTCGGAGACCTCGAAGCTAGAGGAAGAAGTGATGTCAAGGACATACTTATCAAAACCTTCTAGAATATTCTACAAGGTTCTTAAAACTCTCTAAAATCTTCCAGAGCCTTCTAACATCTTCTTAGTTGATAGAAGATTCTTCAGAAGCTTCCTATATGGTGGAAGTTGCTTGAGAAGCTCCCTAGTTGGTGGAAGCTGCTTGAGAAGCTTCTTAATTGGTAGAAGTTACTTGAAAAGCTCTCTAGTTGATAGAAGCTGCTTGAGAAGCTTCTTAGGTAGGAGCTTATATTGGAGTCGAGGCTGAAGAATTCTTCAGTCTCGACAATACATCTCTTGGAGCTCTAACTCACCTCTCTGGTGTTGTTTTTGTACTCATGTGATTAATCCAGTTCTTGCCAGTTCTTCTTGAACTTCTTGTTTAGACTTCTAGTCTATATTCTGTGTCCGTAATAATTCCATGAATTATTGCAGTCTTTAATAAAGCTTCTTGTGGCATCTTCTTTTTATATATTATAGAAATGGCAGAAGATCAAATTCCACTTAATTCAATGTTTTTAGAAAAATCTTAGTTGCCACTATTGTCGTAATACGTGAAGTCTTGCTTGAGAATGCTTCAGGCACATGGCTGTGGAAGATAAAAAAGAAATACGCAACAATAAGATCCTAACAATTCTAATAGAATCCTAAATAACTTCCATTAAATCTTAATAATATTAATCAAGCTTTGATCCAATTTTTAAAAAATTATAAAAAGAAGAGTAAATAAATCATATATTAATCATAAAAAATAATATATAAAATAATAATTTTAAAAAATATTAAAAATAGAAATCTTAAAACCTTGGTCAAATCTTAAGTCAAACCTTGGTCAAATTCTAAGTCAAATCTTGATTAAATCCTAAATCAAATCTTGATCAAATCCTAAGTCAAAATCTAAATTAAATCCTAATTTTAATGAAATCATAATCAAATATTAAACCCTAAATCCTAATAAAATCCTAATCAAATTTAAAATCCTAAATCCAAATCTTAAATCCTAATCAAATCCTAATCAAATATTAAATCCTAAATCCAAATCCTAAATCCTAAATCCTAATCAAATCCTAATCAAATCCTAATCAAATACTAAATCCTAAATCCAAACCTTAAATCCTAATGAAATTCTAATGACATCCTAATCAAATATTAAACCCTAAATCCTAATCCTAAATCCTAACCGAATCCTAACCAATTCCTAAGGTAGTTTTAGAACCTCAATAACTACCAAATAAACTATTGATCTTGATTGAAAATTTACACACGCTTTAATAACTAAGTTGACAACAAATACATCAAGTTTGAAGAAGATTAAATTCACCAAAAAGAAGAAAAATCTATAAATCTACTCAGGTGTTGGCTAGCCTCCTTCTCCAATCTTAATGTCAATAATCCAATGCTTAAACCTCCTATTTTCACTCTTTAATTGCTTTTAAATTTTATATATGCATAGAAAATGAAGTCTTCTATCCATAGACACAAATTTTATTCAAATCCAAATGGCAAATTGCTCAAAATCTGCAAATTCCTAATTGACCCTCAAAACTCAATTCTTGAGACCTTAATCCACTTAGACCTCAATTACTTATAATTAAACTATTAGATTAAGTTCAAAGTTGTAGCACACATTGATAATAACAATACCAATAAATCTACAAAATTTTAGCTATAAATCTACTATAAAACTTTTGTAATTGTCCAAAGCATAAATCCTATTTTATTTCACAAAATCCAAAGTTGCCCAAAACAACCCTGACTTTGTAAAGCTCTTACAAAGTTAGTTTTGATTCAAATCACTCCAAATCAAATCCTATTCAAAATCTATTAAGTCTACTTTCTAATTCCACTCTTTAATCTGCCAAAAAGTCTTCGATCCACTGTAGGTATACAGTTTTGTGCCTTGGGGTTTGATTCTGATCCCAACTCATAATCGGTCCTTTCAGGGTATCTATTTTGAGATTTTTTTAATGAATTTTTTTGAAATCTATTCTCAACTCTTTTTTAAAGATGCTTATATTGTTTATTTTTCTAATCTACTTTGTTTTGTCTTATTTATAGCCATACAAAGCAATTAGAAGTTATTTCAACAAAAAGCAGTATTAACACCTTTTGATTTTATTTTTTTTTACCTCCTTCTCTATTATTTATTTTTTTAAGATAATTTTCTCAAATATTCTTATTTGAGCTTTTCTATAATATAACCACTACTTTTTTCTTTCATCTAATAGTCATATTAGTACACGACACCATTGTCGTACTGTAATTGCTTATAGTATGTAAAATCCACTCAAAATACATAACATATTTGTAGGTTTAGATATGTGTTAGAATGGTTAGTAAAGTAAATTAAAGGGGATTGGTGTAAGAAAATTTATTTTAGATTTTTACTTAGTTTGATTATGGGATTTAAATTACATAGATCTAAATGTTTAGTATGAAGCCTTGAGAGAAGGTGGGAGCCTAAGGATGAAAATTTAAGCTAGTAGGAGGCTAATTGGGAGGGATGAAATCAAGGCATGGTCGGATGAAGGCAAGGAATTGAGAACTGCATCCCTATTGGTCGAATACCATGCCCAATGGGCTTTGAGGAGGCTGCTTGCAACCTTAACAAGGATTTTGGCAACTTCAAAGAAGAAATTAGAAAATCAAAGACTAGGGTTAAAAAGCTCATTTTTTAGGCTACAATTTTGGTATAGAAATTAAGGAATTTGGAGTTTTAATGAGGGAGGAGTAGGCACTTGAAATTAGGATATATAAATTGTACCTACTGTCACTCTTTTGAAGATTGAAGGAATTTTATGACAGCTTTTGGAGATCGAGAGGTGCGACTAGAGAGGTGATTTTCAGATCTACATTTAATATGGAAGAATTACTACAATTGAAGTTTTGAAGAAGGAGATATTGAGAGTCAAAAACAGTAGATCGAATTCCAAGGTAGTAAGTAGGCCATTTTGTTGAAAGTAATGGGATTTGCCATATCTTGAGTTTTTGGACGAATTTTTGTCTCAAACTTTCTAAGAAGGTGTACTATTATACTAAAAAGCTGTAAATCAAAGTTTCATAGCATTTGGACTTTTAGATTGTAAGATATGAAGAATTTAATACACATGTGTTTGTAAACAAGGGTTTGAAGCTACTGCTAGGATTTTGGCAATATCTTAAGATCGGTAATGAATCAATGGTTGAAATTTGTGATGACAATTGTGAAGAATAAATCAGTACTTCATGTAAATTTGAAGTGGATTTGGACAATTAGATTAAAAGTTATGGATTATTGAAGTTCGGAAAAAATTCCCTTCCTACAGAGGAATGAAGGTTTTAAAGCATTTATTATATTTTGAGTGGTTTGTTGAAATAAGACTTATGAATTAGGTGTAATAGCCCTATAAAAAAATCCTTATATAAATTTGGGGGTTTTGTTATACATAGATCTTGATTGAGTAATTAGTAGCAGCCAGAAGCCCAGCACTTTTTTGAGGCAAATTCTTTCTACCACGACACCATCATCCACCTTAGTACCATAACTTATAACTTCCATTACTTTAATTCCAATTACTGTCAAATAATCCTTAATCAATGCTTTCATATCTCTTTTATCAAAATTAGTTTGGAAAAAATCACCAATATCCTTTAATGTTACTTTTCAATCTTTCCAAAAAATAATGTCTTGTTGCAATATTTCATTGAACTCACCACAATCCTTTCGAGAATAAACATCATCATCACACCAAATATATCTTTGCATATATCCTTGCTTAAAAGTAATTTTTGAATTTATTGTAGAAGTCTTCTCTTCAAGCCTTGCAAACTTAATTTGAAAATCTCGCATTCCGCATATAAGTTCTTCAATTTCCACATCTTCTTTCTTTGTTGTAGTCGTTGAAAATTAGATAATATGTACTATTGATTGTGAAGTAGGCACTTGAATTTCAGGTACTTACACAATTCTTTGAATATCAACCATGTCCTTTCTCTTTTCCCTCTTTACAAGCAATGCCACTACATCTTCAACTTCTTTTCATTTTGTTGTCAATTCTTCAATCTCTTCTTTATCCTCAAGAAGAATTTTTAACCTCTCTTGCAATTGTCCATCAACTATTTGAAGAGATAATTCAACCTTATTTGGTCCCAAGGTTACTTTTTTCACTTTCGATAATCAAGAATATTGCCTCTCAAACTCTTTTAATAATTTAGTAACTTATAATTTCTTGTTAGGATGCTCAATCTATTTGTCAAGGATATACTTATTAGAACCTTCTAAAACATTCTAGAAGTTTCCTAAAACTTTCTAAAACCTTCCAGAGCCTTCTAATATCTTCCTAGTTAGTAGAAGTTGTTTAAGAAGCTCTTTAGTTGGAGGAAGCTGCTTGAGAAGCTTCCTAGGTAGGAGTATATATTGGAGTCAAGGCTGAAGAGTTCTTCAGTCTCAACAACACATCTCTTAGAGCTCTAGCTCACCTCTCTGGTATTGTTTTTGTACTCATCTGATTAATCCAGTTCCTGCCAGTTCTTCTTGAACTTCTTGTTTAGACTTCAAGTCTATATTCTGTGTCCATGACAGTTTGTCGAGACTACTCTCACCTTAGATATCAGAGTTAGTTCCTTCTTGTTGGAGTGTGGATTACCCCTCTTCTTGAAGGTACACTAGTATTTTAGAGGTTGCGGATTACCCTCCTCTAAACTGATATCTTTTTGTCATAATATTGAAGTCTTATTCTTCTTGGAGAGAGTGGATTACCCCTCTTCTTGAAGGTCTTAAGGCGTTTTAGAGGTTGCGGAGTATCCTCTTCTAAACCAATATTTCCTCCTTGTAGAAACAATTACTTCCTTTCTCTTAGAATGGTTGGAGGTCAAGACATTAATATGAGTGAAAGTTTGGAGTCCAAGATGGACGCCATTATGAATGCTCTTGCTACATTATCACAGAGAACTACGGTGATGGAAGGAGTCTTTGCAAGACTTCATAATGATGGAGCATCCGGAATAGCACAATCTGGGCTTCATCAACCTCGAGCTTCTGCACCAGAAGAAGCAGCTTTACCTGTGGTTCAACAAGAACTATTACTTCCACAACAAAAGGAACCTCGAATTAGCCTTCTAGACAAGTTTGATAGCACACGCTCCAAATTTCGAGGTTTCATCAATCAAATCAAGTTAATAACAGCTCTATAACTCGAACGTTATCCGACGGAGGAATCATGCATTGGATTGGTTGGAACTTTGCTTACGGGACAAGCTCTATCGTGGTTTGCTCCTCTATTTGAAAAAAGATCACCAATTTTGAACAACTTTGAGACTTTTTTGGAGGCATTTGTAGAAGCATTTGGCGAGCATGACAAGGCTCGGTGGGCTACAACAAAAATTCGATCACTACGACAAGGGACTCGCTGTGCATCAGTCTATGCATCGGATTTCAGGCAATTGGCATGCGACATCAATTGGGATGAAGAAGCATTGATAAGCCAATTCTATTATCTCTTCCTGTTCAATGTTATTATCTCTTCCTGATCCACGGATGCTCAACGAAGCCATTAGCTAAGCTGTAAAGTACAATAACCGCCTATTTCAACGTCGCCAAGACCAACGTTCTAGTCAATATACAAGTCATCGCAGCGCAATTATATCGTTAAGTAGCCTAAATTCACAAGCGGAGACAGAGGACATGTAGATTGATGCAGTACATATCAAATCCCTTATTCCAGAAGAAAAGAAGCAGCGTATGGAGAAAGGTTTGTGTTTTTATTGCGGTGGAGAAGGCCATAAAGTTGGAAACTGTCCGAAGAAGCAAAATGGACGCAGCATCAAGAATAGAGGTGTGTTTGTTGAGAAAAACGAGGATGCCTAGCCACAATAGGAGCCGTGCGGCTGAACAAATCAAAACCAGGTTCCTCTCTTTTTACTTAACTTGCCCGTTGTTTTACAATTCCTTTGTCTTTTGGTCCTGAAAAACTAAAAACCTTAGCCTTATTAGATTCAGGAGCATCTGCTTGTTACTTAGACCAAGAATTTGCTAAGTGTCACAAAATTCCCCTAGTACAAAAATTCAAACCTGTTCACGTAAAAGTAATAGATAGATGACCTTTATTATCTGGTAGTGTCACCGATGAATCAAAACCTATAGAAATGACGTTTAAAGACCATAGTAGTTATATTGTTTTCAATATTATTAGCACCCCGTCAAATCCTATTATTCTTGGTCTTTCTTGATTGGAAAAATATAATCCGTCCATAGATTGGAGGTTGCAGTGTCGTATAATAATACAACCACTAGGTGAAAGAGGGAAGGAGTGATTATATTATAGAAGAGCTCAAATGAAAATATTTGAGAAAATTATCTTAGAAAAATATATAATAGACAAGGAGGTAGTAAAAATTAAAAGGTGCTAATGCTGCCTTTTATAAAAGGGAATTCTACTTACTTTGTATAGCCATAAATATGGTAAAGCAAGGTAGATTAGAAAAATAATTGATATAGGTATGTTTAATAAGAAGTTAAGAGTAGGTTTTAGAGAAATTTACCTCAAAATTACAAGAGTTGATACCCGGAGAGGGCCGGTTAAGAACCTGGATCAAAACCAGACCCCAAGGCACAAAACCGCGTGCCTATGGCGGATCCGGGGTCTTTTTGCAAATCGAAGAGTGGGGTTAGAAGGCAGACTTGAGGAAGTCTGTATGTATTTTAGTTTTGAATGATTTGGATAAAAGTTGAGTTTGGAAGAGATTTGCAAAGTCAGAGTTGTTTTGGGAGACTTTAGAGTTTGTGAAGTATATTGGGGTTTATATTTTTGAGGATTTTGTGAGATTGGTTACAGATCGTCAAGTGAAATTTTGTGGGTTTGTGCATACAGTTGTGCTTGTAAGGTGCTGTGAATTTGAGATTGATCTAACGGTTCGATCAAAGGTTATTGAAGTTTATGTGGGTCAGGGTCTCTAGAATTGGGTTTTAAAGGTCAGTTAGGGTTTTGCAGATTTTGAGCAATCTATCAGTTGGATTGGGGTGAAATTTATGTGTGTGTGTAGAAGACTTAATTTTCTACATGCATGTGAAATTTGGAAGCAATTGAATGGTGCAAATAGGAGGTTTAGGCACTGGAATATTGGCGTGAAGATTAGAGAAGGAGGCCGGCTGATACCCGAGCAAATTTGTAAGTTTTTCTTCTTTTTGGTAAGTTGGATCTTCTTCAAACTTGGTGTGTGTGTTGTTAACTTAATTGTTAAGGTGTATGAAAAATTTCAATCAAGATCAACGGTTTGTTTGGTAGTTATTGTGGTTCTAAAACTACCTTAGAAATTGCTTAGGGCTTGGCTAGGATTTAGGATTTAAGATTTTACTAGGGTTTGATTAGGATTTGGATTTAGAATTTAATTAGGATTTCATTAGAATTAGGGTTTGATTAGGGTTAGGATTTGATCAGGGTTTGACTTAGGGTTTGATTAGGGTTTGACTAAGGCTTGACCAGGGTTTGAATTAGGGTTTCATTAGGATTAGGGTTTGATCAGGGTTTGACTTAGGATTTGATTAGGGTTTGACTAGGGTTTGACCAGGGTTTGAGTTAAGATTTCATTAGGATTAGGGTTTGATCAGGGTTTGACTTAGGATTTGAATAGGATTTGACCAGGGTTTGACTTAGGATTTGACTAGGGTTTGATCAAGGTTTGACTTAGGATTTGACTAGGATTTGAATAAGATATGATTTAGGATTTTAAAATTCTATTTTTAGTATTTTCTAAATTTAGTATTTTATATATTATTTTCTATTATGATTATTGTATGACTCATTTATTCTTCTTTTATAATTTCTTTAAGATTGAATCAAGGTGAAAAATATTGTTAAGGTTTAATAGAAGTTAATTAAGATTCTATTAGAATTGTTAGGATTTTGTTGTGGCGTATTTCCTTTTTATCTTCCACAGCCAGGTGCCCGGAGCATTCTCAAGCAAGACTTCACGTATTACGACAGCAGAAGATAACATTTTCCATAGAACAACCTGAGGACAAGCCTGGAAGAAGATCTCAAATCAAAAAATCCTTGTTCATTGGAGTAAGAACATTTGTAAGATCGTGCAAGGAAGGCACACCATTGATCATTTATGCGGCTCTAATTAGTGGAGAGCAGATTTCAACAGCAGGAATATTGGAACAATACAAGGATTTTGAAGACGTGTTCCAAAAAAAGAATGTTGATATGCTACTAAAACATCGACCATATGATTGTGCCATAGAATTACAAGAAGGAGCACAACTACCTTTTGGCCCAATTTACAACCTATCGCAAATGGAGTTGGCCGAGTTGCGGAAATACATTGACTAGAACCTAGCTAAGAACTTCATTTGTCATTCAAAATTGCCAGCTAGGGCACCAATCTTATTTGTGAAGAAGAAGGATGGCTCACTACGGATGTGCGTGGACTATCGAGGTCTCAATAAGGTGACAAAGAAGAATCACTATCCATTACTTTTGATCTCTAGTCTTCTGGAACAACTTGGACGTGCAAAGATCTTTACAAAGATTGATCTAAGGGGAGCTTACAACCTTGTGCAAATCAAAGAAGGAGACGAATAGAAGACAGCTTTTCGTATAAGGTATGGTCATTTTGAATATAATGTCATGCCATTTGGTCTTACCAATGCTCCGGTGGTTTTTCAACACATGATGAACGATATTTTTTGAGAATATCTAGACGATTTTATTATCATTTATTTAAATGATATCTTGATATTTTCTGAGAACAAAGAAAAGCATAAGAAGCATGTTTGTTTGGTACTCGAAAAACTATGCAAGCAAGGACTCTATGCCAAGTTAGAGAAGTGCTTATTTCACCAAATTGAGATGGAGTTTTTAGGATTTGTTGCAACTATGGAAGGCTTAAAGATGGATTTCAAGAAGGTGGAAGCAATTGTGTCCTGGGAAGTTCTAAAGACGGTTAGAGATATACAATATTTTCTCAACTTTGCTAACTTCTATCGGATCTTCATCAAAAATTATTCTCAAGTTGTTGCTCCACTCACTCGATTAACATGTAACGATAAGTTGGAATGGGGACCTCTAGCAAAAAAAATATTTCAAAATCTTAAAATGGCATTTACTACGGCTCCAATCTTGGTACACCCAAACTTTGCAAAGGCATTCTATTTGGAAATCGATGCTTCGGATTTTGTTTTAGAAGCCGTACTTTCACAGATGGGCATCGACAATAAACTTCATCCGGTTGCATTCTATTCACGGAAGTTTTCTGCGGCTAATATCAACTACAAGATTTGTGATAAAAAATTCCTTGCTATAGTGGATTCTTTCCAAGAGTGGCGTCACTTCTTCGGAGGAGCTGCACATCCGGTGATCATATATACGGATCATAAGAATCTGGAATATTTTATGTCTGCTCAGTCGTCAAGCTCGATGGAATATGTCGCTATCTAGATTTGACTTTGTTATTACTTATCGGCCTGGAAAGCAGCAAGGACTATCCGATGCCTTATCAAGAAGATCATATCTTGCGCCAAAGATTGGAGAAGCAGCGCTTGATCAACAATGTACGATATTATTAAAGCCAGAGCAATTCAGAATTTGTGCTGCTATGGTGCCAATTGATGCTGACTTCCTCAACCAAGTACATGCTGCGACCATTGAAGATTCAATAGTCCTTGATATTAAGCAACATATCAATGATGACAAGTTCAAGGTTGAAGGAGATCTCTCATACTTTGAGGAGCAGCTATATATCCCAAAAGGGCCAGCACGACTTTGAGTCCTTCAATCTCATCATGACTTTCCTACTATAGGACATTTCGGATTCAACAAGACCTTACAACTCATTTCCCAAGATTTCTGGTGGCCCCAAATGTGGAAGGATGTGAAGGATTTCGTCCTCTCTTGTGACATTTGTTCAAGATCCAAGAACCCTCGACATTGCCCTTATGGACTTCTACAGCCATTGCCCATTCCGTGTCATCCATGGTCTTCAATTTCCATGGACTTTATTACAGATCTGCCGCCATCAAATTCATTTGACAGCATCTTTGTTATGATGGATTGACTTACAAAGATGACTTATTTTATCCCTTGCAAGAAGATATCATCAAGCAAAGATACAATAAGGCTCTTCCTTGATAATGTGTATCGATATCATGGTCTACCAAATGATATCGTGTCGGATTGAGGAACCCAATTTGTATCAAAGTTTTGGAGATTTTTTTTTAAAATATTGAAGGTGGACATCAAGCTTTCTTCGGCATTCCATCCTCAAACTGACGGCCAAACGAAACGGGTGAATCAAGTTTTAGAACAGTATTTACGATGCAGCATCAACTATCAGCAAGATGATTGGACTGCATATCTACCGCTAGCCGAGTTTGCATATAACAACACCCTTCATGCGTCGACTCAAAAAATACCATTCTTTTTCAACTATGGGTACCATCCAAAGCTTGATCTATTGCGAATAATAACCCAGCAGCTCAAGGATTGGTGCAGCAGCTATCGGAGCTTCAAACCACATTGAAGCTTCAATTGCAAATTGCCCAAGAGTCTTACAAAGCATCCGGTGACAATTTCGAAATTAGGGCACCTAATTTGGGATCGAGATAAAAATATGTATTATCGATAATATTAAGACCATGCTATGTGATGTTGATCACATGAGATTGACCATTTGTTATCCGTATAGATCAATCTGCATATCATAGAGTTACTAGCCGCCAGCTTAAGGTGCTAAATTGCCTTCATAAGCCTGCTAGAGCCTTATCGAATTGTCTTTCCGAAGAGCGTAACTACCTAGTATAAAATTGAAAACAATGAAGAATATGAGGTGGAAAGGATACTAGATTCACGACGAAGATGGAATAAATTAGAGTACTTTGTGCATTGGAGCGGCTACGATATTAATGAAAGAACATGGGAACCGGCCAAAAATCTTGCTAATGCATCTCAAAAGATACGGGAATTCCATCAACAATATCCTAATAAACCAAAAGCTGGTCATTAATGAAGCGTGAAGATGAAGCTTTCTCTGGAGAAAGGAATAGAAAAGAGATCTAAGTCTCATCAAAACATAACTTGTTGTATTTCGTAGTATCAAGATATCTAATATCAAGGTGTATTTAGATATGGCTAGTGAAAATATAGATACTGTACTAGTGGTACCATCTCAACCGAGTAGCTCACGACGTCGACCTCGAGATGAAGAATTAGAAGAGCCAAGAAGACGTCGAAGAATACCAAGCAGCAAGTCACTTATAATTGTCTTTGAAGTTGAACCAGCTCATGCAAGTAGTGGCGAAGCGATATTTTCAGGTCGTTTCCACAATAAAGATACAGAAGTTCAAGCATGGTCTCAAGTAGAAGGTATTGGTCATTATTGGTGGCTACAAGGACCCATGAATCATCTGCCTCGTGAACAATAGCTGGAATATATTACAGAGATTATGCGACAAATTTTTGATTTCTTACGTTTGTGAATATACATCTCAAATGGCTTCTCGAAGACCTTGAAGCTAGAAGAGGAGGTGATGTCAAGGACATACTTATTAGAACCTTCTAAAATATTCTAGAAGTTTCCTAGAACTCTCTAGAACCTTCCAGAGCCTTCTAATATCTTCCTAGTGTCAAGGACATACTTGTTAGAACCTTCTAGAATATTCTAGAAGGTTCCTAGAACTTTCTAGAATCTTCCAGAGTCTTCTAATATCTTCCTAATTAGTAGAAGTTGCTTGAGAAGCTCCTTAGTTGGAGGAAGCTGCTAGAGAAGCTTCCTAGGTAGGAATATATATTAGAGTCGAGGCTGAAGAGTTCTTCACTCTCAACAACACATCTCTTGGAGCTCTAGCTCACCTCTCTGGTGTTGTTTTTGTACTCATCTGATTAATCCAGGTCCTGCCAATTCTTCTTGAACTTCTTGTTTAGACTTCAAGTCTATATTCCGTGTCCGTGATATTAATCCAATTCCTGCCAGTTCTTCTTGAACTTCTTATTTAGACTTCAAGTCTATAATTTGTATCCGTGATATTCTAATAAAGGTCCTATCCTCTCCTCATAACCATCACCTTGTTTTATAATAGATATGTAATTAAAATCTAATAATTACAAAGCCTCTAATTTAATAGATCCGGGAGCCTCGGCTTGCTTTTTAGATGAAGAATTTGCTAAAAGCCATAGAATACAGATAGTACAAAAATCTAAACCCGTACATGTAGAAGTCATAGATGGTCGTCTTTTATCTTTTGACGATGTTACTCATGAAACACTTCCTCTAGATGTAGTAGTAAATTGGTATAATAGTTGCGTAATTTTTAACATAATTAGATCTCCTTCTATTCTAGTTATTCTAGGTCTATCATGGTTAGAAAAACACAACCCTCGAATAGATTGGATTTCTCGTACTCTAAACTTTTCTAAAAGTATAGCTAATAATATAGTTAATCA